>VZQC01007270.1:952156-1002254 GCA_009823505.1 Rhizomys pruinosus | reverse complement strand
AAAAAAAAAAAAAAAAAAAGACAGAAAACTGAAAGCTACAAGAGAAAACAAGTTACATATAAAGAGAAAACCTTGAGAATTATAGCTGACTTTTCAATGCAAATGATGAAAGGCAGAAGAGCTTGGAAAAAAGTGTGTCCAGTGCTAAATGACTATAGATGCCAACCCAGGTTACTTTAACCAGCAAGTATGTCAATTATAGTTGAAGGAGAAAGAAAAAGATATCATGATATAAAAAAAGATGAATGAATACATGTCTAGAAAACCAACCGTTCAGAAAATACTTGAAACAGTTCAGAGGACAGAGGAAATGGGCAGCTATCCCCAAGTCATAAGAGAGAATAAATAATGAAGGAAATACAAACCTAGATTAAAAATGCAAACAATGTAAATTGAAGGGAAGCAATATACATTTCTCAATAATAGCCTTAAATATTAATGGACTGGACTCTCTCAATCAGGCTGAGAGAATATATTAAGAAATTGAACCCATCATTTTTTTGTCCAGAAGAATCACATCTCACCTTCAAGGAAATGCACCATCTTAAGGTGAAAGGATGGAAAACAATATCCCAAGCAAATGGTAACAAAAAGCAAGCAAGAGTTGCTGCTATTCTAATATCAGACAAAATAGACTTCAAAGTAAATCTTATCAGAAGAGATAAAGAGGGTCACTACATTCTTATATAAATATTAATCAACCATGAATATTTCACAATCATAAATATATACTGGGGTCTTCATGGCACAGATTAATCCCAGCACAGTAATAGTGGAAGGTTTCAATTTCCCACTGAGCCCTTTGGACAGGTCAACTGGTCAAAAAATAAACAGAGAGACATCTTAACTGAACAATACAATATACCATCAGACCTAGCAGATATATACTAAATATGCCATCCAAACACCAAAGAATATACTTTTTACCTGGTACCCCATAGAACACTCTCTAAAATTGACCATATACTGAGACATAGAGCAAACCTCAACAAACACAAAAAATGAAATAGTTCCATGCATTCTATCAGAGCACAGGGCAATAAAGCTTAATATCTATACCAGAAAGTGTCCTACTAACTCCAAGTACTCAAGGAGACTAAACAACACACTTCTGAATAACAAATCGGTCAAGTGATAAAGAAAGAAAGAAAGAAAAGTATCCCCGGCACTAAATGAAAAGGATAATAAAAACCAGAACAAAACCTATGGGACATTTTAACACCAGTTCTAAGAGAGAAACTTATATCCCTAAGTGCCTACTAAGTGCCTATTAAGAAAACATAAAGTGACCAATTAACTCAGATGCATTACCGTTTTTATCAGTCTTCAAACCAATGTTGTCCAATATGCCCATATTTACTTTTACTAAGTCCTAAAGCACCATGTATCTTGTAGACAGAGTCTGGGCAAAACTGGATACTTGTTGAACTCATGTCAATTAAACATGCACCAATCGAATATACACCCGTGTCCCTCTCCCACCCTCCCCACCCCTCCCAACCCCTCCCGGTCACTATTTCAGTCAGCCTTCTGATTCAATCTTTCTGTGTTGTGTCTTTTAATGTCATCCCGCTCCACAAGAAATATTTATAAACGGGTTATTGGTACTCAGTGTTCCACTATGAGAGATACCATTTGGCGTTTGTTTTTTGGGACTGTGTTAACTTCACTTAACATGCATGTCTTCAAGCTCCATCCATTCCCTGCCAATTTGATGTGTTTGTCTTTTTCTTTACTGTGCATAGAATTCCATGTGTGTACATGTTAACCACATTTAATCTCTATCCACTCATCAGTTGAGGGGCATTTGGGTTTTTTTTTTTTTTTTTTTTTTTTTTTTGCTATTTTGAACAGAGCGGCAATAATATAGCTGTGCAATGTATCTCTGCAGTAAAGATGAGTCTTGTTGGGTATATACCCAGGAGTGGTGTAATTACTGGTCAAATGGCAGGATCATTTCGAATCTTCTAAGGGTTCTCCAAAACTTGTTTTCCACAGTGGGCTGCACAGGTTTTACATTCCCACCACAATGGATGAGTGTTCCCCTTCCTTTACCCACACACACCCTCTCCAGCACTTGGCATCATTTTGTTTTCTTGCTTGAATCCTAGCCAGTCTTACTGATTAATGTGGTATCTTAAGGTGGTTTTAATTTGCATTTCCCTTAATTATTAGTGATTTTGAGCAACTTTTTACATATATTGGATGTATAAATGGCTCTTGTCCACATTAGCATTAACTAAAATCTGTATAACAATTACTTTGGATTGTGTAAAAATCCAATGTTCTCTCTAATTTGCTGTCATATAGTTTCACCGTGGTAGCAAGCTCTTTCACTTATAGGAAAGGATTTTACTCAAAAATGAACTTTGTTTCCCCAGTTAGATCACAAACAGTACCCAAACAGCAATGGGTGAACTATGATGAAAAATCTAGTGCCTTGATTCCACTTTATAGTTATGTATAATACAATGGCTTTTTTTGAGACTCATGGTCAAAACTAAACACCTTAATAAAAAAGGGATTAGATAGATATGAAAACTTTTTGTCAAAAAACCTTGCACCCAAATCTTAAAACTAACTTCAAGAAAAGATTTATATGTTCAAACAGGCCAGAGTATCACCAACTTAATGGCCTGAGAAATAAAATGCAGCTTTGCAGTGAGTAGGATGTAAACCAGAAAGTGCCAGCAGAAGGATTGACTTCCTCTGGGCATTGAAGGGAAGAAGGCCTCAGATTGGTGCAGACATCAGGCACCTCTGTGGATCCTCCTATAACAACTATTTTTTAGAATGATTCCTAATGAAGCGTACCCTGCTAGTGCTCAAAGGTTTTAAAAAATAAAAAAATACAAGGACTTTCGTAACTCTCCCACATAGAATAAGGAGAAATTAGATGATGATGAGGTCAGTCTCCAGCTGTAGATTGGAACCAGCTGTTATAGAAGTGTCTCTTGTAAAATCAGTTAAACTGCCTTCTTTAATTGACTAATGGACATGGAAACTCTGAAAAGGATTATTTTCTATTCGGAACCAAATATAAAACTAAAAAGTCTCCTTAAGCTATGAACCTAAACAAATATATCANAGGGGTGGGGCGGGGTGAAGGGAAGGGGGTATACGCCTGAACTGAATTGGAAAAAGATTTATGAAATACACAAATCATCAATAAAAAAAAAATAAAAAAATAAATGTGTGTGCCACCACAAAAAAAAAAATAATAATAATAATTTATAATGTGTTGGGGCTGAGAGATGCCCTAGTGGTTAAGAGCTCCGACTGCTCTTGCAGAGTACCCGGGTTTGATCCCCAGCACCCACATGGCAGCTGAGAACCATCTTTGACTCCAGTTCCAGGGGAATCTGACGCCCTCTTCTGACCTCCACAGCATTGCACGACACGGGTGCACAAACCTATATGCAGACAGTACATTCATACACATACAAGAATAAATTTTAAAAAATTAAAAAAAATTTATAATGTGGGACAGCAGTACCACAGTGTCCAAAAACTCCATGGAGGGCCCCACTCCCAGCTCCAAAGGGTATGTGGATGCAGCTAAAAGGCCCACCTGCATTCTGACAAGCTTGCATAGCAGTGTGGAGCTAGACAGACAGACAGAAGGACTGCAACATGCCAGCCAGGTGAGGCCTCATTGGAGGCCCTGCTCTCAAGGCCTTGGGCTTGGGCTTGGGCACAACTGGAAAGCCCAACCTGGCATCTGACCATCTTGTACAGTGAAGTGTTCAGGCCAAGGGAGCACACCCCTTTCCCGGACTCCCAGGACAAGCTGGTGGTGCCAACAATCCAGTGGGAGCAGTGATTTTTATTTGAGCACAAGGCAATAGATGAGATGTCAAACTTGCAACAACTCCAGTCCAATAACATTAGGCTACACAGCCAACACAGAGAAAATGGCCAGCAGGAAGCAGAGTGAGTGTGCAGGCAGGAGCTCACCAGTGAACTGACCTGGTTGTTACCTCTCTGGTTTCTGGATAACATTCAGAATGGAAAAGGGAAGAATGGGTCCTGTGCAGTGGCATACAGGCATTGAGGCAGGCTCCCCCTCTGCCCCTATCCTGGTTCCACCAGGGTACAGATGAGTCCTGAGGCCCTGCACTTGGCCCTGCACCAGACCTTGGCTCCACTTGCCTCCCCTCTTGGTTACCCGAAGAGTGTAGCTGCTTTCAGGTGTGGCTCTGGCTCCATCTCAGTTCCCATCTCGGCTCCTGCCAGGGTACAGGTGAGCGCTGTTACCAGGTTTCCACCAGGGTGCAGGTGAACTCCCACAGAGAAGTGGATCAGTGGCACTGAGGCTGTAACCAGGTTGCCAGCATGCAGGCCAAATCAACCCCTCCCCCCATAAGAGAGAGCAAACTTGCCACAGGGGTTCATAACTGAACCAACCAGTCCTCCATATTAACATTTGAGATTAGCACCAGAATCCTAGCAACAAAACAAACCCATATTCGAAAAACATAACAACAAGAACAACAACATGGGAATGTTCATAGTAAATCCACATCAAACTCTATCAGTTGTATAGAAGATCCCTACAAGGAGATGACCCTGGAAGGGAACCAAGACATAGATCTTAGAAGAAAAATCTTAGAAATATACAAAGAAATCAAATACTATAAAGAACAAATGAGAGAACTAAAGGGAGAGAATGAAAAACTCAGGAAAGAGCTAGAGGGAGAGAATAACAAACTCCAGAAGGAAGTGGAAACACTGAAAAGATCCCAGCCTGAAAGGAAAAGAGAAATTGACCAGCCAAGCAAAGAGCTACAAGAAGAGGATGAAAAGCTCCAAAAGGTAGTGGAAATACTAAAGAAATCACAGGATATAATGAAAAAAAAAATTGAACAATCATCCAATCAACAGGAAAGCATTGTAGAAAGCCTCAGAAGCAGAATAATGGATGAAGCAGAATAAAGAATATCAGACCTGAAGGATAACATGGAACAAGTAGATTGCTGAAAATAAAAAATTTATAAAAAATTAAAACAAAACAAAACAAAACAAAACACAGAGTGGAACAACCAGAAACTGGGGAACACAATGAAAAGATGAAACCTCCTCATCATAGGGATAGAGAAAGGAGAAAAATCCCAAGAAAATAGTATGAATCCTATCTTCAAGTGAACAATAGAAGAAAATTTCCCCAAATTGAAAAAAAAGCAAACCCTTTCAAATACAAGAAGGACATAGAACACCAAATAGACAAGAGCAGAAAAGAAATTCTGCACAGCATACCATTGTTAAAAGACTAGATGCTCAAATCAAAGACAAAATACTGAAAGCCACAAGAGAAAAACAACGAATTATATATAAAGGGAAACCTATCAGAATCACAGCTGACTTCTCAGTGCAAACTATGATGGCGGGAAGTATGTGGACAAAAGTATTCCCAGTGCTAAACTACTATAGATGCCAATCTACATTACTATACCCAGCAAAAAGTCGATTATAGATGAAGGAGAAAGAAAAATCCTTCATGACCTAAAAAAAAAGATGAAATAATACATGTCAAGAAAATCAACACTTAAGAAAATACTCAAAGCAATTCAAAGATCAGAGGAAAGCAGCAAATATCTCCAAGCAAGTAAAGAGAAAAATTAATGAAAGCATAACAGCAGAAATACAATCCTAGACCAAGAATGCAAACAAAATGTAAGGGGAATGGAAGCAATACACTCCCAGTAATAACCTTAAATATTAATGACCTAAACTCGTCAATCAAAAGAAACAGACTTGAAGAATGGATTAGGAATCAGAATCCGTCTGTATGCTTTCTACAAGAAACCCATCTCACTCTCAAGTACAGGCATCAACTTAAAGTGAAAGGATGGAAAAAATATTTCAAGCAAATAATACCAAAAAGCAAGCCAGAGTTGCTATTCTAATATCAGACAAAATAGACCTCAGAATAATATTAATCAAAAGAGACAAAGAGGATCATTGCATCCTTATCAAAGGAACAATTTACTGGGAAAATTTCACAGTTGTACATGTTTATGCACAAAAATCCATTACTCTGAACTTTATAAACACAATTCTGTAGGACCACAAAAAAAAAAAAGATTAATTCCCACACACCTATAGTGGGGGAACTCAATAGCCCACTGAGCCTCTCAGACAGATCAACTGGACAAAAATAAAGAGAGACATCAGAACTGAACAATGCACTACACCAAATGGACCTCACAGACATCTACTGAATATTTCACCCAAACACCAGAGAATATAATTTCTACTCAGCATCCCATGGAACATTCTCCAAAATCGACCCCCTACTGGGACACAAAAGAAACCTCAACAAATACGAAAGAACTAAAATTATTTCATACATTCTATCAGACCACTGTTCAATAAAGCTCAATATCAACACCAGAATAAGCCTTACTATCTACAAGAAAACATGGGGATGAAACAACACACTCCTGAATAATGAATGGGTCACAGAAGAAATAACGGAAGAAATAAAAATATTCATGGAAGTAAACAAAAAAGACAACACAACAAAACCTATGGGATACTTTAAAAGCACTCCTAATAGACCTAAGTGCCTACATTTAAATAAAGAAATATAACAAATAAATGATCTAACACTCAGCTTAAAACACTTGAGAGACTACAACAAATGAACTCTAAACCCAACGACAAGAAGAAATCAGAAAAGTTAGAGCAGAAATCAATAAAATAGAAGCAAAGAAAACAATACAATGACTCAATGAATCCGAAAACTGGTTCTTTGAAAATATAAAATGATAGAACTCTAGCCCAATAAACCATAAGAAAGAAAGAGCAATTCCAACTCAATAGTATTCGTAATGAAAAAAGAAACAACACAACAGACAAAGAAAAGATCCAGTCATATGAAAATATGTAAAAAACCTATACTCTAATAAATTTGAAAACCTAAGAGAAATGGTTGTATATCTGAAGTCCTGGGAATCAACAAAGCTTAACCAAGAGGAGATTGACAGATTAAACAGAAGCACAGTATTTGAGGAAATTGAAAATGTAATAAAAAAAAACCTGCCAAGGGAAAAAAAAAAAAAAGCCCAGGCCCAGTTGGTTTCACAGCAGAATTCTATAAAACATTTAAAGATGACTTACAACCATTATTACTCAAAATGTTCAGAAGGATACAAACAGAAGGAAAACTCCCAAAGTCCTTCTATGAAGCCAGCATCATTCTAATACCAAAACCAGGAAAAGACACAACCAAAAAAGAAAAATATAGACCTACCTCATAATGAACACAGATACAAAATTCTCATCAAAATACTCGCCTACAGACCCACATCAAAAAGATCATCCATCATGAGTAAATTGGATCCATACCCAGAGTTCCAGGGATGGTTCAACATTCATAAATCAATAAATATCATAAAACACATAAATGGACTGAAAGACAAAAATCACAGGATCATCTCCATTGATGCAGAAAAAGCCTTTGACAAGATCCAGCATCCCTTCATTCTTAAAGTTCTAGAGGGAAAGACTGAAGGGAACATTACTCAACATAATCAAAGCTATATTCAAAAAACCTACTGCCAACCTCATCTTAAATGGGAAAAAATTAGAAGCATTTATCTTAAAGGTGGGAACCTGGCAAGGCTGCCCCCTATTGCCACTCCTCTTCAATATAGTGCTTGAAACGTTTGCTAGGGCAATAACGCAAAAAAGGGAAATTAAAGGAGTACTACTTGAAAAAGAGAAAGTCAAATTATCCCTGTTTGCAGATGATATCATTCTTTACCTAAGGGATGGTAAAAACTCCACCAGACAACTTCTAGAAACTATGAAGAGTTTTAGTAAAATGGTGGGATACAAAATTAATATAGAAAATCAGTAGTCTTTTTTTTACTCCAATGACAGGGAACTTCAGAAGGAATATAAGGAGAACTTCCCACTCATAATAGCCTCAAATAAAATATCTAGGAGCACACCTAAACAAAAACACAAAGATCTCTACCAAAAAATTAAACCCCTAAAGAAGGAGGTTAAAAATGACATCAAAAGATGGAAAGAACTAATGGATTGGAAAATTAATATAGTAAAAAATTTCCATTCTACACTAATTAATATACAGGATCAGTGCAATCCCAATTAAAATCCCCATGAGTTTCTTCACAGACTTGGGAAAAAAAAATCCTTAAATTCATATGGAATAACAAAAGACACTGAATAGCTAAAGCGACTCTGAAGGAAAAGTGCAATATACAGGGGACCACTTTATCAGACATCAAACTATATTACAGTCATAAAGACAGCCTGGCACTTGGACAAAACAGACTGTTGATCAATGGAACAAAACTGAAGATCAAAACTTGAGCAAATACAATTTCATCCACCTCGTATTTGAAAAAGGGGCCAAAATGCTTAATGGAGGAAAGATAGCATCTTCAGCAAATGGTGCTGGTCAAACTGGATCGCCATTTGTAAACCTCTACCTCTCACCCTGTACAAAAGTCATCTCCAAAGAAATCAAACACCACAACATGAAACCCAAAACTCCAAAGGTGATAGAAGAAAATGTTGGCAGAAACTTACAACTGACTGACAACAGACTTACAGAGCCATAGTCATAAAAACAGCCTGGTATTGGCACAGAATCAGACCTGTAGACCAATGAAAAAAAAAAATTGCAGTTCAAAAATTGTAATTTCAGAAACTATATTTGCCAAAGCGGCAAGAAGATTCAATAGAGGAAAGAAAGCTTCTTCAGCAAATAGTGTTGGCAAAACACCATTTGCCGACTTCTTTGCCATTCTTCTACCACGTGTAGAATAAAATTAAACCCCTACCTCTCACCCTGTGCAAAAATAAACTCCAAATGGATTAAAGACCTCAATGTGAAATCCAAAAGTCTGATAATGATAGAAGAAAACGTTTGCAGTAACCTACAAGACATAGGCATAGGAAAAACTTTCTAATTCAGACAGCAGCTGTGCAGGAAATAAGGTGAACGTTTGACAACTGGGACCTTATAAAACTCAAATCTTCCATATAGTGAAAGAATCAATCAAAGAAGTGAAGAGTAAACCCACAAAGTTGGAGGAAACCTTCACCAGTGATACATCTGATAGAACATTAACATGCAGAGTATATAAGCTACACAAAAATAAAGGAGCAAGAAAACAAATGACCCACCCAAAAGATGGAGTACAGAGCTGAACAGAGACTTCACAAATGAGGAAGTCAAAATGGCTGAGAAACATCTTAAAAAGTCTTCAATGCCATTAATAATTAAGAAAATGGAAATTAAAATCATTTTAAGATTTCATTGTACTCTGGTAAGTCTGGCAGTGATCAAGAATACAAAGGATACCAAATGTTGGACAGGTTGTCAGAAAAAGGGAATACTCATCCACTGATGGGGGGAATGAAAACTCATACAACCTCTGCGGAAAGAAGTGTGGAAAACTCTTAAAAGATTCAAAATGAGCTTATCAATCAACCCAGCCATACCCTTCCTGGGTATATACCCACAAGACTCATCCTATACAGGAGATAGATGCACATATATGTTTATTGTAACTCTGTTCACAATAGTGAAGGGTTGAAGCAACACAAGTTTTCCTCAACTGATCAATGGATAAAGGAAATGTCATACATCTACTCAATGGGATTATATGAAACAGTAAAGTAAGAGGACATGTTGAACTTTCAGGTAAATGGATGAAACTAGAAGCCATTATGCGAAGAGAAGTAACACAGTCCCAGAAAAACAAATGATGTATGGTATCCCTCATTTGTGGATGCTAACACCAATTCTCTCTTTAGAAGACAAACTGAATAGTTCCTGTTTATTTCTTTGTTTTTAGTAAATATAATGGCTGATGTTATTCATCAACTTGCTTTGTAATGTGGGGATGTAAATCAATATATTTTTCCTCTGTATTTGCATAAAATTCTACTGTCAAAATGTGAATCCTTAAATATGTGTTGGAATTAACCTATAGTTTATTTTCAGATGTCATAATTTTAGTATATGTGGCATGTATGTATGCATATTTTGAAGTGATACAAATTGGAAGGAAAACAACAAAAAAGACTGGGTCAAAGAATGTGCTGAAACAGTGAACTTCTATGCCAAACAATAAACTTCTGAATCAAATAATTTAAAAAAAGATTGAGACAATGATTCGTGACATGTGTGGCTGAACACATGAATTCTGGCAGGGTGGGAGGCAAGGAAGGATATGAATTTGATTAACAAATGTTGTATGAAATGCCCAAAACATCGATAAAAGTAAAAATTAAATAAGTAATCAAAATGCAACAGTGAAAAAATAATAGAACTTTTCTTCTTTTAATTTTTTTTATTTCTTTATTTTTTGTGTATGAATGTACTGTCTGCATGTAGGCTTGTGCACCCGTGTTATGCAATGCTGCAGAGGTCAGAAGAGAGTGTCAGATTCCCCTGGAACTGGAGTTAAAGATGGTTCTCAGCCACCATGTGGGTGCTGGGGATTAAACCCGGGTCCTCTGCAAGAACAGTTGGCGTTCTTAACTGCTAGGCCATCTCTCCAGCCCAAAAATAATAGAACTTTTCAAAAAAAAAATTCTAATTTAGTGTGGTTCTTGTTTTAGTGGTTGTATTTATCACAATTCTCTGGGATAAAAAAGTAGAATGAATATTTATATAATATAGTATAAAATATTGCATATTCAATAATCAATAGAGTGAATATATATTGGCTAAACACTGGAGAAACTGAGAAACTGGATGTTTTTCAGCTCACAGTGCTGGATGCGTCAGCTTTTCAAATCCTGTGACAAACAGCTGGAAGATTCCTGGAGACCTGCAGGTCTTCAGTCCATGTTGGAAATACAAAGACTCTGAGCTCCCATGTCTGTAGCTGTGGCAATAGGAGTGAATCATTCATGAACAGAGAGCAAAAGATGACAGCCAAAAGTAATATCTAGAATATCCCTTAAAGGTGCTGTTGGCTCAGTTTATTCTTCCAAAAAATACCCTCAGAAACCCACTCAGAGAGGAATCTCTTAATTTGGCCCAGATCCACTCAAGTTGCCAACTAACATTAACTGTCACAGTGATATTTATGTGTTGGAATTATGTAATTGCATATGTTCTTAGAAATTATCTACATCAATAACAGTATATGCTCTAATTTGCACAATAATGTTACTGAGTTTACAAAAGAAATTTTACAGAGAAAATGCATCTGTAAATAATTAACTTTGGACTCTAAAATTTCTCATAGATAAATGGTACCTTTTGGGTTATTGAATATTAAATTTCATAGTTTCCTTTTGATTTAGAAACTATTTTTGATGCGATTTAGTGAAATATTTTTCTTTTTGTTTTCCTTGATTTTTTAAAGTATTCATTCAAATACATACTCATAATCATACCATCATTTAACTTATTTCTTACCTGTTATTTTCACCTATAGCAGTTTTGCTTCAACTTCATGTACCATCTAGATACAGGATTTTACATATCTATATAAAATCTAGGAATCAATGAAAGATTAAAAGAGATTATTAAAACATTTACCAAAAAAATTAAGAAAGTCAATAGACATCATTTAAAAACTTATTTTTTGACAGGACCAGCTCCTTGGCAGGTGGGTTCCAGGACTATAACAGCCTGTTTTTGCTGGCACGGGGTGAGTGACAGACCCAGCTTCTCTGCAGGTGGGTTCAAGGATCATCCCAGCACTACTGCTTCTGGTGCCAAGTTCCAGGATCATTTGAGCCCTGTTGCTTTCAGCCCAGGGTTCCATGACCATCAGAGCCCAGTCACTTCTTGCTAAAATGAAATAGGAAAATGACTAGTTAATCAGGGACCTAGAAGGTGAGAATGACAAACTCCAATGGAAGCTGGAAATACTAAAGAAATCACAGGATGAAATGAAAAAGGAAATTGCACACTCATCCAATCAGCAGGAAAAGATGGGAGAAAGCCTCAGTAACAGAAAGGATGAAGCAAAAAGTAGAATATCAACACTGGAAGACAAGGTGGAAGAACTACAATGCTCAAACAAAGATTGATGAACAATTTTTAAAAAATCACGAGTGAAGCACAAGCAATTAGATATATAGGTATTTAAACAGTACTAATAGTTATGGTAGGTTACTTTGGCATAGACACATATATTTGGATGATATGTTAATCCATGAATTACATTTTTTCCCCTGTTAAATATGACAGGGTCTTACTGTGGCTTATAACATCTCCTAACCTGTAGAGGATGTAAGCTTGTGGCATCAGCCATGGGTTATTCCTCCAAGGAGAGAGCCAATAGCCAATTAGATTTGGGATATACAGGCACATGGCTGCCTCTGCTGCACAGTATTTCCAGGCAGGTGAGGTGTAGCTAGAAGTTCCTTATGCAGCAGATGGTGATAACATAGAAACCCACAACTGGGACCAGATGTGGTGCAAAATGCTGCTAAATTTTCCAGCACTCAGGTGAAGAACAAGGCAAGCAGATCTCTGTGCAGGTCAAGCCCAGCCTGAGGTCTACATAGTGAGTATTTGAGGCCAACTGGGGCTTATAGCGGCACAAAACAACATTAGGGGACAAATTAACTCGAAAGCTGCAAGGAGAAAAGCAACAAAATACATATGAAGGGAAAAACCATCTGCTAGTAACCACCGCTAGAACTATTTCACATGTAAATGATCGAAAGGTCAGAAAGGAAAAATCAGGTGAACCAAGTAAATAAAAACACACCCACCATGACTAAAAAGAATGACTAGTAGGAAATGCCAACAAACCGCCACAGTTGGCCGTAATGCAAAGAAAAAAGAGCCATGCACGGCGAGGTATCTTACTATTTCATATCCCCAGAAGTGAGGCAGCAAAAATAGTTAATTATTAGGTTGAGAAGGCCAGAATAAGAAAATATTTTCCATTAAATCACTCGCACCCACAAAAAACATTGAAAGCACATTCTTTTGGTCTCAAGGAAAGAAGTCAGCTCTAGTTCAAGTGTTGTCACCTATCTAGGAAAATACTTGGAAAGGCAAGCAATTCAAGAGGGTCAGAGGGGCGAAACGGAAAAACATCCAATGAAAACAAGGCATTAGGATGAGAGAGTAATTGAATAACCTAATAGCTAAGTACAACAGCTCCGATGAAATACAAGAGTCTATGAGAGGCAAGAAATATGACCCAAACAAAAAAAAAAGGAGGTTAAAGAGAGAAGATAAGGACCACGTACCACTTTTTTTCAATAATACCTTTAAACTAAATTAACTAAACTGGGCTTCGAACACTCCCTCATCAAATTCAGAAGACAGTGAAAGACTGGGAAGAAATGGATTTACGAAGTGCACAGAACAGCGCATCCAACTAATATGGGTCTGGAGAGTTTACAAAAACCCATCTCACCCCGTTACAGGCATACAAACCATAAAAGTGAAAGATGGAAAAATAATTTATTCATCAGCAAATGTATACCAAAAAAGCAAGCCATGAGTTGCTATCTCTAAAATATCAGACAAAAAACTCAGATTCAAATAAATAAATCAGAAAAGACAAAGAGCAGGCCATACATCCTTATGCAACGGATGAAAAATTACCTAGAAAATTATTAACATTGTAATGATATGCCACAAAACTACAAGCGGTGCAGTCCCCAAAACTTGTCATAAACAACGAATTCTAGCCAGGTCAAAAAATCCCAAGGCACAAATGAAATCAACACGAAGCAACAAACTATAATATTGGGGGTTTCAAATACCCCCACAGCAAAGCAACACGTGAGCTAAACCCATTAGAGTATAGGTCAAGCATGGGACAAAGAATAATCAGCAGAGACAAATCTGACCGTAATAATACATAATAAAACAGGGCAAATAATCCCTTCTACTCGAACACCGAAAACAGACCTAATAGACCAATGGGGAACAACAATTAAGTTACCAAAACTCTGAGCACACAAATAACAATATTCGGAAGCTGCAGTGGGCCCAATCCACCTGCAATATTGTGTCGACAAACGGGGCCCAAAAAATAGGGTAAGGATGGGGGAAAGAGGACGAAAAAGGACACAACTGTAAACGAGCCAAATGGTTGCCCTAGGACAAAAAAACCTGGACTATCCCCTTGGGACTGGCTCAGGTGTTAGTGGAAAGGAAAGAACACATGTAAGGCTCCTAACCTTGTCACCTGTAGCAAAAAGATCAAGCTCCAAATGGGGATTCAAAGACTGCACCATTCAAAAGGTGAATCCTGAGACTTTGAAAGTCATAGAAGAAATCATCTTTTAAGACCTCTCCACGCTTCTTTCCATAATGGTTGCAACCCAAAGGTTTTGGCAAGGTCTACCACCCTTAGACAAAGAATGGGTGTATCCCCCTTAACTCCCACCTTGCTCGCCGGCATTGTCATATCATCTGTTTTTTTGATCTTAGCCAGTCTTACTGTAGTAAGTTGAAATCTTAAGGGGGTTTTAGTTTGCATTTCCTTAGTTCTCAACCATGATTTTGAACACTTTAAAAAATATTTTTCTCTCAGCAATCTTTTATTTTCTTCTCTTGGAAGAATCTCCATGGAATATCGTGTTTTATGAATTCATGCACCGACCCAACAGTCTTGGTATAAGTCACATAGTTAATAGTTTGTGATGATTCTTAGTTAAGTTGTTCCTTTGTAAGAAGTGATGTGATCTCGTCATTTTTGTTCTGATTAGTTTATACTTTGAAATCTACTCTGTCTGGATATTTAAAGAACAGCAACTCTTCCTTTCTTCTTAGTGTCATTTTGATTAGAATAGTGTTTCGGCCCCCTTGTCCCACTTAAGAACATTACCTAGTACTTGAATAGGAGATGGGAATATCTTGAGGGCAGACAACAACAAACACAAAATAGATTTTCTTGTAAAGATTGTTTATGTTTGTGTGGATTTTCTTTACTTCATTCTTTCTTTCTTTTCTTTCTTGGTCTTGTTTGAGACATGGGTCCCGGTGTAGGCTGTCAGGTGGTTCTCCACAGGCCCAGACCATAGAAGCGAGCGTTCAGAAACTCACAGAGATCTCTGCCATTCCCTGCCTCCGAGTCCTCGGGATTAAATGTGTACACCATCAAGCCCAGNCTGGATTTTCTTTCTTAATCCATTCCATTAGTCTATACCTCTTGATTAGGGAGTTCAGTCAATTCATATTTAAAGTTATTAGTGAGAGCTTATATTGCTTCCCATCATTTTGCTTTCTGGTTCATTCTTTTTCTAGGTTTTCTATTTTCACAGTTAAACCTTATTTAATTATTTTGTGATACTGCTTGAGTATAGTCATTCCTTCCTTTCACTTTTTATTGTTTCCAGTTTTCTCTGAAGGGCTAGTTTTCTGAACATGGATTCTTTCAGCCTATTTATGTCTTGAAAGATTTTCCTTTCTCCTTCAACTGTAATAGATATTTTTGCTTGGTAAAATATTCTTGTTTGGCATCTAGAGGTATTTAGAACTGGGAATACTTTGGTCCAGGCTATTCTGGCTTTCATCACTTGAATTGAAAAGTCAGCTGCAATTCTGAAGGATTTTCTTTTGCATGTGACTTATTTTTCTTTATCAGTTTTTAGTATTCTCTCTTTGTTTTGAACATCTAATAATTTTACTATGATATGACAAATGGAATTTCTTTTCTGGTCCTGTCTGTTTGGTGTTTGATGTGCTTCTTGTATTTGTATGAGTATGTCTTTCCTTAATTTGGGGGAAATTTTCTTCTGCAATCCTGTTGAATATCTGGGCAATACCATTATCCCGAGATCCTTCTCCTTCCTCTATACCTATGATGCATAGGTTTGGTGTATGGTGTCCCACAATTCTTGACTATTCCATTCCTGTGTTTACTAAAATTTTTCATAATCTTTGTTTGAGTGATGCAGTTCTTCCACATTGTCTTCCAGTCTGATATTCTAGTTTCTAATTCATTCATTCATTCTGATACTCATGTTTTCCCCTGTCCTTTCTAGATGGCTTATTGAGTGTTCCACTTCCTTTTTCTTTTCATCTTCTGTATCCTTTGTGAAATCAGTCCGAAGTGTCCCCTGTCTGTGGGGGCAGTAATCGCAGGTACCTGAAGGAGACCCCAGACCTGTGAAGATGGGCGAGAGAGAAAAGCTAGACTTTGCAAAGGTTGTCAAAGTCTATTTTATTGAGCACAAGCCGTTGTATTTATCTTGCAGAAGGCAAGAAATAAGGAAGGGGTGGGTGAAACAGGGTCTGGCGTCAGAGGAGGGTCTGTTTTTGCAAGATCACTGAGTTGAGACATCGGACTGGAGTATCTGGTGGCTTTTACTGCATGTCCGCACCCAGCTCTTGAGAAAGGCTGGTGGCTTTTACTGCATGTCTGCACCCAGCTCTTGGAAAAGGCTCGAGGTGACAATTCACAAGCAAGCTCAGCATAAGCAAGCTAAAGCCTGTGGCTCCTTACATATCCCCCTTCTTTACATTAAGAAGGTATGGATAAGTATCAGGCAGAGTGGCGTCTGCAGCCGATTATGTGACCGTCCCTGTCTTAGGTTCGACCTCTACAAGACCCTCTTCCTTACCCGTCTTTGGACACCCTGTCATCCTCAGGGCTCCTGTCTTAGGTTGGTAAGAGGGGAGAGGAAGTTGCCTTCTTGGGGCGGCCACTGGCATGGTACTCGTAAATTTTTGAGATAAGACAGGCCAGTAGCTGAAAGCCTGAATAGGTAAAGCTTTGGCATCCAGCAATCCTTTATACAAAAGGAGGGTGAGCCCCACTTGTAAAGGTGTGTTTTCAAGTATCTATGTTCAAATTTCGAACAACCCAAGGTTCCCACAAGTTCAGTCCATATATGTCTGTATCCAACATTTCACCTCACCCCTATCTCTCCACAGTGCTTTCATTCTACCACGCCTCCTTCCGCAAGTTGTTCCCTACGCTGTGGAGAGGGGCACAGGTGGGTGAAAAGCAAAAAGTCTACTTTCTCTGGATGGTTTTTTTCGCCAGTTGGTTGTTTCCATTCCCTTCATGGGTTTGAAAGCTTTCAGGGTACATTTTATCCTACTAACAAAGCACAATCAATTAGATGTATAGGCATTAAAACAATATTATTATGGCAAGCTAGCTGTGAGCAGAGACACAGATGCTTTTTTGGATGGTAGTTAATCCCAAGCTGTGATTTTTTCTATGAAAGATGACAAGTTTTTATTGTGGCGCATATAATCTCCTAACCACGAGAGGACATAAGCTTATGGCATCAGCCATGATGATTCCTCCCAAGGAGAGAGCTAATAGCCATTAGATTCGGGATATATATATAACACAATGGTGCCACTGTTGCACAGCATCCCCAGGTAGCTGAGGTGTAGCTGATACGGAGGAGTCTTGCTTGACTCAAGGAGACCAACAATTTGCTTTATATCGCATTAGTGGGCCTTTGGTAATGTTCTTTCATGGCATCCAGAGGCCAACTGTAATATGTGTAAAGTGATGTCTCCACTATTTTTTTCATGTTACACCAGCATCAGTTCCGACAGCCGGACTTTAACACACATTCCGGTGCGATATCCCCATTTTTAAGGCAGAAGGACCTTTATCATTTGGGGGCTTGGATCACCCAGCCAACATCTCCTGGCAGAACAATCACAAGGGATATTTGACATCAGGGCTTTCCTGTATTAACATATTGTGCTCAATTGTATCACTTATAAATTACATTTATATGTAGCTTTAGATAGAGAACCATCCTTGTACAGTTTTCAAGTCTATCACTCAATCAAAGAAGGCAGTTAAACCTGTCTCACAAGCATTTACCATTATAGCAGTGTTCCAATTTACAGTTGGGAAATAGACGTCATTAGCCATCAGTTTTCCCTTGTCCATATAAAGGTGAGAGTAGGGAGGTTTCTCACAGCTCCAGAAGTAAACTTTACAGACCCAGCATAAAACAGTTAGCCCAACAGAATTTAAGAGAAATGTTCAAGGTCGGAGCGAACTCAGCAATCTGAGGTTTCCTTTTCTTTAATGTCCAGAGGGTCCCCGCGCTGTTTGGCATTGGCTTCAGTCTATCTTGCAGTCAAAGATTGTATATTTTCAGGCACTCAGTGGGTGTTTTTACCTGTGGGAAAATACAAATCTCCTCCCATTGTTGGTTTCATAGAGTGTCTAAAGTTGTACCACAACTACCCACAAATCAGGAACCAAGGCTTAGATTTCATCAAATTTACCCCTGTTTAGCCTTAACTGTATGCTTATTTGGGAAGTGAACGCAGACTTAATTTCTTTAGAATTTCTTACAAGTAGAAGGAACAAATGTTATAAGGTTATACTGTATAACACAGAAAATACAGAGACCATTTGTGTGCCTCAATCCCAAAGCCAGTGTTGGAAATTCAATACAGATTAAAAATAAAGCAATTAACATCTTATATTTTCCATTAGGAAGTTTCAAATATATTACCATTTGAAACTGTAAACCTTACAAGGTGTATTATAATAGCTACCTTTTTCCAAGTTCTTTGCCTGGCCGTTTCCTCGGCCTGCATGAAAACCCTGACTTAAAAGATTTTTTTTAAGTAATCGTAGCTCGTAAAAATAATATAATACATACATTTTGTTATAATTATCATGTTCATCAATCAGTTAAAGATTGACTAGATATGTCCCATGAGAAGTGGTTACCGAGCATTACCAATTGATTAATTTTTTTATAGTTACCATCATTACCATCTGCTTCTTTACTTTATGATCCTGTTTATTTATTTTTTTTATTTTTTCAATATCCAAAACATATTAACACTTTAATACACTGAAAAACCTGGTTGCATCTTTGTTTTAGATGATGAAAGAGTGTAACCAGTGTAGATTCATTATTCCAAATTTCTTGATAGATAATCCATAAACTTTTGTGAAATCAAACATTTTGGCTGTTTTAATATAAATTTGCATTTTAAGATGGAAGGGCCAGTTCTAACTTAGAGGCAATGTTTTTATGTTATCATGTCTGTTAACATAATATTCTTAGACCTAAGAAGTACCTCATCCATACACACACAGGTTCAACGCACATCCGATACATCATACATACACAACATACAAAGATTTGTTAGGTTTGACCTGTAAGAGAAGAAAACCACATCGTTTGCAGTCAATGACAAAACATTAAATTCTGTTCAATATCTAGTTATAGGTTTTTTTAACATAATTAGAATAATTGTCCTAGTAACTCATAAAAGAGCTGAGATCCATATGCCACAACTTAGGCCCATTTGCATGCAACCACTTGCCTGCGACAGACCACCTAAAGTTTCCTATTTTTTCCGTATTCTGTCCCTTTGGTCAATTACGCCTAAGCTGTCCCTCTGCTAAGCATAACTGACCCTATATTATTTAAAAATCTAAAGTAGAGATTCCCAAAAGTTGACAGGTCAAAGTTTTTTGTAGTCTTGAAATGATCCATCGTGTCTTGCTATTAAGGACTTAGGAATAATAATAATTATTCATAACCACAACAATGATAAAACCAATGAGTAAATTATATAATTATATCAATACTTACCATTAACCATTATTAGTCCCACAAAACAATTTTGAATAATAATGTTCAAAAATAGAAGCCAACAATGAACAATTTACCATTAGTTAGCTGCTATTTTTGGCAATTATTATTCATAATTAAGGATTGTTGTGATTAGTAATGGTTAATAATTATTAACAATAATCAACAACAATATTTATCATTAAACTGAATAGTATTCATACTATAAACCCAATTAAAAAATTGGTAACACTAAGGGGTATAGCCAACATTTTCTATGATCGAATCTATTTTTGGTTTATAGTTTAGCTAAATATTTAAACATGGAGAACTCTAATTATTGAAAGCGGAACTCATTCACATCCACTTCACCCAGCTTGTAAGATGGCCTAAAAGAAACATAAAAGTTTTACTCAAATAATTTGATGTTATTTAAAGTAAACCACAAAGACAAATTACTTTTGTCAAGAGACTATCTAACCATGTTTCTTAAAAAGACAATTAATCGACCAAGTGGTTTTTTGTTAAACTTCAGGCCGTAATTCTCCTAGAATTTAAATTAAACATGCTGAGATGGATGAGTTGTTTCGGTTTTAAAAATTGAGGCTATTCAGTTTTGTAACTAATTAGTGAACAAAAGTCAATAAGTTTGGCATTTTTTTTTTTTTTCCTAATAAACAGAACCACCCAAACTAAGCCAAAGTCAAACAAGCATACAAAAAGTCCTGAACACTTTGACTCTCTTCAGAAGTACACCTGGAGAGCTGGTCACAGAGAGCAAGCTTCCCTTCACAAGCTTGCACAGTACTGAGGGGTGTATAGTCATAGTTTGGTTATTTGTCACTTTTATTGTTAGTGCCTCACCTTAACACAATAGGAAATTAAAGGATTCTGTACTTATGGAATTCCATGACTAGCCTGACTCTACAGGCCTCTTTTGGTTTCTAGAAAAGCCAATTCAGCCTTCCACCCATTCACTTTATACAACTTGGTAGGGTGGAGGTCCGAAGTATGGCCTCTGTGCGGGATAGGGAATCAAGGCTGCACTTTTTAAAACACATGAACACTGCCCCAGGCTGGGCTCTTGCAAAAATGTAGACTAGGCAGCCCTGTATGGAATGCTTGCTGCAAAATGTTTCTGTCCTTCTAGCCTCTGTGCCTCTATGGGATGCTTGCTGCAAAATGCTCCGCGAACATGCCTGTCCTTCTAGCCTCACCACCTGAACTGTGGCCATAAGGGGAAGCCAGGACCCCAGGGTGTAGGGCAAATTTTAACTACATTTTAAAACCTCTAGAATGCAATTGATGGGAGAGGAGGGCTCCTCTCACAATTTCACTGAATACCCACCACCTGGGAATGCTGGGGAAGCAACAGATGTCCCCTCAGGCATCCCAGGCATCCATGTCGCTTATTTTATGGCAGGAATGCAAATGGTCAACTTCACACAGCAACTCTTTTTTTTTTTGTTTTTTAAACTTTTCCTCTGGGCCAAAGACTATGTCTACGAGGATTCAAGTAGCCCTATCAGGCTTTCAGCAGCAGATTTTGAAGGTCCTAAAGTCTGTCCCTCCTGCCCATCAATTATCAAGTAAATCATTGGTATTAGAGGAAGCCATTCATTAACAATCCTCCATGAAACAAATATCTTCAACTAGTTCAAACCCAAAACTTTAGCACCTGATGAAAACTCTAAAATTAAAGATGAAAACCTAAATCAGGTAAAATATGACTCTTAAGTTTTGTAACCGCACTCAAATTTTCATAGTATGTTCTCTGCGCTCTGCACCCACATCGCCTGCTGTCTAGGATAAAGGCGTTTGGCCACATGCGCCCAGCCAGGATACCAAAAACATGAAGCACAGTCTTCACAAACCTGATCCACCTAGTTCTTTGAGACCAATCCTCCTTCAACACAAACACCAGTTTGCCAGCCTGATCCAGAAGGGGGGGGCGACCCGAGAGGTCCCTTTTCCTTCCATGAGGAGGAAGGGAGGGAGGAGAAACAAGCTCAAAAATTCTTGCAGAAGCATAACAGAGCCCCCAAAAAGCTGCTCCAGAGTGTTCTCCCTTGCTCCTTGGAGGCGAGAGCCTGTAATGCACCCCTGAAAGCCATGCAACACCCCACTAATCCAGATGCCAGACTCCAAAATCAGTTTCTAGCAAAGATGGAAAGGTGGCCAGAGTGCTCAGGAATTCCCAGCTCGAAAGACCCCCCCCCCCCACCCCCCACCCCACCCCCACACCCCACACACCGACCCACCCCCCCCCCCCCCACCACCACACCCACCCCCCACCCACACAACACACCCCCACACCCAACCCACCCCCCCAAACACCCACCCCCCACCCCCCCCCCCCCCCCCCCCCCCCCCCAACGGACCCCACGCACCCCCCCCCACACACCCCCCCCCACCCCCCCCAACATAAACACACCCCCCAACCCACACCACATACCCACCCGCAACCCCCCCACTCCACCAACACAAGCCGCCCTCACCCACAACCACCCCCCCCACCAGACCAACCACCCCCCACCCCCACACCACAACCCCCACACACCCCCCCCCCCCCCCCCCCCCCCCCCAACCACCACCCCACCCCCCACCACCAACACCCCCACACCCCCCCAAACACCCCCCCCACACACCACCCCCAACCACCCCACCCACCCCCACCGCCCACCCCCACCAACCCACACAACCACACACACCCAACCCCACACCCCAACCCACCGCCCCCTCAAAACCCAACCACCCACCCCCCCCCCCTCACGACCACCACCACCCCCCCCCCCCCACCCCCCCCCCCCCCCCGCCCCCACCCCACCACCCACCCCACCCCCCACCCAAACACCCACCACACCCACCCCCCAACCCCCCCCCCACTCCTAGCCCACCCCCCACACCCCCCCACAACAAACCACACCACCCCCCACCACAACAACCCCCCCCACCCCACCCCACCACGCCCCCCCCCCCACCCCCCCCACACACACCAGCCACCCCCCACCCACCCCGACCCCCCACCCCCACCCGCCCCCCCCCCCCCCCAAACCCCCCCCCCCCCCCCAACCCCCCCCTCCACCCCACCACCGCCCCCCGCACAACCCCCCACCCCCCACAAACCCCCACACGCCCCACACCGCACCCCCCCGCACTCCCTCCCCCCCCCCCCCAAACACCACCCCACCACCACCCACCCACACCCCCCCCCAACCCCCCCACCCCCACCCTCCCACCCCCACCACCCCCCCCCCCCCCCACCCCCATCCCCACCCCCACACCACCCCACCACCCCCCCCCCACCCCCCACAACCCCCCCCACCACCCCCTCCCAACCCCCCAGTCCCCCCCCCACGCCACCGCCCACCCAACAAACCCCCACCCACCCCCCCGCATCACACCACCCACCCCCCAACCAACCCCCCCCCCCCCCACCACCACCCCCACCCCCAACCCCACACCCCAAACCCACCCCCCCCACAACCCCCGCACCCACCCCCCCCCCCCCACCACCCCCAACACCCCCCCCAACCCCCACGACACACCCCCCACCACCCCCAACACACACCACCCCCCCCACCCACCCCCCACCAAACCCCCCACCCACCCAACCCAACACCCCCACCCCCCCCGCCCAACCCCCCCCCCCCACACCCCCCCCACCAAAACCCCCACCCCCGACAACACACACACCACCACACCCACGCCCCGACCCCGCCACCACCTCCAACCACCATCCCCACCACCCACACCCCCAACCCCACCCAACCCCACACCCCCACACCACCACCCAACCACCCACACACCAGCCAACCCCCCCCCTCCCCCCACACCCACCCAACCACCCCCCAACACCCACCCCCCTACCCCCCCCCCCCCCCCCCCCCACTTACCCCCCCCCAAAAAAAAAAAAAAACCCCCCCACCACACACCCCCCCACCCACCCAACCACCCGAGCCACCCCACCCCCACCCCCCCCACCCCGCACCCCCCCCCCCCACCAGCCACACCCCCCCCGCCCACCCCCAACCCCCCCCCGCACCAACCCCCCACCCCCCCCACCCCACACCCCCCCCCACTCCACACACCCCCCCACAACCACAACACCCCCCCCACCCCCCAGCACCCCCCCCCAACCCCCCACCGACCCCCACCCCCACACCCCCCCCCCCATCCCCCCCCCCCCCACCACCCCACAACCACCCCACCCACCAACCAACCCACCACAACCCACCCCACCCAACCACCCCCCCCACCACCAACCACACACAGCCCCAACCCACCACACCCCCACCCCCCAAACCCACCCACCCCACCCACCCCCCCCCCCAAGCACACCCACCCCTCCCCCCCCCCCCAACACCCCCACCCACCCCAACCAACCCCCACCACCCACCCCCACCTCCCCACCCACCCCACAACCCCCCCCACCCCAAACAAAACAACCACACCCCCCCCCCGCCCACCCCACCCACCCCACCCCCCCCACCCCCACCCCCCCCCAACCACACCCCAACACCCCAACCACACCCCCCCCCCCCCCCACACACCCACAAACCCACCCCCCCAACACACCCCCCCCCACCCCCCCACCCCCCAAAACCCACACCAAACCGTCCCCCCCCACACACCCACCCACCCCCACCCACCCAAACAACCACCCCCCCAAAACACCACACCAACCCACCCCCACCCCCCCCCCCACACCCAACAACCAACCCCCCACCCCCCCCCCCACCCAAACCCACCCCCACCAACCAACCCCCCCCCCCACCCACCCAACCCACCACCACCACCACCCCCCCCTCCCCCACCAACCCCCCCCCCCACCAAACCCCGCACCCCCCCACCACCACCCAACCCCCCCCCATCCCCCACCCCCACCACCCGAACCCCAACCCCCCGCCCCCCAACCACACACCCCCCCCCCAACCCACACCCACCCCACACGCCCACCCCACCCCCTGCCCACAACCCCCCCCCCACACAAACCACCCCCATACACCCAACCCCCCACAACCCCACCCCCCCCCCCCACCCCCCCCAAACACCCCACCCCCCCCCCCCCCCCCTCAACCCCCCAAACCCCCACCCCCCCCCCAACCCCCCACACCCCCCCCCCACACCCCCCCCACGCACCCCCCCCCACCCCACCCCCCACCACCAACCACCCCCACCGACACCCACCCCCAACTACCCCCCCCCCCCCCACCCCCCCCACCACCACCACAACCAAACCCCCCAACCCCATACCCCAAACCACACCCCCCCCCCACCCACCGACCACCCCCCCCCCCCCAACCCCCCCCCCACCACCCCCCACCACCCACACACACAACCACCCCAACCACCCCACCCCCCCCCCCCCCCCCCCCACCCCCCCGAGCCGCACCCAACCAACCCACGACACCCCCACCACACACACACCCCCCAACACACCCCCCCCACCCCCCCAACCCCCCGACCCCCCACACCCCACACCCACCCCCAGCCCACCCCCTCACCCCCACCCGCCAAACACACCGACCCCACCCCTCGCCCCCACCCAACAAACCCCCCCCCCGACCCAACCACCAAACAACCCAACACCCAAACCCAAGCCACCCCCACCCCCCCACACCACTACCCCCCCACACCCCCCCCCCACCCCCCCCCCCCCCACCCCCCCTCCCCCCCCCCACCCCAACAACCCCCCCCCCCCCCAACCCCCACCCCCCCCCACACCCCACGACACCACACCACACCCCTCACCCAACCCACCCCCCACCACCCCCCACCAACCACCCAACCCAGCCCCACACCCACCCAAACCACCAACAACCAACCTCACAACCCCCACACCCCCCCCACAACCCACCACCACCCCCCACCACCCAACCCCAACCCAACCAACCCACATCCCCCCCCCCCCACAACCCCACCCCCCCCACCCCCACCCCCCCACACCCAAACACACCCCCCACCCGCACCCCCCCTACCCCACACCCCCACCCCCCCCCACCCATCACCCCCCCCCCACCCCCCCCCCAACCCACCCCCCCCAACCCACCCCACCCGCCGCCCACCCCCGACCACCCCACCCCCTCCCCCCCACACCCCCCCCCAACAACACACCAACCCCACCCCCACCACCCCCCCCCCCCCCCCCCAGCCCCCCACCCTCCCCACCCCACCCAACCCCTCGCCAACCCCCCCCACCCACCCCCCCCCACCCCCAAACCCCCAACAACCCCACCACCCCACACCCCATACACGCCCCAACCACCACCCCCCCCAACCCCACCACCCCCCCACACCCCCCCCCACCAACCCCACCCCCCCCCCCCCCCCGCCACCACACCCCACCCAACCCCCCGCCACCCCCCCACCCCCCCACCCCACCCCCCCCCACGGGCCCCAACTCCCCACCCACCCCCCCGACCCCCCCCACCCCCCATCACCCCACCCCACCACCGCACACCCACCCACACCACAACCCACCCACCCCACACCACCACCCAACCCCACCACCCACCCCCCTCCCCCCCCACCCCCCCCTCCCCCACCACCCCACCCCCGCCCCGCCCCCACACCCCCACCCCCACCCCCCCCACCCCACCCCACACCCACCACCCGCCCCGCACCCACACCACCCCCCCACACCCCCCCCACCCCACACCCCCCCCTCCCCCCCAACAACACCCCACCCCCCACTACCCCCCAACAACAACCGCGCCAAACCCCCCCCCAACCCCCCCCACCACCAAACCACCCCCCCCCAACACAAGTACAACCACCAACCCCCCCCCACACCAACACACCCCACCCCCCCACCACCCCCACTACAAAAACCCCCCCCCACCGCCACACACCCGGCACACCACCCCACCCCTCCCCCCCCCCCCACCACCCCCCCCCCAACCCCCCCACCCCCCCAGCCCAACTCCCGCCCCCCCCCAAACCCACCCCACCCCACCCCCCCCAACCCCAAACCACACAACCCCACCCCACAACCACCCCCCCGCACACACCCCCCCCCCAACCCACACCCCCCCCCCCCGCAACACCCACCCAACCCAGCCCCCCCCCCCCCACCGCGCCCCCACCCCCACCCACCCAACCACCACCCCCACCCCCCCACACCCCACCCAAACCACCCCCAACCCCCCACCCACCCCACCCTCACCCCCCCCCCCCACAAAACCCCCCCCACCCTACACACCCCCCCCCACACCACCACCCAACCCCCAACTCTACCCCAAACCACACCCCCCCGCCCAAACCCCCGCCCCCACTCCCCCCCCCCCAAACAACCAAACCCCCCCACCCCCCCCCCCCCCACCCAGACCCACACCCCCCACCCACCCCCCCCCACCCAACGACCCACCCCACACCCCAACCCACACCCCCCCCCCAGCACACCCCTCATAACCCCCAACAACCCACCACCCCAAAAACCCCCCACCCCCCCACCAACGCCCCACCCCACCACCCAACCCCCACCCCAACACCAACCCCCCACCCACCCCCCC
This sequence comes from Rhizomys pruinosus, assembly GCA_009823505.1. Classification (NCBI taxonomy): domain Eukaryota; kingdom Metazoa; phylum Chordata; class Mammalia; order Rodentia; family Spalacidae; genus Rhizomys; species Rhizomys pruinosus. Next base: position 975,246 of record VZQC01007270.1, on the reverse strand, counting down.
AACCCCCACCCACCACCCACCCAAACCCCACACAACCCCGACCCCCCCCACACACAAACCCCCCCAACACCCCACCGCCACCCCCCACCACACCCCCCACCGCCCCCCCCCCCCACCACCACCGCCCCCCCCCCCACCACAACCCACCCACCCACAAACCCACCCAACACACACCCCCCCCACCACCCCAACACCACAACCCCACCCCCCCCCCACCCCCCCCCCACACCCCCCCCCAAACCAAACTCACCCCCCAAACAACCCCCACCCCGCACCCCCCCAAACCCCCCCCACCCACACACCCCGCCCCCAACCCCAGACCACCACCCCCACCCCCCCGCCGACCCACCCCACCCACAACCCACCACCCACACACAACCCCCAACCCCCCCCAACAACGCCCCCCCCCCCCAACCCACCCACCCCACACCCCAACACGCCCCCAAACGTACCCCCCCCCCAAACCCCCCACCGCCAAACCACCTACCCCACCACCACCACCCACCCACCACCCCAACCCCCCCACCAAACCCCCCAAAAAAAAAAAAAAACCCACCCCACCCCCCCAAACAACCAACAGCCACACCCCATACCACCCCCACCCCCCGCAACCACAACCCCCAAGGCACACAACCCCCCCCCCCCCACCGCCCTCGCACCCACCCGCCCCGCACACACCACCCCCCCCCCACCACACCCCCCCCACCCACCCACACCCCAACGCCCGCCCAACCCACCCCCCCCCAACCCCAAACACACCACAAAACACCCCCCCACCCCCAACCACCCAAACCACCACCCCCCCCACCCGACCACAAATCCCCCCCCCCCCCCCACACCCACAAAACCACCCCCCACACCCACCCCCACCCACCCCCCACCAACCCAAACCCCCTAAACCCCCACACCCCCCGCACCCCCCCCAACCCTAACCCCACACCCAACCCCAACACCGCCCAAACATCCCCCCCCGCACCCAACCCCCACCAACCCCCCCACCCCCCACGGCCCCCCAACACGCCCCCCCAGCACACACCCACCCCCACCACCACCCTACCTCCTCCTGAACACCCCCCCCACCCCCGCCCCCCCAACCCCCACCAACCACCCCCACCCCGCCCACCCCCCAGCCCCCCCAGCCCACCAACCCATGCCCACCCCCCCATCCCCCCCCGCCCACCACCCCCACAACACCCACCCCCCACCACCACCACCAACACACCCCGAACACACCCACCCCACACACACCCACACAACACCCCCACCCCAACCCACCCCGCCACCCACCCACAACCACCCACCCCCCCACACACCCCCCCACTCCAACAACCCCACCCCCCCCCCCCCCCCCCCCACCCCACCCCCCCCCCTCCCCCCCCACCCCCCCCCCACCCCACCCCCCCCCCCCCTACCCGCCCCCACCACCCCCACCGCCCCACCCACAGCACACCCACACCCCAACCACACACCACCCACCCACCCACACCACCCACCCACCCCAACACAACCACACACCCACAAACCACACCCCATCAACCACACCCACCCACCCCAACCGCCACCCAACCCCCCCCCACCCCCGCACTCCACCCCACCACATCACAAAACCCCCGCCCCACACCCCCCCCAACCCCACAACCCCCCACCCACACCACCACACCCCCACCACCCCCCACCCCCCCCACCCCCCACACGCCCCACACCCCCAAGCACACCCCCCCCAACACCCCCACCACACACACCAACCACCCCAAAAACCCCCCGCCCCCCACCCCCACCCCACGAGCCCCCCAAACCAACCCCAACCCTCCCCCACGCCCACCCCCCCCACACCCCCCCACCCCCACCAAAACACCACCCCCCCACACCCGGCCCCCACCCACCAACACCCACACCCACCCCACACCCCCACCCCCCCCCCCACACCGCCAACCCCACCCCCCACCACACCACACCCCCCCCAACCCCCCCCCCACCCCACACACCCCCCCCCCCCCCCACCACCCCACCACACCCCCGCCGCCCCCACAACCCACCCCCACCCCTCCACCACCCACCCCCCACACCCCACCCCACACCCCTCCCCCACCCCACCCCCCCCCAGCCCCCCCCACTCCCACCCCCCACCCCCCCACCCCACCCCCAACCCCCCCCCCCCAACTCCACCAACTCCGCCAAACCCCACACCCAACCAACCCCCAACCCCCCCCCCCCCCCCAACCCCAACCCCCACCCCACCCCCCCCCCCCCCCCACCAAGCCCCCAAGCCCCCCCCCCCCACCCCACCCCCCCAGACCCACCACCACCCACGCGAATACCACACCCCGACACCCAACAAAACCCACACCCCCCCACCCACCCCCCCAAACCACACACACCCCACCCCCCACCACCCACCCCAACAACCCACCCCCCACCCCACACAACCACCCCCCACCAACCCACCCACCCCCCACACCCACACCCCCACACCACACCACACCCAACACATCCACCACCCACCCCCCCCCGCACCCCCCAACAAACACCACACCCCCCAACCCCCCCACCCCCCACCCAAATCCGCCCCCCCACCAACCCCCGCCCCCCCAACCCCCCTGACCCCCACCCACAACCCCCACAACCACACCCCCCGCCCAAACCCACCGCCTCCACAACCCACCCACCCCCAACAACACCCCCCACAACCCACCCCACCACCACACCCCCAACACACCCCCCCCCCCCGGAACCCCCCCAAACCCACCCAAAGCCACGCCGCCCCACCCCACCCCCCCCCCCCGCCCCCCCACCCCCACCGCCCCGCCCCCCCCCCCACCCCCCCACCCCCCCCCACCCCACCCCCCCCCCACCCCCGCGCCCCCCCCCCCCAACCCCCCACACCCCCCCCCCCACCCCACCCAACCCCCCCCACCCCACCCAAGCCACGCCAACTCCGCCACACACCAACCCCACCCACCCACAACGCGTCCCCACCCCCAACGCCCCCCCCCCACCACAAAAAACCAACACACCCCCCCACCACCAACCCACAACCACCCCCACCTCCCCACCCACCAACCAACACCCACCCGCAACCACCCCCCCCACACCAACAACCCCAACCCAACCCCCAAACCCCCGACAACCGCACCCTCCACCTCCCCTCCCCCTCCCCCCCAACCCCACCCCCCCCACACCGCCCCGACCCCCAACACCCAACCCCCCCCCCCACACCGAACCACCCCCCACACCCCCCACCCCCAACCCCCCCCAAAAGCCCCAACCCCCCCCCCACACACACCCCCCTCCCCCCCAACACCACCCAAACTCACCACCCCCCCCCCCCCCCAAACCCACCCGCACCCCACTACCACCCACCCGCCCTCCACCACACCCCAACACCTCCCACCCCCCACCACCCTCCCCCACCCCAGCCTGACCCCAACCCCCACCCCCACCAACCCAACCAAAAACACCAACCCCCCCCACACCCCCCCCCCAACCAAACCCCCGCCCCCCCCCCCAACCCCCCCCCACCCCACCCCACCCACAAACCCCCCCACACACAAACAAAAAAAAAAACACCCCCCCCCCAACCCACACCACTCCCCCACACCCCACCCCCCACCCACCCCCCCCCACACCCCCCAACACACGCACCCCCCCCTCCCCCCCCCCCCCCCACACAAACCCCCGCCCACCCGCGCAACCACCCCCCACCCCACAACTAACCACCTCCCCAACACCCCCCCCACACCCACACCCCCAAAACACACCCCTCCCACCCTCCTCACATACTCACCCCTCAACACCCCCCCCACACCCCAACCCCCCATCACCCCACACCCACCTACCCACCACCAGCCACCGACCCCCCCCAAACCCACCACCCCCCACCCAACCCCCCCCCCAACCCACCCACCCCCCCCCCCCCCCCCCCCAACCCCCCCCAACACCCCACATCCCTCCCCCCACCACCCCCCCACCCCCCCAACACCACACCCCCCCCCAACCCTCCCACCATCCCACCACCACCCACCCCACGCCCCCCCCCCCCCCCTCCCCACAACCTCCCTACCCCACCAAACCACCCCACCCCCCCCCCCCACCAAACAACCCCCACCCCCCAACCCCCACGCCCCCAACCCCCCCCCCCCTACCCCGCACCCACCACCCCCCCCCACCCACCCCCCAACACCCCCCCCCCCACCCACACACAAACAAAAAAAAACCCCCCCACCCCCCCCCACCCACCCACACCACCACCACCGAACCCCCCACCCGCAACCCCCCCACCAAAATCCCCGCCTCACAACACCCCCCCACCCCGCCCCCAGACCACCCCATCCACACCCAAGCCACCACCGCCCACGCCCACCACCCCGTCCCCACACAACGAAACACCCCCTCCCCACTATTCCCCCACCCCACCCACACCACACCCAACAAATCCCACCCCCCCACCCCACCCCTCCCCCCCACACAACACCCCACCACCCCCCCACAACACCCCCCCCCACCCACCAACCCCACCCCCCACGCCCCCCCCACACCCACACACACCAACCCCCCCCAACCCCACCCACCCCCCACACCCACCCCCCCACCCCCCCCCCCCCCCCAACCCCCCCACCCCCCCACTCCACCACCACCCGCCCCCCACCCCCAAACGACACCACCCCCCCACCCCACCTACACAACCCCCACCCCCCACACCCCACCCGCCACCCGCCTAGAACCAACCCACACCCACCCCACACGCCCCCACCCCACACCCACAGCCACCCCCACATCAACACCCAACCCCCACCCCCCCAAACCCAACCCCCACCCAAACCCGAACCCCCCCCCAGCATACCCCACCAAACCCACACCTCCCAAAACCCAACCCCCCCGCAAACACCCCCCCAACCCCCCCCCACCCCACCCAGCCACACCACCACCCACACCACCAACCCACCACCCCACCCACCCCACCACCCCCTACCCCCACCCAACCCCAACCAACCCCACCCCAACGACACCCACCACACCCAAACCCCCCCACCCCAACCAAACCCCCCCAACCCACCCAACCCCCCCCCCCCCCCCCACCCCCACCCCCACCCCACCCACACCCCACCCCCACCCCACACCCCCCACCCTCACACCCACCCACCCCCGCCCCCGCAACCCACACCCCCACCCCCACCGCCGCCCCACACACCCCCCCACCAACCACACCACCCCACAACCCACACCCCCCCCCCCCCGCCACACCCCACCCCCCCCCCACCCCCAACCCCCAACCCACGCCCCCACCCCCCCCACCCCCAACCCAACAAATAGCGAACCCACCCCCACCCCCCCCCCACCACCACCCCACACCCACCCCCACACCCCACCCCCAAAAAAAAGAAAAACCCCAACCCCCCCAAAACAACCACCACAAACCCCCCACCCGACCAACCAGCAACACACACCCCCCAAAAACACAACCCCACACAACCCACACCACCCCAACCCCCCCCCCCACAAGACCCCCCCCCCCCACCACCACCCGACCCCACCCCCCCCAACCAACCCACCACCCACCACCACAAAAACCCGCCCCCTCCCACACCAACCCCCCCACCCCCCCACCCCCCACCACCCCCCCCCCTCCAAAACACCCACACCACCCCACCCACAACACCCCCACACCCAAACCCCACAGCCCCACACACCCCACCAAACCCCGCACACAACCCCCCACCACCCCACCCCCCCCCCCCCCACCCCCCCCACCTCACCCCCCCCCCCCCCACCACCCCCACGACCCCCCCCCCCCCACCACCCCCCCACCCAACACCACACACACACACAAAAAAAAAAAAAAAAAAAAAAAAAAAACCCAACCCCCTCCCCCCCCACCACCCACACGCCACACCACCCCCCGCCAATCACACCCACACCCACCCACCACCCCCCCCCCCACCTAACTAACATACCCCCACCCCCCACCCCACCAACCCCACCCCCCCCACCCCAAACCAGCCCCCCCCCCCCCCACCAACCCCCCCAACCCACCCACCAAAACACACCACCCCCCCCCCCCCCCCAACCCAACCCCCCCCCCCAAACACCCACACACCACAATCCCCACACCATACACCCACACACACCCCCCCGCCACACCCCCCCACCCACAACCCCCAACCCCCCCACCCACCCCTCCCCCCCCAAATACCCCAACCCCCCAACCACCCACACCCCCTACACACCACCCCAACCCCCCCCCACCACACCACCCCACCCCACCTCGACCCTACACCCCCACCACCCAACCCCACCCCCACCCCACCCACCCATCCCTCCCCCCCCCCCCACCACCCCACCAACCCAAACCCCCCTACCCCCCAACCCCCAGCCCCACCCACCCCACCGCAACCCCCCCCCCCCCCGACCAATACACCACCACCCCAGAGCCCCCCACCCCTACCTACCCACCCCAAAAACACAATCGCCCAGCCACCCCACACACCCAAACCACCCCACCCCCCACACGCCCCCAACCCCCGCCAACCCCCCCCACCCACACACCCCCCACCCAACCACAAACCACCCCACACCACCCCACACCCACAAAAACACCCCCCCCCCTCCCCACCACCACCCCCCACCCCCCCCCCCACCCAAACCCCCCCCAACCCCCCCAACACCACCCCAACCACCACAACACCCACCCACACCAACCTACCCACCCCCGACCCACCACCCCTACCCACCTCCCAACCACCCCCACCACCCATTCCCCCACCCGAGAACACCCCACCCCCCTCCGCACCCCCCCCAAACACTCCCCCCCCCCCCCACAACCACCACCGCGAGAAAAATACACACAACACCCACCCCCACCCAACCACACCCCCCCCACCCAGCACACCAACACCATATCCAAACACACCCCACCCACCACCGCCACACAAGCACCCTACCCCCAACGCCCGCTCACACAATCACCCGCTCTCGCCCGCCCACGCGCCCCCGACGACCTCACCCCCCCCGCTCACACCCAAACCACCCGCACGCCCCACCCACCAACACCCCCCCAACCCCCCACACCCCCCCCCCCCCCCCACAACACCCACTCCCACCCCCCCCACCCACCCCACATCACCCCCAAACACCCCCCCTCCAACCACCCACCCCAACAACCCCCCCAACACCACCCCAAAAAACACCCAAACCCCCCCCCCACCCCCCCAACACTCCCCCCAACACCAACCACCACCACCCCACCCCCACCCCCCCACCCCCCCCCCCACCCCACAAACCCAACACACCACTACCCCACACCCCCGCCCCCCCCACCAACCACCACACACAAGCCCAAACCCCCCACCCACCCACCACAAGCCACCACCCACCCCAACACCGCCCCCCCCACCCACGCCCCCGCCCCCTCACCCCCCCCAACAACCCCACCCCACCCCTACCCGCCCACCCCCACCCCCCACCACACCCCAACCACCCCACCAACCCAAACCCCCCCAACCCCCCCAAACCCACCCCCACCGCACCCCCCCCTCCCACCCCACACACCCCCCCCCCCACAACCCAACCCCCGCCCGCACCCCCCCCCCAACAACCACCTCCCCTCAACCACCCCCACCCCCCCCACCCCCCCCAACAACCCACACCACCCAACCCACCCAACCCCCCCCACCCGCCCCCAACCCCCCACCCCCCACCCTACCACAGCCCACCACCACACAAAAGACCGAACCACAAACACCCAACCACCACACACACCCCCACCCCACCCCAACACACCCCATCCCCCGCCCTACACCCACCCCACCCCACCCCCAACACCCCCCAACCCACCCCCAAACCAACCCACACCCAACACTCCCCACAACCCCCCCCAACCCCCAAACCCAAACCCCCCCCCCCAACAACCCCCCACCCCCACAAAAAAAAAAACCCCCCACCCCCCAAACAACCCCCCCACCCACCAACACCCCCCCCCACCCCACCCCAACCTCCAACCACAATCCCGCAACCCCACCCCCCCCCCCCAACCCACCCCCACCCCCCCCCCCCCCACCCACCACCACCCCCACCTCCCCCAACCCACCCACCCCCCCCCCAAACCAAACCCACCCCCAACACACCCCCACCACACCCCCACACCCCCAACAACCCCCCCACCCCCCCCCCCCCCCACACCCCAAGACAAACACCCCACCCACCCACCACCCCCCAAGCACCACCACCACCACACACCCACACACCCTACCCCTCCTCCCAATTCATACTTCTTATTCAAATTTAACTATCCTTTAATAATCATATTATCTCTTTCCCTTTATTATTCAACTTTTTAATATTTTTTTTAAATAGTATTATTTAAACAAGATTCTCTCATGAATGCAGCCTGCTTCTTCAACTCTACTTGACAGTCACCTACTGTTTCATTAGAGACAAGGGATCACCTTCCCATATATCCCCGCCTTAGTCTCAATTCCAGAGTCCACCTGGGTTTCTGCTAAGTTGGTGTAACTATCAAAGTGACCCACTCTACGTGTCACAGCAGTCCAGGGGTCAATGTGACTGAGTCTTGAACAACAGATTACAGGTGGGAGAGATGGGGTAAATAAGTCCCTTCTGTGACCAAACTCCAGCCTCTGTCTGATGCCATCACAAAAAAAATCTCTAACCTGCCTCTTTTTCTATCAGAGCTCAGAATAGTTGCTTCTTCAACATAAAAACAGCACAATTTCAGTCCCTTGTTTCAGTCTTTCCATACTTTTTTTTTGTCCTGAAACAACATCCAACAACTCCTCCCAGTGCAGGGACAGTAAGTCCCCACCCCCTCCAAACCACCAGTTTATTCGGTGCCCATTTTTTACTGGTTCCAATATGCTTGATGCCTTCCTTTTACTCAAAAACAACTCTCACTCACATTAAGGCCCCACGCTCACTTGATCATATGGGATTGGAAAATTACCAATAGTCCATACACATGTGAATTACCAACACTCACACACATGCTTCTTTTAATTTTTTCCTTTGGTCTTGTTGAGACAGGGTCTCCCCGTGACCCCACTCGTCCTGGAGCTCACTCTGTTAGACCAGGCGCTGTGCCTTGAGCTCACAAGTCCGCCTGTCTCTGCCTCCATGCAGGATTTAAAGACGTGGCGCCACCATCACCTGGCTATAATACTTGTAACTTTAAACAGTTTTAATTGGAGATCAAATCCCGTCTTAACAGATAACAAATAAAAACCTTTAGAAACCAGTTTTTAGAATTTAGTTTGTAGGAACTTAGGAAGCCGGGTTCAAAATTAGGCCTTTGAAAAAGTTTAAGAGGCATGCCAAAAAAAGTCAAGTTTAATTTTGTTGTGCACAAATAGAATAAAAGGAGTTTGAAGTGGCCACTTTTAACAGAAACCAACACAGAGGAACACACATGATACAAATCTCAGACACATGAGAGAACAGTTAATACACAGAGAGCTTGCATAGACATTTGACTTAATATAATGAGAGACTTCTTTTTCCTTAAGGTGGGCATTAAGTTTCCTACCCACCTTGTCCCATATTTTGGGATGAATGGATAGTCCATTAAGGACAATCCAGGGGCAGGTATCACCAATGAATATAAAGAATTTTACTAAGTCCTTTTTTTCTTAACCATAACTCCTCTCTCCCTGAAGGCTGTCTTAAAGTGTTGAATAAACTGTTCCTCTTTAGACAGTGAATGGCCCATCTTATATATAAGACAAAGAAATCACTTACTTTTCATCCGTGAGGTCCTGGCTCCGTGGGCGGCGGGCGTCTCTTTTCTTCAGTGGGATCCTGGCTCCGTGGGTGGCAGGCGTCCCTTTTCTTCAGTGAGATCCTGGCTCCGCAGGTGGTGGGCATCTCTTTTCTTCAGTGGGATCCTGGCTCCGTGGGTGGCGGGCATCCCTTTTCTTCAGTGTTCGACCGGCTGGTCCTTCTTGATTCTTTGTCTGGTGGGGGGTCTCTAACTTTGAGCCCCTACATCGGGTGCCAATTGTCCCCTGTCTGCAGGGGCAGTAATCACAGGTACCCAAAGGAGACCCCCGACCTGTGAAGATGGGCGAGAGAGAAAAGCGAGACTTTGCAAAGGTTGTCAAAGTCTACTTTATTGAGCACAAGCTGTTGTATTTATCTTGCAGAAGGCAAGAAATAGGGAGGGGGTGGGTGAAACAGGGTCTGGCGTCAGAGGAGGGTCTGTTTTTGCAAGATCACTTAGTTGAGACATAGGGCTGGAGTATCTGGTGGCTTTTACTGCATGTCCGCACCCAGCTCTTGAGAAAGGCTGGTGGCTTTTACTGCACGTCTGCACCCAGCTCTTGGAAAAGGCTCGAGGTGACAATTCACAAGCAAGCTCAGCATAAGCAAGCTAAAGCCTGCAGCTCCTTATACCGAAGTTTATAATTATCTTCTTTAGTTTATCCCTAACTTCTTTTGGTTCTTTGATTTGATTGTTTGTTTTTTAAATTACTTGAAATATTTGTTTGTTTTATGATAGTTCTTTTAATATCAGTGTCCTGGGTTCCATCTAGGTGGTCCTCATTTTAGGAGTGTTCTACAGGCCTGGTATTATTTGGCAGAGACTTATTTGGATTTTTCAACTTGTATTTGTTGCTGTTGTTGTTGTTGTTGTGATTTGACATGTGGATTTCTTTTGCTGCTGTGATTCTCATGAAATTCAAGTATTTCTTTGTCGAATTGAAGAGTGACTTTGCTTATATTCCTCAATATGCTTTCCTTCTCAGCAGTCATCAGTTGCTAGTGGTTCCTCAGTTAGTATTGAGGTTTCTTACCTACTTCCCCAAATCTATATTGGGATTTTATCTGACTTGAGCTTGCATGGGATATTTCCAGGCTGTCTTGGACACTCTGAGTTCATATGAGTGACTGACCAGTGATCTGGAAAATCCTGTTTCCTTGTGGTCATCTAAATCCTCTGGCTCTTAAAATCTTTCCACACCTCTTCTGCAATAATCCCTGAGCCTTGGAAGGCAGAATTTAATATCAGTGTCTTATTCAGAGACAAATGCTCCTTCTTCTGCCCTTCACTGGCACTGCCCAACATGGGTGCATTAACGAATGCATATGCAGGCAATACAGTCATACACACAAAATAAATTGTAAATTAAAATATGTTTTTAAGATGTTAAATAGGGCATGGCAGCATACAAAGAGTTTCTAAGAGGCCTATATAGAAGCAAGAATAATTTGGATAGAGATGCAAAAATGAAGTCTCAGCAGCATTAACCTAATAACCCTGATGGGGTTCTGCTGCAGATTAAAGCTGTAGGATCAGGGTAGGAATCAGCCTCAGAATAGTCTCCAACATCAGAACCATCTTATACCATCTAAGTGTTAAATGTGCTCCTATTTATTGGGTTCAAGTGAATGTGTTATGCCATTCCTTCATCTAGTGGGGTCAGTAATTTCTGTGCTGCTTGTTTGTTACGAATCTAATGCATTTTGTGCTCTTATGCTCACAATTTAATTTAATGAGTTTATACAGTAGCATCTTTCTTGCTTTTAGAAATATGTTATCAACCTATTGGTGTTACTAGAGAAATAGTGTTGTTAATTTTCTCACAGCATGCAGAATAATACTGCCTTATTGTTTTCATTCAAAATAGAATCAATGCTAATTATCAAAAGGATTCTCACAGGAGAAGGAAAAATTGGAAAATGCATTGCATTACATAATATGGAGTAGCTTAGAATATATAAAAATTCCAAATGCAACATATGTGTTAGCCTTGAACTCATGAAACTCCCCTTGCATTTGTCTGAAAATTTTTTAAATTACAGTTGACAACTGACAGTCCTAGGTTTCTTTTAAATTTAAGTTCTTGAAATTTGAGGCTTTTAATTTACAGTTCCTACCATTGAAAAACACATAGTTAAAAGTTGGTAGCTTGCAATTTACCATGACTATAGCATGGTATTTATTTCTCTCTTCAATAATGGTTCATATCAAATATGCAATCTTAGATTACAAAACTTCTTGGTGAATTACTATTTTCAAGAGCAAATGAAGAAATTTCTAAAAATCCCTGAGCCATTGAACATCCTTGATAGATTTTACAAGTTTATCCTCTCTAAAGCAAGTGGAATTCAGACAGGATTTCATGACATGAAGCAACATTACAACATGCTTTGTGTAATTTTCAGGTGTTATATCAATTAGAGAGCTTAGGGTCACTGATTAAATAGCTAGAGGTCACTAATTACAAAACCTTTTCAAGGTAATTAAAAATCTATTGTAATTAATGATGAAATGTTAAAAGGAGTCTGTTATTGCTGCTACTGGAGTTTTTACATAAATTAACACACTATTCTTCCAATCACAGGCTAAGGATTAGAACCTATAAGGTGGAAAGATAATATTCTTTTATTTATAAATGTAAAGTACAATAAAAAAGAACCAAGGATTTGAATATTTAGTACCATGACTTTTAAACTCTGAACTATTCAGATATGGAGGCACTTGTTATTAATATTCAAGTTTTTGGATACCTAATTTCATTGGTTGCGTAAATACACACACTACTCTAATAATTTGGGTAATTGAGATTAATAAATCCATATGAATAACCATGAAGCTTGTTTATATTTTTAATTTACCTAGAGTTTCACTCAACTAGTTTCAAATACTACAAAGTTTCTGTCAATGGAAAAATTATTTCAAAATATAATACACATGTGAAGAACATATAAATAAAAATTAATGCTTATTTAAGTGCATGGTTTTTTAGGATATCAGAGAAACAGCATTGGCTATCAAAAATTACATTGGACAGAATTAAAGAGGCACAAAGACTATATTAAAAGTGAATTCAAAAGAAAGACTGAATTCTGCTACCCTCAAATAGAAAACAAGAGATTTTTACATTGTGAATAAATGGAAAGTGCTGGAGCTCAATGGAGAAGATTAGCAAATGTGATTAAGTTATCTATTGTTACCTAAAATATATTTTGTTGATTATTTGAGATTTTTATAAAATGTGTTTTAAAAATATGCATATACCCAAACCCCATCTCCATTTTTTACTCCATTTTGCAAGACTTCATGTCCTTTATTATTATGTTTTTAAGGCTTATTAAGTCTAATTTGTGTTTCCCAAATGCTCTGGGCTATGGGTCCATTTTCCATCTGTTATATCTTCTTTTTTTTTAATTATTTCATTTATTTCCGTATGTGTATGAATGTATTATCTGCATGCAAGTCTGTGCACCCATGTCGTGCAACACCATGGAGGTCAGAAGACAGTGTCGGACTCCCCTGGAACTGGAGTTCTCCTGGAATTGGAGTTTCAGACAGCTCTCGGCTGCCATGTGGGTGCTGGGGATCGAACCTGGGTCCTCTGCAAGAGCAGTCGGCACTCTTAACCGCTAGGCCATCTCTCCAGCCCCTATATCTTCTTTAGTGCACAATGTACATAGGTTTTCCTCCTCCTAGGAAGACTGGGTAAGGAGCCATGTAGCTTTCTTGATAATTTGATTCCAAACAGTTCCCCATTTATTTGAATTCCATACAGTATGTTTTGATCATATTTATACACCCCCCCCATCCACACACACCATTCTATAGACCTGCCTGATTTCATGTACTCTACGGACATACACGGACAAACAGATACACAGAAACACAGACACAGACATACAGACAACCCCCCTCCAACTCCCCCCACCCCACAACACACAGGGATAATCACTCTGCAGTCTTTTATTCTCTACACACTGTCCAGTTGTAGGTCATTGTGTTAATCACCTGCTGCAACATGAAGAAGTTTCTCTGGTGAGAGTTGAGGTATATGTTAATCTCTGGGTATAACAGTAAGTCATTAGGAGTTGGTTTAATATTATGTCTATTTAGTAGAATAATAGTAGTATAATCTTCCCTATGGCCTGCAAACTGACAGGTCCTAAGGCTAATATTAGTGTGAAGAATGTGTTCCTTCCTGTGAAGTAGACCTTAAATCCAAGCAGAAAGCAGTTGGTTACTTCCATGATATTTACCAGTGGCTGTACTTCTAGGAGAGTTGCATGCACCAGAACCTTCAAACACTATGAAAGCTAGCCAATAAAGATGAATCTTTGAGGTCGAGACCACCTTTATTTCTCATAATTTATTTCTAAGGCTCATGGTTGTAATGACTTAAGCAATATGTTCTTACTATTAAATTCTGATGAGTAACCAAGAGTAGGGATAATGACAAGTATTCTTTGAAAGTCCATGGAACCCTTCATTAACAGCTTCAAAAGAGGGAATTGATCCCTGGCTGGAAGCTTTTACATTGACAGTCTATGATATCCAGTAGAAGAAATGCCTCACTATTGTAGCATAATTCAAAATCTCTCTTTTTTATACTACATGTGTATACACTTTAAGAAGGTTCTATATTGTGTGTGCCATGGGGAGGGAGGTAGAATGCAGAATATAAAGTTATAATATGCAGAAGAGGAGATATGTGTAGTGATAACTAACATTAAAAGCCTTTGGAAAAATTCACATGGAAACAGTAACAAGGAGGTTTCCCAAGTTTTAAACAGATATACTTTTACTAAATTTTTGTGATTTTCATATAATATAGTTTGATAGTATTTAGATACTGTGACTTATCTCACCTCTCTCCACTGCTTATAAAGTCTGTTTCCCCAAATTTCATTCAGTGTGGTCCATCCACTGAGTCCACAAAATCTCCCATCTCTGTAACACACTGTCTCCTTCTGACCAGACATCAGTTGCTTAAAGTTCCTTATGTTGGCTGGGGATTTCTTAACCACTCCCCTTTGTCTATGCTGGGATTTTGCTGGGTAGAGGTTGCATAGGACTTGGGCATGCTGTCCCAATGTGAGTTACTGTGAGTTCATATGAGTAACTGATTATCTGTCTGGTCCACCCTATTTCCTCTGGTCAACCCTATTTCTTCTGTCCAGCCCTGTTTCCTCTGGTCAGCTACCCCTTTGCCTCTTACAGTCTTTCTGGCTCCTCTCTCAAGGTGATCCATGAGACTTGGGAGAGGTGTCCAATGGGTATCCCATGCAGGGATAGATACTGTGATCTAGTAGCCTCTGCACATTCACCAATTTTGGGTTTCTGTGTTATTCACCATCTTCTGAATAAATAAACTTCTCTGATAAGAGTTCAAAATGAATTCATACTTATGTAGAGGTTGTATTTGATGATATGTCACTTGGCTTTAAGCTTCTCACAGACACTTTCTGCATTTAAATAGGTCTGGAACTCTATAATCATCTCAATCTGCTGTAATGGAAGCTTATTTGAAGGGGTGAAAGGTACACTTGTCTGTTAATTTGGGGGGTTTTTTTTTTTAATTAAGTTTTAAAGTATGTTGGTCTAGGGTTGTTGCAAATGTATATTATGCTCTACAGTCTTTGACCTTACCTGTCACATGTATTTGGTAATGTTGACAGTACTACACATGAATTCCCTTCCATTGAGGGACCCTTAATTACAATTAGACAGCTGTTGATTACCCACAAGACAAAAGTGCCACTAATGTACTAGTAGCAATATTTTAGATGATAAAACACCCAGGAATGCTTATATTACAAAGCAAAAGTAAGATGATATTCATTTACTGATTTTTCTAATGTATATGATAATAGAAAAATGAGAATCCTACATTTAGGAAGAAATTATTCTAAAGTTTAGTCAAATTGAGGGAAATATTAAGGTCCTCTTGACAAACTCTAAGTGTGGTATATTTTATTAGTCAGAATTTCTCTGGAACAATTGAACACTATATATATATTACCCCAATTTGGTATTGAAATCTTTTAACCTTCCAAGCTTTCAACATTATTTATCTCTTGATATTTTGTTTCTTTCTTTGGATTCACAATTACATAGGCATGTGCAATTTTTTTGGAGAAGAAAGCAATAGAGCTAATTAATTCATATATGATGTCTGGCTTGGGGAGCAATTAAGTGGGTAGTAGCATTTATACCATATTGTTGTTTTCTTGTTCATCATATACTGCTTAACACGTATAGAGACCTGATCTTGAATCCTAATATGAAGACAAAAAAATATCATTACTGAAAAAGTAACCAGTCAAAATTAGCCAGAACATATATAGGTAGAACACATGGAAAAACTTTTTATCTATTTCTTCTTTTCCCCCAAATTATTTTACAAATATTAAGAACAGCATAATCTACATTTGCAACATCCCTATATCAACATACTTTAAAGTGTTTTTTCTTCGAAAATTCCATATAGTACTATGCTGCAATTATATCATACCCGCCTCATCCAATTCCTCCCATGTCCATTCCCCAATTCTCTCAATTTATGACCTTTTTATAATTATGATTGTTATTGGACTCTGTAGGATATCTATCTATCTATCTATCTATCTATCTATCTATCTATCTATCTATTATCTATCTATCTATCTATCCACAGAGTCCAGTAACAATTATATATATATATATATATTTAATATTATATAATATAATAATATATTATAAAATTATATATCCTACAGAGTCCATTTTGTTGTTCATATGCACATGTTCATATGGTTTAAGGCTGACCACTTGTGATTACAAAATTGATTCTCTCTCACTTCCAGCAGCCCCTATTCACTGCACCTCTTCATCTAGGAGTGAGATGTCATAATGTTTCCTCCATGTGTATCAGCACATCTCTTGGTGTTGTCATTATTCAGGTCTTGTTTAGGTAACCATATTGTTGAGATGTCATGAAGACAGATTTCCTGTCACGTAGGGAAGACATTTTCTAGAAGCGATCCACTGGCTCTTGAAATATGTCTACCATGAGGTTCCCATGCCTTTCATATACGAATTGCTTGGGGTTGTATCAATGGAGGCAGAGCACCCCATGGTCCCTGCCTTCCTTTTAACCCATTATGTTAGTTTTGTTTTTGTTTGTTTATTTGTGTGTTTGTTTGTTTTCTGACAGGGTTTCACTAGTCATAGCCAGCTCAGGACTTAGCCAAGGCTGATCTTGATCTCTGAGGGATCTGCCTGTCTCCGCCTCCCACAGCTAGGATCAAAGACGTGCGCCTCCATGCCTGGCAAACCCATTATGTTAGTATCAGAATAATCCGTATATTGTGTGAGTAATATTTTCCAACTGTTGAAAAAAGAAGCTACTTTGATGAGGAGAGAGAGCTACACTTACCTCTGAGTAAGTATTTAGAATACAGTGTGAAATGATAATGGGTTTGGAAAATGGCAGCAGTATGTTCCCTTCCGGTGCTTATGACCTCTATTTTCCAGCAAAGGCTATTTGGCTAGGTTTACAGTACAAGGAGAGAATTCTTTCCTATGAAGCCTACATTCAAAATACCACTGCAGCAAATCATCCCTAATGATGCAATATTGGCATCTTTATCATAAGGTTAATCAGCAGTGTCCAATTGGATTTAACTTCCTTTTTTAAAAATTTGTAGAACAAGGGTTATTATAATGCCTGCCTCACGGGGCTATGACACTTAAGAGACTGAACATTATTATTTTTTTTTAATTTTTTAATTTATTTTTTGTATGTGCATGAATGTACTGTGTGCATGTAGGTTTGTGCACCCGTGTCGTGTCGTGCAATGCTGTGGAGGTCAGAAGAGGGCATCAGATTCCCCTGGAACTGGAGTTAAAGATGGTTCTCAGCTGCCATGTGGGTGCTGGGGATCGAATCTGGGTCCTCTGCAAGAGCAGTCAACCACTAGGCCATCCCTCCAGCCCTGAACATTATTCTTATGAGGCCAGCCATAGGCCATGGTCAGACACAAGGTGATAATAACAGTGAAATAACAGAAATCACAGGATCCTAACTCTTGCTGTGTGAGAAGTGTGAAAATAATGGAGAAATAAAAGTTAACGAACTATTGAAAAAATTATTTGGGGTCTAAACTATACATAATGGCCTATGCCTATAATCTCAAAAGAAATCGATGCAGGGTTGAGATGAATTGGAGCCTGGCTTAGACTACATAGGGAGTTCCAAGACAGTCTAACAAGGAAATGTGACCTTGCTTCAAACAAAGCAATGGGTGTGTGTGTGTGTGTGTGTGTGTGTGTCTGTCTGTCTGTCTGTCTGTCTGTGTATACTTTAATGTCTAGCCAAGTATAATTTCATAAAACACAAAAAATATTGCTGTTGAGTTGTTTAGGTGTCCTCTTTTATTTACTGTTGCCAATTGCCTAATCTAGGTTTCCTGAGTTGATTTTTAGGTAAAATTTTCTAGTGTCACCAATAACCCTATGCAACAAATAATGACATCTCCTTCACCAACTTCATTTCCTTAGTGGTAAACTTTAAAGCACGCAAGGTCTCCATATTAACTGTTCTTAAAAAAAGGTTTGACAATGAATAATATGACATATGACATGGCTTCCCAGTCTGGTACATATGTTCCATTCCCATCTATCTGCTGCCTGTTATGCCAGTGATCACCAATTTGAATTTTTAGCTGCATAGCACTGTAGTTGAAAGTATCTACATCCTTATTAAATAATCAGTAGTACTGTTGAAACAACAATAAAATGTCCTATCTTATTCTCATCCCACCACCACCCAGTAGGCATTGTTGATGTTGAGGGGAGATTGGGTGTTAATTCTTTTTTGTGTATTCATAAAGCAACCAAACCTCCTCTGCACTGCATTATCAATGACTCAGGATCCTAGGCTGGAAACTTTCCTTCGAACTGAGGATAGGGAAAGAGGGCTGAAAAGCAAATGCCGACTTCTGCCCATATTCATTTGGTTAGAACTCTATCATATAGTCTCACCTTACCCTGAAGCCCATTAGTTCTTGGTTTATTTATTTTTGACAGTGTCTCCCTAGCCCCCACCAACCTGGAACTCAATGTATAGACCAGGCTGGCTGCTATCTTACAGAGATCTAGCTGCCTCCCCTTTCTGATTGCTGGGATTAAAGGTGTATTTTGCCACCACACCTGGCATGCTGTTGGTACTTCTTGAAAGAGAAAATGGAATACAAATACTACTCGGCTATTGCTTTATCCCAATATCAGTCATCATCGATTTCAATGATTGGTTCCTCTAAGAAAAATAAAATACAAATAGGCCAACTTTAAAAATCTATTCATTAATGCAGCCTTGCATGCATTGTGGCTTTATTAGTGTGGGCCTGAGCCAAACAAATGAAACCCACTGTTCCCAGTGAAATATGAATTTTAAAACAAACATTAAATAATAAGTATTTTTCAAAATCTTATAAGCCAAAATTATTTGAAAAAAATCATTGCTTGTCTGAAATTCAAATTTTATTAGATGGTTTAATTTTTATTCTTTAAATCTGGCAATCCTCATTGCATAATTTATTTTTAGTGCTATAACAGGCATATGCATATCTATGAATTACAGAAATCATAAATACCACATGTTTGCCTTAAATTACCTTCAAATAGACAAACCTTGCTTTAAGGCAAAATGTGAAGTTTTGGCCAATGTGTGTTCAAATCTAATTTATGTTTGCCTAGAAGGCTTACTTACAACTAATTTTATGATTCTGTTAGATGAGAGTTGATATTCATTAGTTTTCAGTATAAACATCTTAAAATAATGTTGCATTCCTGTGATTTGTTTTCATTTGTGTGCTTTGTTTTGCATGGCTAAGGCACAGGGACCTACAGATGATCGGGGTCTACACAAATTAAGAAACACAGCACCTTCACTGATCTTCCAACCAAGAGCTGCCCACTAAGTGCTGCTGCTGAGACTGATTGCTCAGTCATGTTCCCTCGTTCATTTTTTACATTTTTAATGAGACCATTTAGTACAGTTAACTTCTTGAGTTGGAGCCATTAGATATTCACCGGAAATAGCATGTCATCATGTCAGTTGCATTTTGAGGTTAGGGTGAATGTTCCCTTTTCTTAATTTTTGCACACAGTGGTCTCTGCGATGTGCCATTTCCACTTATTTTTATTTTAGTTTCTTTGGTCTATTTCTCAACCTTATTGTATTAAAGTGGATGATGAACAGTTCAACTGGCAACTGGATAAATGGAGGATCAAAGTAGTCAATTCAGAAATCCACTGTAGAGAAAATTGGCTTCCTAATTTTTTCAGTATCTCAATCTTCCTATCTCTCTCTCTCTCACTCTCTCGATCTCTCACTCTTTCTCTCTCTCTTTATCTATCTTTCACTATCTCAACTGAAACACTATCAGGAAATAATCATACTTTTTCCCAAATCCAGCATTAAATAGTAAACATGAGAATATCAAACGGAACAAAAGCAATCTCAAAACTTTTATTAATCACTTTCTTTTTGTGTTATTTTTTTATTGATGCTTTGTGTATTTCATACATCATTTTCCAATTCAGTTCAGGCATATATCCCCTTCCCTTCCCCCCACACTACCCCTACCCATCCCAGATCATGCATTCTGCCGTAACTTTTCTGCATCTTTCTTCTTTTGTTTTGTTTTGTTTTGTTTTCATTTTTTGCACAGAAGAAAATGTAATTCATGGATTAACATACCATCCAAACATCTGTCTCTATACCAAAGTAACCTACCATAACAATTAGTAACGTTTAAATATCTATATATCTAATTGCGAGTGCTTCATTAGTAGGACCGAAAGGCTATATATTATACTGTTTAAATACCTATATATCTAATTGCATGTGCTTCATTAGTAGGATTGAAAGGTTATGCCTGGACAAGCTGGCAGCCCATGAAAGAAAACAGCCAGAATTGACTAGAGACCAAGACAACAGCTCCAGAAAAAGTAGACTGTTTTGCTTCTCATCCACCTGTGCCCCCTCTCTAAGCCTAGGGAACAATCTGCGGAAGAGGGGGCGCAGTAGAATGTAAGGGCTGCGATTGGGGTGAATGGTGAAACTACAACAATATAGACTGGACACTCATTTGATCAACTTGATTGAACATACAAGTCCCCCCTGCTGGATGGTGGGACCCATGAGCTGTGTGGGTTTGAGCACAACTGCTTGCCCACTGGTTTTACATGAAGGATGCTTGTACTCACAAATTATCACTTATTGCTTTTTGTGTTATTTTATTTGTAGCATAGAGTTTACACATCAAATAGCAGTCTAATAGAATTATTTATTATAGTCTTAAACAGAAAAAACAATAACAATTAAGGGTACAGAATACTTAACCCTTTAAAGAATTGAATTTTTTTCCTACAATGTTCATTATGACAAGTGTATTTTCAGTCACGAGTGATGTATATTTCCTACTGCTCCAATGGCCAATGTGAACTTATGGCATTGACCACAGGACCCATGCCAATTCAATCAACAAGAGCTCAGAGGGGAGTAAGGCAAATGGGTGATGGTCCATCCCTAGTTTGGAAACTGTTGAAGACTGATGACTGCTGGGTGAAAGAGAATAGAATTTACTTAGGATCACTAGATAGGCTGACTGGACTTCAGTGGATGAATTTGCACTGAAGAACATCTGGGCACAAATTATGTACTGAATAGAACCTAACATGTATGGCAGAATACATAAGGTATGATGGGGGTTGGTGGGGTTCAGGGATGGAAAGGGAGGTCTAAATTTGATTAAAAACTATTGTATGGGCAAAATCTCACTAAAATAAATAAAAAGAAATCAGATAACAATATATTATTAGTATAATTTTAAATTCTTTTTATTGAAATTGCTTTTTTTCATGTATCAAATATTACTGACAGCAATAGAAACAAGAAGCCAGACATCAGAAGTCAAGATTCCCTAGGTTGTATAAGCATTATCAAATCTGATTTTTTATTTCATAAACAAAATGGAAAAAGAGCTCCTATGGAAAACACCTTCTTCTATAGTTAATTTACTTTTCATTCTTGTTATCTGAATATTATATAATAAGATAAACTAAAGAACAGTTCTCTAAAGAAGAAAAACAGAAAGTTCAAGTTACAGTGCATTAATCCCTTCATAACAGTGTATCCTGTGATTTAACTGACTCTTCAACATGCTACCACTTTTCTCTGGCATTTTTACGAGTACCAATCTTCTGGGACATGAATCTTGGGGGGAAGCCATGTCTGAATCACACCAACCATAATGAGAAATTACCAAAAGCATACATACTAAAAAAGCTCAGGCAACTTCAGTTCTACAACTGTTAACCAATAACAAAACAAAAGGGAGTTTTTGTGGGAATGGAACGTTGTGTGTGGCTTGAGGTGAGAAATTGTAAGACCTGTCCCAGGAGATTTCCAGTTATCTGATATCTCTGTGGGCTTCCAGAGTTACCTGTAGCCAGAAAATTTGGGATATTACAATGATTCTTGCTTTGCCCTATCTCTGCAAAAGTTCCAGGCCCTTTCCCTTGAGGCATTGAGCAGAATGTCACACCTCTAGTTACCTGTTGCACAAACCAGAGTTCTGCAGCACAGGATTAGAACCAAGTTGGCTCACCCCTCCCTTCTGCCTGCTCCCCACTTCCTTGCCCAAAGCACAGTAGTCTTGAATATATAGACCTCACTGACAGAAAATAAAAGGAGTTCCTATTCTCCCCAGTTCTCCACGCCTGTGTGTGAGTCTGCTTATTTTTCCTATGGGTAATCTCCGGCGGTATTCCCTCTCTCCTTGTGGGAACAGAACCCAGAGATTGCCAGCCTTCAGGCAGGAGGCAAGTCCTGGAGCTGAGCCAAGAAGGGAAGGACAGCGTGTGGAAGGCAGTCACAAGTGACTCAGAGACATGACACCCAACAAGTTTTAGTATAACTTAGCAACTTTCAGTGTTTGAATATATCTCTAAAATAATACGTTTTAAAGATTTGATGTCTCCACAGACAAGGGAGCTTGTCTCCAAGCTCAAGGACCTTAGTTCGAGTGCCAAGACTCACATGATGAAGGACAAAACTGAAAGTGCTCCCTCCATTGAGCTCCACTCTTGCAGATGACACACACACACACATTAAACAACAGATGTGAAAAATATTGAAAAAGTTCTCTGATTTGGGAATGATTATAGTAAATATTTGACTTAAAAACTGCCTCAGTCAGTCAGAGCTTGTGATTTACACCACTCTTTCATGCAGTTTCGGTTTTTTTGTTTGTTTGTTTGGTTTTTTTTTTTTTTTTTT
>VZQC01007270.1:881721-948937 GCA_009823505.1 Rhizomys pruinosus | reverse complement strand
TCTTCTTTTTTTTTGGTCTTTGAGACAGGGTTTCCCTATATCCCCAGCTGTCCAGGAACTAACTCTGTAGACCAGGCTAGCCTTGAACTCACAAAGATCCACCTGCCTCTGCCTCCTGAGTGCTAGGATTAAAGGTGTGCTCCATTATGCCTGGCTTATCATGCAGTTTCTAGTCACCAACAGAGGACAATTGATTTACACAATATCTGGGAAGTAGGTGTTATACCCTGGCACACAATCCATTGTCAAATTTTAAAGAATCCAGTGTTCACGGGTTTGATTGCTTACGAAATCATCAATGGTAATTAAAATTCCAAAATACTATCTGACTCATTGTGTCTGTTCCATTGGTTTCATGCTCACTTTTGTTTAATTCTACAAAATTTTAGGTACCCATTTTGCTTTGCCATTTCATCTGAACATAATTAGTTTCTGACATCCATTTTGGCACATGGTTTAGTGAGCATGTATTTCAAGGCTATATTGCAAATCTCCCATAAGACAGTTATTAGAGCTTCTCTAAAACATTTTATCTCTGTGGCTTTTATCTGCTATGCAGTCCCCCTTCTACCTTAACCAAAGGATACAGCTTGCCAAATATAAGCAAGCTTATTTCTGAAGATCAGTGCCCTTTTGAATAGTATTTCTACATTCCTTCCCAAGCTGTTCACACACAGTAGATGTCTCCTTTCCTAATGTGTTTGTGTATAGCCAAGGCATTTTCTTACAAGTTGCATATTCTCAGAATCATGATTATCAGAATGTACTTTTTTTAATAATTAGTATAAATAAACTCTATAGAGATATGAGATACATTTCTATTTGGATGTCTTAAAAGTGTGCTGTTACTAATATCATAAACCAACTTGCAATAGGAATATGAAAATTTATAAGACTGTGCTCAATATTAATGAGAAAATGCTGCTAAACCTTTGAACATAGTCTGGAATGAGGTGAATGGTCACTTAATGTATTTACCATAGCTATTACTCCTAAGAACATAGACAATATGATATAAATTGTGTTTTAGATTGCTTATAGAAGCTGTGAAAGATTGGAAAATGCTTTGCTTTTTTATTTCAACATATCATTTCCACAAAAGAGATACAAATGAATATAAATCATAGGGGTATTTTTTTCTGGTTGTTAATCAGAAAATATTATATTAAACACTAGAGATATTCCAGGAAATATGTAAATTGATGAAGACTCCACTCATGAAAATTATAGTCTAAGATAAAAGTAATAGTACTGAGATATATGTTATATGTAAACAACAGCCACTACTAAGTATTGATTCAGAGGGATGAGGTGCAATAAAGATTTTTTAGGTGCATTGTTGTTTTTATGTCAACATGGTTAAATTTCAGCAAAGGAAATCATCAATTAATGCTTCAATTAAGATAGTCACACTTAAAATAAAATGGCTGTTTTCTTTCTTTGTTTTTTCTTTTTTTTTTTATATTCTACATACTAACCCTCTGTCAGAGGAATAGCTGGTAAAGATTTTTCTCATTCTGTGGATTGCCTCTCCATCCAAATGATGGTATCCTTTGCTATAAAAAAAGGCCATTACTAGAAAAATATCATTTCACATTGAAAAATCACTAAAATTATTATTTTTAAATTGTTTTTAATTAATTTTATTTATTTCTGTATGTGTATGAATGTACTGCCTGCATGCAAGTTTGTGCACCCGTGTGGTGCAATGCCACGGAGGTCAGACTAAAATTATTTTTTGCATGATGTAAATACATTAGTTATATGCTCAGTGTCTTAAACTTCCACTGACCTCCTGTCAATATATTTTCTGTGAGAAGCTCCATAGATCATGGGTCAAACATGATGTTTATTTCCAAATTGAAACAGTTTTTTTTTTTTTTTTTATTAATATTGTTTTGTTTCTATAGAGGGAAGACTATACTAAAAAACAGCTTACAATACTGACATAGTTTTAACTTAGTGTTGATATTTCATAACAGGTTCGGAAAAAAGGTTTTCACTTCTAATAAGACATAGAAAAATGTTTCTTTCTAAGATCTTATGGTCTCTGCTGCTATATACCAGGCTCTATGACGGGTGCAGGTGGTTAATCAGTCAAATTCAAGTTTGGCATTGGGAGTAGTGAGGGGGTTATTTTTTAGGGGTACCGAAATAGACAGATGGCGCGGAGAGATGGAGGTAGCATGTGTATATTCGGAGGTAAGATTGCCTTAGGGAGGATGTTATTTAGAGTAGATAGGGTGTACCATTAGTTTGGATATTGGCTGAAGATTAACTCGTTGGATACATGATTTAGTATCTAAGTATTAGTCACTTCGTATTAATGGTAGTTTCTTGGGCTATATTAGTAAGGGTTTTTGAGTATTAGTAGTCATGGTGATGCGGGAGGATGCAAAGAGTCGAGAGGGAAGAGTGGGCGGAGTTTTTTTTCTTCGTTAGGAATACGTTTGCGCTCCATGTATTAGATTTGGTAGTCTATATGTTCAACAATAGTAGTGTGTAGCATAAGGTAAAGGTTAAAGTGGAGCGCTATAAGTAGGTTAAGGTCTGATAGGGGATCCTAATGTGAGAGAAGAGGGGAAAGATGTGGAAGGCGTTTGCTAATTTGTGGCAAGGGTGCTGAGTAGAATGAGTGTGTAGTGATGTGCTAATTCTCGTCTTATACTTGAAGTTGCTAAATCTAAATGTTTCAAGAATATATTGAGATGTGAGAGATGAGATGAGCCTATTATTGCTTATCAATCAATGGACGTAGTGCTTGATAGGATGCTGTGATGATTTATAGCCTAGAGTGGATCAGGGTAAGTCTGGTAGCGTCTCGCTTAATTATTGGCATTTAGCGAGAAGTGATAGGCACGTTCGATAAACGAGTTTACATTCCCAGACATGGATGCCCATGTTCTTCTTTCTCCACAACTCGTCCAGCAATTGGTATCCTTGTTTTCTTAGAGTCTTATCAGAGTAAGATGAAATCTTATGTGGTTGTAATTTGCATTTCACCCCCTTCCTGCTAATTATTAGGCGATGTTGAAGACACTTAGTTAAGACGGTTCTCGTACGCCAGTCTTTACGTCTTCATTGTGAAGGTATTTGTTCATGCTATCACAAAGAATATATGCACAGCCATGTTATTGAAGCTCTCTTCACAATAGAAAGAGTGCTGGAGCCATCCTAAGGTGTCCGCTCAAAGGATGAGGGGAAAGAAAATGTGGTTCATCTAAACAATGGAATTCTTGCAGATAGAGAAAGATGACCAGATGAAATGTGTGCAAGTAAATGGATGGAACTTGAAGCATTAATGCTAATGAAGTAACACGATCCCAGAAAACAAAGGATGAATGTTATCCCTCAGTTGTGTGGATCAACTAACACCAAATCCCTAAGGGAAGCCAAGCTGAGCAAAGTTAATGTCTATATTTCTGTTCATCTGAAAGGCAACTGTGATGGCTGTTAAATATGAGTCTCTTAAGGCTGTAGAATCAACTAGCCATTTATTTTCAGACTTTGTAATTGTGGTATAATATAGTATAAGGTGGATAAGGGAGGTATAGTATATATATATGTAAAGGGGGGGGGGGGGGGGGAATTATGTGAGTAATAAAAAGAAAGTGGAAATGTGAAGTAGTTATTTACTGATTATCACTGAGAAGTAATAATTGTCAACGAACCTAAAAGATAGTGTTTAAATTGTGTGATAAGTGACTCTTCACTACCTAACACTTAACTTTATTATTTTTTTTTATTATTTATTTATTTATTTATTTTTGTATGTGTATGAATGTACTGTCTGCATGCAGGTCTGTGCACCCGTGTCGTGCAATGCCGCGGAGGTCAGAAGAGGGTCTCGGATTCCCCTAGAACTGGAGTTCTCCTGGAATTGGAGTTACAGACGGTTCTTAGCCGCCATGTGGGTGCTGGGGATCGAACCCAGGTCCTCTGCAAGAGCGTCGGTGCTCTTAACCGCTAGGCTATCTCTCCCTTTGGTTATGAATAACAATATCTATGATAATCTAAATTAAAGTTGAAAATAAAATGTTAAACATAAGGAGTCATTCTTTATCTTTTGGGGGTATTTTTTTCAGTAGAGGGAAAATTTGAAAGATCTTTACAACTCTAAAAATATTGGTAGACCTTAAGCAATAGACAGTAAGAATACAGAGACAGAACACAGAATCTTAGCTGAAGACTTAAGAGGCGATTATCTTGGGCATTATTTTAACTTAGCTGTATATAAATATTTAAGTCTAATATAGTCTATTATATATTTATATTCTCAGTGCCTTTTGAAATTCTATTTATCAATCCTAGAAGAAAAATGAAGAAAAATAAAAGCAAGCTCATTCACTTGCATGAGTGTTTCTTTGTGACTTCCTTAATGGCTTCTGTTCTCAGAAGTACTTAATGAATTATGAAGATGTTTCTCTTGAGTACAATAAACAACATTTTTTACTAAGGGAAACCTTATGGTCTACTCAAACTGTAGACATCAATTAAACCTCTGTGAGTCTATCTGGAAGTAGCTTCAGGAATCAACTGATGCAATGCTAAAAGGAATATTGTGCAGGGAGATCAGGCCTCTTTCCTGATGGGATCTATCAGGTCCTTTATTTTTTTATTTTTTTTAATGACTTTTTAAAAAATTTTTTATCTATTTTGGTATGTGTATGAATGTACTGTCTGCCTGCAGGTATGTGCACCCGTGTTGTGCAATGCCGCGGAGGTCAGAAGAGGGTGTCAGAAGAGTGTCGGATTCCCCTGGAACTGGAGCTCTCCTGGAATTGGAGCTCTGGACAGTTCTTGGCCGCCATGTGGGTGCTGGGGATTGAACCTGGGTCCTCTGCAAGAGGTTGGCACTCTTAACCGCTAGGCCATCTCTCCAACCCCGAGGTCCTTTATTTTTTTAAGATTTGTTTATCAATTTAATTTATGTATATGACAGCTTTGCCTCCATAGAAGTAGGTTAGCCATATCTGTGCAATGTCTGTAGAGGCCAGAAGAAGAAGTTTGATATCCTGCAAATGGAGTTACATCTGGTTTGCTGATAATTGAACCTGTATCAGCTGAAAAGGATTAAGTGTTCTGAATAGGTGAGCAACTTCTCCAGCTCTATATTCTTTATTTTAGTAGCTTCAGCAAGGTTAAACCTAGGTTTAAGGATGTGTCTCTAATACTGTTGGGCACATACTCACAGAATTCTATATCTTGGGGCTGGAGAGATGGCTCAGCAGTTAAGAGCACAGACTGCTCTTGCAGAGGACTAGGGTTCGATTCCCAGCATCCGCATGGCAGCTATGAACCATCTTTAACTCCAGTTCCAGGGGAATCTGACCTCTGAGGCATTGTACAACACAGGTGCACCAACCTACATGCAGACAGTACACTCATACACATAAAAATAATAAATAAAAATAAATAAATAAAAAAGTTACATATACACATAAAGAACTCTATATCCTATTACACAAACAAGTGCTCATCCATGTTCATTTACATTCTATTCACAATACCTGGGGAATTAAGAAAACTTAGAGGTCCATCTATTGACCCACAGATAATTAAAATATGGTATATTTACACAATGGAATATTAGTCAGCTTTTAATAAAATAAAAATATGAAATTTGCATGTAAATATATGATAATTGGAATAATCATCCAGAGTGAGATAACCTAAACCAGTTAAATACCACATGTTCTTTCTACTTGATGAATGCTAGCTTTGAATTTTTACATATGTGTGCTATTATGTGAAAATCCCTACGGTTAGAGAAACTGGTATTTCATGGATTTTGACCTATGGGTTAAGGCCTATACTCAGATATCCCTCAGTGAAAATTCATCCTGTGTAGTCAAGTCAGCCTACCCAGAGTCTCCCCCTTAAAGAAGATCACCGGAAGTAATCAGCTGCAAATAGTTCTTTAGCTGTTTGTGAACTGGTGCCTATTTCACAAGATCTTTGCTTGGTTTTTGTCTGATTGAGTTTGCATAAGTCTTGTACATGCCATCAACATTTGAGCAAGTTCCCAGAGGCCTGGAAGAGTCTATTTACTTATGATCATATACCAAATCTTGCTTTAACAATCTTTCTGCCTAGACTTGGGCAATTTTCCCTGAGCCCTGCATGGGTAAAATTTAATATCGAGTCCTGACCAGGAACCCACACTTTGTGGCTTTTGTGTTCATCAACATCTGTTAAATGAAGAATCTTCTCTGGTGAGAGTTACAAGATGCATTTGTATACTTTCTACTGCTTGTTCTACTATGCTCTGTGTCACTTGGGTATAAACATTTCATTGTAGCTATGCCACATAGGACTGGATATCTCACAGACACTCCTTGGATGTGACCAGGGGTGGAACTCTATCTGGTGAAAAAGAAGCTTCTTCATGCTGGAAAGATGGCTCAGCGGTTAAGAGTACTGGCTGTTCTTGCAGAAGACCTGGGTTCAATTCCCACCAACCACATGGAGGCTAAGAACCATCTTTAACTCCAGCTCCAGGGGAATCTGATGCCTTCTTTTGACCTCCACAGCATTGCAGGATACGGGTACACCAACCTACATGCAGACAATACATTCATACACATAAAGAATAATAATAAATAAATAAAAATTAAAAAAGAAGCTTCTTTAATGAGTGGTGACTAGCATACTTGTTTGTAGATACAAAGATTCATATTTACCACATAGTAAGAGATTACCTTAGCTAAGGATGTGACAGACTTAAGGTTTTTGCTAAGATCTGTGACAGCTCTACCCATGTGCATTTTCCTGTATTTACAATGCCACACATGAGATAGCCCTCCCACTGAGCAGACCTTAAGTCTAATTAGATAGCTGTTGATTATCCCCAAGATAAAAGTGTCAGTGTTCCACCAATATAGGTTATCAGTCTTTTTTTTTTTTTTTTCTGGTCTGTTTGACCTGTAGCCCCAGCTGACCTGGAACTCACTGTGTAGACCAGGCTGGCCTTGAACTCACAGAGATCTTCCTGCCTCTGCCTCCCAAGGGCTAGGATTAAAGGTGTGTGCCACCACACCCAGCAGGTTATCAGTCTTTAAGGCCGGGATTGGACCATTAATTGATTTTCTCCCTTAGTCGCTTGCATAATGTCCTCAAAAACTATGAGAGTTTGTCTTCTGGAAGGACAATTCTAGGTCAGTTCCTGTTCCATAGATCCAAGGCAAGCATCTGACACATGTCCTGTCTTCAACAATAGGGTCTTACCTTTAAGTTCTTGGAGGATATCAAGGGTTGTGACAGTAGCTTATGTAATCTTCATAGACTCTTACTAACTCTTGACCAACAACTCAAAGGGTGGTTTTCCTGTCTGGCACTGTTTCTTGTTATATTGCCTTCTGTTAGATACATGCACTCAGCAACAGATGACATATGTTTGTGTTTTCAGTAGGCTTTTGAACTCATATTTCTCATACCAGCTAAGTATTATTTATTTCCCCTCCCCACTCCATACTTAGTTATAATACCCCCAATTTCTCCATTTCATCCTTAATTATACCTGTCTCTTATGAAGACTCTTATGAATAGAGCAACTTCTTCCCCTTTACTTCATGGTTATTTGTGTAAACTTCCCTTTTCCCCTACCAGCTAAGTCCCCCTATTTTACCCACTCCCCACTTGGTAATCCCTATCTCATGCTATTCTTTCTCTCAGACTCCTGCTTTCCCTTTATCCTGGGGTTTTATTTCCATTTTCCTGGTTCCTGCTATTACATCAGGATGCATACTTACATACAAGTATTTGATACTATGATCCACAAATAAGGGAAAACATACATTGTTTGTTTATCTGAGTCTTTGTCTATTCACTAAATATAGCAGTTTCTAGTTCCATTTATTACCTTCAAATTTCATTATTTCTTTTTCTCAGGATAAGAAAAAAATGCCCAAATTCATGTGGAATCACAAAAGATACAACATAGCCAAAGCAATCCTGAGCACAAATATCAATGTTGGGGGTATTACCATGACATATCTCAAATTATATTACAGAGCTACAGTCATAGAAACATCATGGCACTGGCACAAAAACAGACACATGTAACAATGGAATGTAATTACAAACCCAAATATAAGTATGCATGAAAATGCATACTTATATTTGGGTTTGTAATTACATTCAATTTCAGACATCTAATATTTGACAAAGCTGCAAAGAACACACAATGGAGGAAAGATAGCACTCCAACAAATAGTGAGAGAAAAACTGGATCTCCCACATGTAGAAGGATAAGCAAATGTCAAATCAAAATAGATCAAAGAAATAAATGTGAAACATGAAATTCTGAAAAATTTTAGAAGAAATCATAATAGTACTCTAGAAGATATAGGTCTTTCTAAAGAAAGGTCTTTCTAAATTCCACTTCAGTTGCTCAGGAATTAAGGTCAATAATCAACAAGTGGGATGTCATTAAAATCAAAAGCTTGGATATATAAAAAAAAAAAACACATGGAAGTGAAGATTAAACCACATAATTGGAGAAAATACCATATACATATTTGACAGAGAATTAATATCCAGAATATGTAAATAATTTAAAAAATGACCCATATACAGTGGGATATATATCTGGATGGAGTATTCGCAAAAGAAGAAATAAAAAGGGCTAAGTTACACCTTTAAATTGTGTTCAACATTCTTACTAATAAGGGAAATGCAAATCAAAACCACTTTAAGATTTCATCTTAGACCAGTTATGCTAGCTAAGATTAAGAGAGCAAATTATACCAAATGCTGGTGAGGATGTGGGGAAAGGGGAGCATTCCACTGCTGGTAAGGTTGTGAACTCGTGCACTCACTATGGAAAGCAGTGTGGTGAGCTATTAAAAAGCTAATACTGAACCTACCATACCTCTACTTTACATATATCCAAAGGACTCATACTAAAGCAGAGATACTTGTACATTCATGTTGCTGCTGTTTTCACAATAGCTAAAAAATGGAGGCAATCTAAGTGTTCTTCAGCTAATGAATGGTTAATGAAAATGTGGCACATTTATACAATGGAGTTTTATTCAGGGATAAAGAAAATGAAAATATAGCTGAGCATGTTTTGGCAACTGATAGCCCCTGAAAGAGAATTGGATTTTTTTTAAATGTATACTTTTGTTGAAGTTTTGTGCATTTTACACAGCACATCATAATAACATGTAGATGTCCTCCCCATTTGCATCCTCTAGCACGTCCCCTGCATTCCATGTATTCTGCCATGCATGTTAAGGCCTATTGAATCAAGTTTGTGTACTCAGAGTTCCCACAGTATGAGTTCATCCACTGGAATCCAATTAGGCTATAGAGAGTCATTCCCTTAAAGAAGATCAACTCTCCCTCACCTAGCAATAATCAACTGTCAAAGGTTCCTCCAATAAGGTTAGACCATTTTCACAGCTTATATGCTGGGTATTTGTCTGATTGAGTTGGCATGGGTCTTGTGTATGCTGTCACCATTGTTGTAAGTTCATATGAGCAGATTCTCAGAGGCCTGGAAGACTCTGTTTCCGTATGATCATTCACCATTCCTGGCTCTTATAACTTGCAGCCCACTTTTTCATACTATTCAACCACAGAATTAAAGTCTAATAACCACAACGATCACTTGCACAACAAATGATAGTGGTACAGTAGTGACACTTTTTTCTTGGGGGTAATCAACAGCTGTTTAATTGGACTTAAACCCCTCTCAATTGGAGGGAACTCATAGGTGGTATTGTAAACAGCCAAATATACATTGCTGGAAACACTGTAGCACTTCTACATTCCTAGAAAAATCTAATGTCTTACTGTATGGTAAATATGGATCCTTATATTTACAGAAAAGTTTATCATTCACTAATTATCAAAAAGCTTGTTTTTGTGAAAAATAGAGAATATTACAGAGTTCCAGAACTGGTCTTACACAGGGAATAGGTGTCTGAGAAATGCCCAACCATTAAGCAACACATCTACAATGGAAACTCTAAAGCTCAGGCTCATGGAACACAGTGGAACAGGAGGTAGAGAATCTTCATGAATCTCTGAACTCTCACCAGGGAAAGCTCCTCATGAAATAGAGAGTGATGCATACAGAAGGCCGCATTTGTACAAAGTATAGAGAAAAAGAGACTGCCAAGCTTCTGTTCCTGAATAGTACTTCTACAATAAACCTTACTTGCCCATGGCTCAGTGGTTCAAGGTCGGTTGACTTTCCTGGGGATGTTCCACACCCAATAGTAGTAGGGGAACACAAATTCTACTTAATGGACCTAGTGGGAGGAAACCTTCACCAGTGATATGTCTGATAGAGCATTAACATCCAAAGTGTATAAACTACTCAAAAAAAAAACAAAGGAGGAAGAAAACAAAGGACCTACTCAAAAGATGGAGTAAGAGCTGAACAAAGACTTCACAAATGAAGAAGTTAAGATCGCTGAGAAACATCTTAAAAAGTGTTGAACATGGCTAATAATTAAGGAAATGCAAATTAAAATCAACTTAAGATTTTATCTTACTCCAGTAAGACTAGTTATTTTCCAAAAAACAAAGGATACAAAATGCCAGAGAGGTTGTGGGGAAAGGGGAACTCTCATCCACTGTGGTGGTAATGCCAACTTGTGCAACTCCTATCAAAAGCAGTGTGGAGAAGTCTCAAGAAACTGAAAATGAGCCTACCGCTTGACCCAGTCATACCACTCCTGGGTATATACCCACAAGACTCATCCTATCGCAGAGATACATGCACATCTATGTTTATTGCAGCTCTCTTCACAAGAGCAAAGAGCTGGAAGCAACCCAAGTGTCCCTCAACTGACAAGTGAATAGAGAAAAGGTGGTAAATCTTCACAATGGAGTTCTATGCAGGGGTAAAGAAAGATGACATCATGAACTTTACAGGTAAATGGATGGAACTTGAAGCCATTATGTTATGTAAAGTAAGACAGTCCCAGAAAACAAATGACCAATGGTATCCCTCATTTGTGGATGCTAGCACTAAATCCCTAGTTGAAAGGCAAGTTGAGAAAATTTAATGTTATATTTCTTTTTATCTGAAGGCCACTATGGTGTTATAATGTGAATTACTTAACCGGCTCTAGAATTAATTGACCACATATTTTCAGACTTTGTAATTGTGGTATATGCATGCAGAGTATGTATTCATATATTACAGTAATATAAAATTAAAGGGAAAAATATGAACTCCTAAGAAAAAGAAGTCTGGAACAGTAATTGGGGTCCTAGAGTACTCACTCAGGTGACCCACTGTAAATCTCAACAGTGTCTATCATTCTATAATCTGAATTATGGTTTGACTTGGAATAAAATTATCTGGCTTTTGAAAAACAAGCAAACAAACAAAAAATAAAAACACAGAGTCTTATGTTATATGGGTACTGACATAGGTAGATTTGAAAAGAGATAGGGTACTGGGTATGAATATAATCAAAGCATATTTTGTGTAGGTCTTAAAGAATCAACAAAAATATTCTTAGAAATAATAATCAAGAATGATAAAGAATGCTGTTCTGTTCCCTACGATTATATGCAAAACCAGAAGTTGAGTCCTCTTCTGTTAACAATGAGATCTCTGTTTGCCAAAGCAGCACAGTCAGACACTTCTTAGCTATTTAACCTTTGGCATGGGGTGATTACATTTGCAATTCATGCCAGTAAGATTATGAAGTATTTCTATAAATCCCTGGAAGGAAAATTAAACAAGTAAAAGACCTCTTAATTTTCCTTGAACTAGGATGAAGAGCATATTCCTTCCTTGCTCACTTACGAGTTTAAATAATGAGCCTCGTGACTAGGCATTATCCTGAAAAATCTCTGTGAATTAGTAAATGTAATCTACATATCAGAGATCTGCTTCACTAAGAATGAGATGTACCAAGTGTATATACTAACTCAGAAACATCTTTTCTACTGAAGAGAGAAGGATGTAATATCTTAAAATGGCTTTTATTGGTAATGTTCTGCTCAAAGTTTGTTCACAATGAAGTGCACACAATCCAGGTTGATAGGCACGGCAATGATAGCAGTCTTCAGAGACTTCAATAGAGCTCCAAGTTTTTGGGAGGCAGAAACACTGCTGACACAGCTATTTCTGGAGGAAATAAACCCATATAAAACTATAGAAAGAAAACAAGGTGTGGAAGTAAATATTTATTTTATTTCTGAAAATAAATCATAACCAATTAAAATGGAAATAAGCCTGCAATACTTCAATCCTTAAAACCATCAGACACATAATTTACTGTTATTAATTAGCTGCTGAAATATCTGCCTCTTTATCTCCACATCCTTTCTTTCTTAATAAGCAGCAAATTTAAAATATTTTCTATGAAGACAAAAGAGAATTAATTCAGTGTAGCATATTTTATTGCAAAGAAGATCCATTGCTAATTTAGAATATTTTATACAGTGAGGTAAGGGTTTTCTAGTACTAGTCCTTCTGTAACTTGCTATGCATTTGCTCATTTAGGCAATGGCTTGGAGCTTGAGAAATTGTCTTTGAGGTTTTGATATTTCATGTTTTGTGGATATTGTTTAAATTGATCCTCTTCCAAAGGAGCTTCTTTGGGCTGGAGAGATGGCTCAATGGTTAAGAGAATTGACTGCTCTTGCAGAGGATATAGGTTCAAATCCCAGAACCCAAAGGAGCTTCTTAATCTTTACATGTCCTCCTATGTCATTCCTCATGTAAATCCAGGCCTGTTTTATCTGGACTTATCTTTCCTGGTTAACTCATTTGAGACCCTTGTACAGTGGTCCATATTTATCTTTTTCTCCATTGATATTAACTTTATGCCCTGGGTACTCATGGGACTCAGGGTAATTAAAAACTGGCTTGAAGACTTAAGAGCACCACTAGGAAATGAAATTTGATTAGTTTTCTGTAGGTTAGGCATAAAGCTGGGGCTAGGCTTTCCTCCCTACCCAATAGTCCTAGAATAGAAACCAGAAGAAGCAGAAGAGGACAGTTTGAATGCAGTTTTATGATGTTTAAGCCTTATTAGCATCATAGAAATTCTCTCATAGTGAAATTCCTGGTAATGATATAAGACTTATTTCCTGTCAAGCATCAAAACCCTTACTCTATTTAATCCAGGTGATAGTCACATCTTACCCCTGGCACCTCTATCACTTGTACTTTTGTTGCTATTCCAACACAATTTATGTTTTAATTTACTTTTTTTACTTAAGACATTTACTCATAATGAATACTTGCTAGACAATTTCTTTTGAAGAATTATCATTATAGTTATTGTTATTTTAGTTATCAATGAAATAAACAATATGATATATAAGTCAAAAGTGATTTCCCAAGAAAATAACAGGTCTCTGATCTGGGACTAAAATAATTTATAGTAAAATGGAGAATGAAATAGTTATCAATAATAAAGTAGAAAATAAATTGGAATGCAGTTCACAAGTCATGTTAACAAGAAATAGAAGTCTCCTGAGAAAATAACTTTCATTTCTAAGTAATTGTGGGATTAGTGTGAAAGCAATAATCGCCAGCTTTTGTTTAGTCATGAAATCATATTTTTTAGTTTATACTTTGACATAGGCTTTTTCTCTATCCTTTCACCAATTGTTTTCATCTCTCTGTGAGCAAAAACTAGGTCATTCATTGAGTGCGAAGAACTGATTGCATGCTCATCATTGTGACATTGTTCCCCAGTTCCAAGTAACAGTTCAACCTTGGCTGCAGCTTTATTGCAAGATGATACCTGGTAAGCAGTAGAAGCTTCTTGACCATATGAAGTTTTGAAATAACTCATATGTATAAGTCTTCTTGTTTGTGTGTTTTAACTGACAAATTAATAGTAGATATATAGCAACAAACAACCCAAACTATCAGAAGTTTTTGGCCATAAAAATATTAGTAAAGTAAATCATTACTGTTGAGTTTGCTTTAAGATTTTGAATTTCAAAGATTTAATTGGAATATTTTAGATTCTTTAAAGGGATTTCTATTTTTTTATCCTGCTTCTCTCCTATTGTTACATGATCCTCTTTACACATTATCTGAAGTCTAAACATGGGTGTTCATTCTAATTAGACATGTTGCCCACGGGCATGCAGGTTTTAAAAGTCTTGGCCTCACTTCATGTTCATTCTGCATCCTGTTCCCAGTTGAAGATGAGAGTTCTTGTTTTCTTTATCCTCGCTGCCATGCCTACCCACCATGCCAAAACAGACTGTCTTCCATAATTCTCTTTTGACATGATATTTCATCCCAGCCATGAAATTAACCAATACATGTGATTCACTAGTACCCTCTTCTTTATATCAGTTTCCAGCATTATAAGAAATGGTTATGAGGGCTGGAGAGATGGCCTAGCAGTTAAGAGCACCAACTGCTCTTGCAGAGGACCCGGGTTCGGTCCCCAGTACCCACATGACGGCTGAGAACTATCTTTAACTTCAGTTCCAGGGGAATTCTGACACCCTCTTCTGACCTCCACGGATTTGCAGGACATGGGTGAACAAACCTACGTGCAGACAGTACATTCATACACACACAAAAAGAGAAATGGTTATGTTCAACCTGGATATAGTTCAATCTTGGTTCATTCATCTACAAAGATCATTTCTGTTTTCTAACAGTATCCTACATTGTCATGTCTGGTGAACCAGAAATATTATATCCTAAAGAGGGTACTAAAGTGATTAAAAGTCATAATTATGAACTCAAACGATTCATTTAGAGTTGATATTTTTGTATGGGATTTTGTATAGATTGGGATCTCGTTTCATTCTTCTATATGCAGCTGTCTCACTTGATCTGCACCATTTGATAACATGTCATTTCTCCAGTGTGTAATTGTAGCCCCTTGGTCAGAAATCAAGTCACTCTAACTATATGGAACACAATTCTGGGTCCTCCATTCTGTTATACTGATCAATGTGCCTGTTGTAATATTAAGATAATACTTTTGTTAAATTTCTATAGCTCTGTAGCACATTTTGAGATGGGAATGTCAATGCCTCTGAGATCAGTTCTTTTATTGTTCAGGATTGTTTTGATTATCCTGGATTTTCTGTGTTTCCATATGAAATTGTAGATTTTTACAATTGTTCTGTTGGAACGATGAATAATCTGATGAATATTGCATTGAATTTGCAGACTGAAGTTGGGCAGATGACCATTTTTTAAACGTTATTTTATTGAAGTTTTGTGTAAGTCATACAACATTTCATAGTCCAGTTTAAACTCATTCCACTTTCCATGCCCACTACCTCACCTGAGTTCATGAATTTTGCCATACATTTCTTGCCTCTTTTTTCCAAGTTTTTTTAAGTTTTTCTATTAGAAAAGAGGTTTATTATTTTGGGCTGAAGTTTACTGTTTCAATTAGTTCTTTGACCCAGTCGTTTTGCCATTGTTTACTCCAATTTTTATTATTCTAAAATATGCATATATGTTCTTCACACATATATCAAAATTATGACATCTGAAAATAAACTGTATGTTAATTCCATAGCATGTTTAGGAATTCACATTTTTTCCCTTTAATTTTATACATATCTTTTTTTTTTTTTTTTTTTTTTGGTCTTTTATCGAACAGGGTCTCCCATGTAGCCCCAGCTGTCCTGAATTACTCTGACTGTAGGACCAGGATGGCCATTCAAGAACTAAAAGATCCACCTGCCTCTGCCCTCCCAAGTGCTAGGATTAAAGGTGTGCGGGCCAACATGCCCCGGCAATGTTTATATTATTTTACAGTATGCATACATACCCTCCCCATATACCATAATTCAGAAAGTCTGAAAATAAGTGTTAGGTTAAATCTTAGGTCCCATTTAAGATATTTTCACATATGGCAGCGGGTGGGTCAGGGTTCAGTGCCTTTTTGTGTCTTTGGTGGCTGGTTGGGCTCCGCAAGCACAGGAGCCTGGAAGTCATCCAGACAGGTAGATTTTAGGGTTGATTGACTCCTGGGTTGCTGGAAAAAGGGTCTAAACCTCTAAACCCTTAGTAGGGTGTGGCTGTCTGGGCGGAAGCTGCCTTTCACCTTTGCAGCCTTGCCTGTGGTCTGCAGGCCTTGTGTCTTTGTGTGGGTGGGCTCCTGAAGGCACAGAGGCTGAAAGTCAGCTCCAGGCCAGGTACGACCACGGGTAGGGGGCTAAGTCAGGCATAACCCCCACCTCAGCTGGAATTGATGAGAGATGATCCAAGTGGACTTTTTTTGGCGAACATGCAGAACAGGAAAGGAAGAGTGACTTAGACGTCCAATATCCACTATATAAACAAATTGAAAGCTTGAAGCCTAGAACAAGTCAATACACCTATAACAATGGAGGAGGAAAGTTAAAAAAAAAAAAAAAGCATCAGAGGAGGCCAAAAAACCACTGCCACTAGTGAGGAAAAGACTTGGTGATTTTTGAATCACAAAAGCGAACCACATGGCCCAGGGACAAGGACAGAAGGGACAACATGGGAAAGGTGCAGTATTAACCCAAGCCAGGCTCTACACAAACCCTAGGAGATAGCTACAATGGATACCCCCATGGAGGAGACCCAAGAACAGATCTTCGATAGAAGATTGGCACGACCTATGCAGAGAATTAAATAACATAAAGCAAGAATTCAGAGGCAGGAGGATCTTTGTTGAAGTTCCAAGGCCAGCCTGTCTACAGAGTGAGTTCCAGACCGCTGGGCTACAGGGAGACTGTCTCGAAAAGCAAAAAAAAAAAAAAAAAAAACAAAAAAGAGAAATTCGAGAATTAAAGACAAGAATGAAAAACTTCAAAAAGGACCTAGAGGAAACATGACAAACGGAAACTAAAAGGAGAAAAAAAAAAAAAAAAAATGGAAAACTAAGAAGAATACAACCAAAAAAATAGAGGAGAAAAAAAAAAGAATAGCTGCAATGAAGAGGAAGCCAACCAACGACGTAAGGAGCACCAAGAAGAGATTGGAGCTAAAAATTATCCACTATCAGGCTAAAAAGGAAAAAAAAAAAAAAAACGCAAAGATCAAAGACAGTTTATGCAGAATCACATGATTGGGATGGGGGTGGGGGGTGGGGAAAGGGAAATAAACTGTGAAGTCCGGAAAAATTGGAAAAAAATGATGTAGAAATGACAAAGCATCAATAAATAATTAAAATTTAAAAAAAAAGGAAATTGGATCAAACTAAAGAAAAATTAGGATGACAATAAAAAGGAAATAGACCCTCATCCAATCAAGAAGAAAGGAAAGGAGAAGCACTAGAAGTAAGAATGGATGGCAGCAGAAAAAAAGAATATCAAACTGCAAGGATAACACAGAGCAACTAAAAGAACCCCAAATAAAAAAAAGGGGGCTGGAGAGTGGCTAGTGTTGAGAGTGCCAACGCTCTTACAAAGGACCTGGTCAAACTAAGCGACCCAGCAGGCGTGGTGGCACGAGAACCAAGTCAATAAAAACTCCACTTCCAGGAGAACTCCACCGTTTCCAGGGGGAATCCGAAACCCCCTCTTCTGACCTCCCACAGAGCACTTGCATGACACAGGGTGGCACAACACCTACATGCAAGACAGTAACATTGATACACATTCACGACATAGAAATAAATGCCTAGGTAGTGTGTGGTGCATGCCTTTAATAGAGCAAGTAAAAAGGAAATTAAAGGAGTTCTAATTGGAGAAAGAGGAAATCAAGCTATTCCCTTTTTGCCTGATGATTAGATTTTCTACCTAAAGAGGATGTTAAGAACTCCAACAGAAAACTCTTAGAAATATTAAGAACTTCAGTAAGTGGAAGGATACAAATTAAGTATAGGAAAAATCAGTAGTGTTCTTTCTTACAACATCAACAAGCAACAGAAAAGAAGGATATACAAGGGAATCCTTCCCAACCACATTGTCCATGCCTCAAAAACAATAAAATACCTAGAAAATCCTACAAAGACAGCCCAAGGAAGTCATAGCAACAATATTTAATCAACCCCTGCAAAGAAGGAAATTGAAGGAAGACATCAGAAGATGGGGCAAACCTCCCATGCAAGCATCGGATTGGAGAAACATAAATAATCAGTAAAAAAGTCCATTCTACACCACCCAAACTTCGTGTACAGTTTAATGTAATCCCAATCAAAATCCAAAGAGCTTCTTCAACAGGCTTGGAAAAAAATCATACAAATTCATTTGAAAAAAACAACAAGACCTGAATACCAAGCAACCCTGAGTGAAAAGAGCAATAAGGTGGGATCTCTATACCAGACATTAAACTAGACTACACAGGGCTATAGCGTAAACCAGCTTGGTACTGGCCACAAAATCAGACCTGTTGACCAGATGGAATAAACACTGAAGATAAAATCATGACACATACAGTTCCAGCCACCTGCATATTGGACATAGGTGCCTAAAGACACAATGGAGAACAAGACAACATCTTCAAGTAGTGGTGTTTGGCAAAATCGATCATTCACCTGGTAGGAAGAATGAATATAACCCCCTACCCTCTTGCTCTCTACAAAAAGTTAATTCTAGATGATCAAAGACCCTCAAACGATGAACCCCAAAACTCTGGAGGTGATAGAGAATAAACTTTGAGCAGACTACAAGACATAGATGTCAGGAAAAGACTTGCCTAAATCAGACAGCAGTGCACACAGAAATAAGATCGACAACCACGTTTGACAACACATGGAGCCTCTTAAAACTTCAATAGCTTCTGTACCCACAGAAGACATAAAGCGTGAACGTAACAACAAGCTGGGCGAAAACTTTTGTGAGATAACACAGCTGGAAGAAGACTCTCACTGCAGATCACATCTACAAAGCATTAATTTTCCAGACTAGACAAGCTACTCAAAAAAACAGAAGAAAGGAAAAACAGATGAATATTCAATAAGATGGAGCAAAGGTCTGAATAGGACTTCACAGAGGACCGGGATTTGAGATGGAGGAAACATCTTAAAAAACGTATCAATATCATTAATAATTAGGGAAATGGGGCACATTAAGACCACCTCAGATATCACTCTCACCCGAATAAGAAGAGGCCAGGATACAAGAAAAACAAATGATATCAAGTGCTGGAGAGGTTGTAGAGAAAGGGGGAAAACACTCATCCATGCTATGGTAATGGTAAGCTTGTACAGCCACTATGGAAAGCAAGTGTGGAGGAACCCTTGGAAGACTCAAAATGAGCTTGCCCATTTCACCAGATCATACCACTCCTGGGATATACCACAAGACTCAACTTACTCTGCAGAGATACATGCAAGCTATATTTATTGCAGCTCTGTTCACAATAGCAAAAAAAGATGGAACCAACACAAATGCCCCTCAACTGACAAGTGGATAGAGAAAATGTTGGTGGTACATGTACACAATGGAGTTCTATGCAGCAGAAAGAAGACAACATCATGATCTTTGCAGGTTAATGGATGGAGCTCGAAGGTATTATATTAAGTGAAGTAACACAGTCCCAGAAAAAACAAATGATGATGGTATCCTCATCTGTGGATGCTATGCCAAAAACCCAGTTAAATATTCTTGAGGAGAGGGAGCATATTAAAAGAACAACAAGCAAGGACTGCACAGAAAACTGACTGAAATGTGATCGGAGGGGTGGGAAGGCAGGAGTGGGGACATGGGTTCTATATTATTAATGTATATTAATTGATGTGAGTTCAACCAGTATCCAATTTTGCCCGACTCTTTGCCTACAGTTACATGGTGTTTTAGACTTAGTAAAAGTAAATATGTGATATTAAAAACACATTGGTTTACAGGTTGTTTGCTGTAAACGGCACTGAACCCGGCATGGTGGTGCACGCCTTTAATCTCGCCACTTGGGAGGCAGAGGCAGGGGGATCTTTGTGGATCACGGCCAGCTTGTCTACAATGTGAGTTCCAGACAGCTGGGGCTTACAGGGAGACACTGTCTCGAAAAGACAAAAACAAAACAAAACAAAAAAAGGTAATGAATCTGAGATTAATTGGAAATATAAATTGTTGTGTCCACATTGTTTTACTTAAAATCTGTTAACAATGTTTGGTATTGGCACATAAAATGTTCTCTATAATTTTTCTGTGTACCGCATACATCTTTGTAACATTCTCTTTTACCTGTTAGGATGATTTTTTAAGGAATTAATTTGCTTCCCAAGTAATGACATAGATCACCCAAAAAGCTTGGGTGAATTGTGAAATTTGTGCCTTGATTACTGCCTATAGGTATGTGTACTACACTGCCTTTTGAGACTCATGGGTCAAAAAATAAAAACCTAAAATAAAAAGAGGGGATACAGATATACATGAAAAACTTTTTGTCCAAAAACTTGCAATTTAAATCTTAAAAACTAACTATGGGAAAAGATTTGTATGTTCCCGCAGGTCAAAAATCACCAACTTAATGCCTGAGAAAGAAAAGACACAGATTTGCAATGTGTAGGATATACCAGGAAGTACCAGCAGAAAGGTTGGCCCATCTGAATATTGAAAGGAAGAAAAGCCTCAGGACTGCTACAGGCATCAAACCCCTCTGTTGGATCCTTACTTGTAACAACTGTTTATAATGATCCTAGTGAAACTTACCTTCTAGGTGCGCAAAGTTTTACATACAGAGACTTTCTTACCTCCCCTTCATAGAACAAGGAGGAATATGATGTGATGAGGTCATTCTCTAACTGTAAAACTGGAGCCAACTGTTATAGGTAATCTTATAAAACTTAAAACTGCCTTCTTTTAATTGACTAATATACATAGGAACTGTAAAAGGATTACTCTTATTCAGAACCAAATATAAACTAAGTCTCTTAAGCTGTGCATTTAAGAAAAATATATTAATACAGGAGAGCTCTGCTATCAGCAATGGATTATTCTACCAAGGAGATGTTGGCCAGGGATCCAAGGCTCCACTCCTTCCCAATTAAGGTAAAGTCTTCTTGCCTGTAAACTGGGATACATGCAAGAAGAGAGGCAATTAGGCCTTGCTGTTGAAGACCTGATGTAAGCATGGGAAAGACATATTGATACCACAGTTGCAAGTGTACAGTTGGTCTCTGGAATGCCAGAGAGTGTTACCAAAGACCACTAAACCAATAAAGCAATAATAGGTCTGCTTGTGTCAAGGCAAGACTTCACCATCAGCACCAGCTACACTCACCTTGCCTGGAAATATCGTGCTGTAGCAGTGGCAGCCATATGCTGTATATCTTAAATCTAATTGGCTATTAGCTCTCTTCTTGGAGGAAATAACCCATGGCTGATGCCACAAGCTTACCTTCTCTAATGGTTAGGAGATGTTATAAGCCACAGTAAAACCTTCTCATTTTTACAGAAAAAACCATAATCATGGATTAAATACCGTCCAAACATCTGTGTCTATACTAAAATAACCTACCATAACAATTAGTACTGTTAAATACCTATATATTAATTGCTTGTGCTTCATTAGTGGATTGAAAGGTTATTCCTGGACAAACTCAGCCATGAAAAGAAACACCAGAAAGGTCCAGAGTCCAAAACATAGCTCCAAGAGAAAGTAGA
This sequence comes from Rhizomys pruinosus, assembly GCA_009823505.1. Lineage (NCBI taxonomy): Eukaryota > Metazoa > Chordata > Mammalia > Rodentia > Spalacidae > Rhizomys > Rhizomys pruinosus. Next base: position 927,445 of record VZQC01007270.1, on the reverse strand, counting down.
CTGGTTTGCTCTCACTCCTGTGCCCCTTTCTAAGCCTAGGGAACAATTGCGGAAGAGGGGGCATGGTAAAATGTAAGGGCTGCTATTGGGGTGAATGGTGAAACTACCCAATACGACTGGACACTTATTCTGATCAACTTGATTGTAAATACAAGCTCCCCCCAGCTGGATGGTGGGCCCTTGGGCTTGTGGGTTTTGGGCACAAACTGTTGCAAATTGGTTTCACATGATGGATGCTTTGTACTCATAAATTATTACTTTTGTTAAAAAATGAAAAAAAGTAAAGAAGTAATAGAAGAAAGAAAATGGACAAAAAACCATGAGGATGAGGATGGGGAACATAGGACTTGAAGAACAAGCTGTAGGATGCTATAATATGAGATTCTGAAAAATGTTTGTTCTGTTGCACAAAGATTTTGCATATTCAAGAGGTCTTTTGTGGTTTTCTTATTATTACATCTTCTTAAGAACACTGGATATGAAAAAAACACAATGTTTAGGTGATCACCAGCAAGACACTCCAGTCATTAAATATGAAATGTAACTAACATTATGGGCAAACACATCCTGAGCTTACAGAGAATGCAGGGAACAGCTAAAGGGCTTGAAACTCTATACTCCTTCTTTGTCAGCAATGACTTCAAAACCTGCCAGCCTGACAAACTATAAAATGCGGGCTTGATCCAATTATGAAGTGTGTAACAATGACATGGAACAACTGCTCTCCAAGGACTAAAAACCACAATGCCCTGGAAAACAGAAGTCTCTAGAAGGCCAACTAACAGATTCATAATGAGCTTGGAAAACACCCTGCCAGGACTTGGTGAGAGACATTTTCTAAGGAACAGAAGAAATTTGAAGCCTGTTTTCCCCAGTAGAAACATGCTTCCACCCAGCATCCCACCTCTTCAAATTTGGACACTCTCTTAACAATAGCTGTCACATTCTCTACTCGTTGCATTCCTGACAGGAAAGCAACATGAACCAGGAAAAAGAAGTTACTGACAAAGAAGTCACCAATTGACTAATATGCATCAGCAGAGGCCATTCTGGATGAAGGGCTAGAGCACTTAAAAATCATAACCTTGACTTTTCACTCTTCCACTGTGGACTGGATGTGGTAGCTTCACTGTGGTGTCTGGTCAGCATGATTCGGAAACATTGGAAAGAGACGCTAACAAGTAATTATATCATTTCCAGTGGTTTTAGCCTGGAAAATCTCAAGCACTGTTGAGGATCCTACCGGCCCAAAGGAAGAGTCGAAGAGTAACAGAAGTATCAAGTCAAGTTGTTCTGTTTCTTATCTCAGTTTTGCAAGTAACACATTAGATGGATGAGTCATGTTAAGGCCACTGAAGGTTTTGCTTTCTTCTCTATTGCAATAAAAAACCACTTTTCACTAAAAAATTCAAAAAAAGTTATTCACATTATTATGACACAGTTGCTATTATAAGCAACTGTGCATTATAATGCAGATGGCCATTTTTATAGTATTAATCCTACCAATCCCTGAGCATGAAAAGTCTTATAATCTTCCTGTATCTTCTTCAATTTCTTTTTTCAATGTCTTGAAGTTTTTTAATATGCTATCCTTCACTTCATTGGTTAGATTTATTCCAAGGTATTTTATGGTTTTGAGGGCATCTGTAATGACATTTCCTTATCTCCCCTTTATTCTTGTTTTGGCACTATAGGAAGGCTACTGATTCTTGTGTGTAAAGTTTATAATTTGCTACAAGGCTGAATGTGTTTATAATCTCTCAGAGATTCCTGGTGAAATCCTTAGTGTTCTTTTTTAATGTATAGAATCATATCATCAGGGATAAGGATATTTCAACTTCTTCTTTTAATATGTTTCTCGTTTTTTTTTTTTTTTCCTTTGTCTTTTTGCTACAGCTAAGACTTCAGTACTATATTTTTCAGAAATGGAAAGAATTGACATCTTTGTCCTGTCCCCAGTTTTAATGGAATATTTTTGCAGTTTTTCTACATTTAATATGATGTTGGCTATGGGCTTATATACTGCACTTATAATGTACAAGTATGTCTCCTCTATACCTATGTCCTCCATGACTTTTATCATTAATGGATATTGAGTTTAGTCATAGGGCATTTCTGTACATAAGAAGATGATCATATAATCTCTGTCCTTGATTCTGTGTATGTGTGGATTGCATTTATTGATTTACATGCCTCACCACAATGATGGTCCATAATCGTTCTGAAACCCTAAGCCAAAACAGACTGTCTTCCATAATTCTCTTTTAGTCATGTTTCATGACCTGAAACCCTTAGAAGAAACCATGATGGATCATGTTGGACAATCTTGCTTTCCATTTACAAGCATTTCACTGATATTTTGTGACAATATTTATCATAGAGATGAGCTAATAATTATCTTTTAGTTGGGTCATTTTTGGTCTTGGTGGTATAACAATTTTGGTTTCATAAAAAAATAAATCATAATGCTTAAGTGGTGTGAAAACCAGAAGAAAATGTATTAGTTCAAAAGTCTACTACAAATACACATGCACAAAGAAAAAGCCTTTGACAAAATCCAACATCCCTTCATGCTTAAAGACCTAGAGGGAATTGGATGAGAGGACTCATTCCTCAATGTAATCAAATTCATATACAGGAAACCCACAGCCGACATCATCCTAAATGGATAAAAGACAGAAGAATTCCCCTTAAAGGTAGGAACTCTACAAGGCTGTCCTCTGTCATCAATCCTCTTCAATATAGTCCTTGACAACACTGGCTAGGGCATAAGGCAAGAAAAGGAAATTAAAGGAGTACTAATTGGAAAACAGGAAGTCAAGCTATCCCTTTTTGCTGATGATATGATTGTTTACCTAAGGGATGCTAAAAACTCCACCAGAAAACTACTAGAAACAACTAAGAGTTTTCAGAAAAGAAGCAGGATACAAAATTAACCTAGAAAAATCAGTAACCTTTCTTGACACCATCAACAAACAACTGAAGAAGGAATACAAGGAGACCTTCCCACTCATAATAGCCTCAAAAGCAATAAAATACCAGGGAACAAACTAAACCAAAGTCACCAAAGATCTCTACAAAAAAATTAAACCCCTGAAGAAGGAAATTGAAGAAGATATCAGAAGATGTAAAAATTTCTCATGCTCATGGACTGGGAAAATTAATATAGTAAAAATGTCCATTCTACCCAAACTATTATACAGATTTAATGCAATCCCCAAGAGTTTCTTCACAGGCTTGGAAAAACAGTCTTTAATTTCATATGGAAAAACAAAAGTCCCAAAGTGACCCTGAGCGAAAAGTGCAATGGGTGGGGGGGATCTCTATACCAGACTTCAAACTATACTACAGGGCTATAGTCATAAAAACAGCTTGGGGGGGCTGGAGAGATGGCCTAGCAGTTAAGAGCGCCGACCGCTCTTACAGAGGACCCGGGTTCTATCCCCAGCACCCACATGGCAGACGAAAACCATCTGTAACTCCAATTCCAGGAGAACTCCAGTTCCAGGGGAATCCCACACCCTCTCTGACCTCCGCGGCATTGCACGACACGGATGTGCACAGACTTGCATGCAGAGAGTACATTCATATACATACAGAAAAATAAAATTTTTAAATTATAAAAAAAAAAAACCAGTTGGTATGCACAAAAACAGACCTGTTGACCAATGGAACAAAACCGAAGATCCAAATCTGAGCACATACAATTTCAGCCATCTCATATTTGACAAGGGGGCCAAGAAACCACAATGGAGAAAAGACAGCATCTTCAGCAAGTGGTGTTGGCAAAACTGGATCACCACTTGTAGAAGAATGAAATTAAACCTCTACCTCTCGCCCTGTCCAAAAGCCAACTCCAGATGGATTAAAGACCTCAAGGTGAAATCCCAAACTCTGAAGGCAATAGAAGAAAAAGTTGGCAGCAGACTACAAGATATAAGCGTAGGAAAAGACTTCCTAAATCAGACAGCAGCTGCACAAATAGGACCTCATTAAACTCAAAGGCTTATGTACATCAAAAGAAATAATCAAGGAATGAAAAGAAAATCGACAGAGTGGGAGGAAACCTTCACAGCAGATATATCTGACAAAGCATTGATTTCCAGAATATATAAACTACTCAAAAAACAAAGGAAATAAAAACAAATGACCCACTTAATAGATGGAGAAAAGAGTGAACAGAGACTTCACAAGGAAGGAATTAGAGATGGCTGAGAAACATCTTAAGAAATGTTCAACTTTGCTAATAATTAAGGAAATGCAAATTAAAACTATCTGACCCAGCCATACCACTCCTGTGTATGTACACACAAGACTCATCTTACCGCAGAGATACATGCACAGCCATGTTTATTACAGCTCTCTTCACAATAGCAATTAGCTGGAACCAACGCAAGTGTGCCTCTACTGACAAGTGGATAGAGAAAATGTGGTACATCTACACAATGGATCTATGCAACAGTAAAGAAAGATGACATCATGAACTTTGCAGGTAAAGGGTTGGAGCTAGAAGATATCACGCTGAATGAAGTAACACAGTCCCAGAAAAACAAGCTATGAATGGTATCCCTCATCTGTGGATGTTAGCATCAATTACCTAATTGTATGGCAAACTGAGCAACATCAGTGTGATGTGAAACCAACTGTGATCTTATATTGTAGAATCCCTTAAAAAATAAGCAAATAAAGAAAAAAAATAATTTTATGAATGAGGAAAAAAAGAAAACAAATGACCCACTCAAAAGATGCGGCAAAGAGCTGAACAGAGACTTCAAAAGTGAAGAATTAGAGATAGCTGAGAAACATCTTAAAAAGTGTTCAATGTGCCTAATAATTAAGGAAATGTAAATTAAAACCACCCTCAGATATCATCTCACTCTGATATGACTAGCTAAGGTCAAGAAAACAAAAGACAACAGATGCCGGAAAGGTTGTGGGGAAAGGGGAACACTCATCCACTGCTGGTGGGAATGTAAACTTTTACAGCCACTATGGAAAGCAAGACTAGCTTTGACTCAAAATGAGCTTGTCACCTGACCCAGTCATGCTACTCCTGGGTATATACCCACAAGACTCATCTTACTGCAGAGATACATGCACAGCCATGTTTATTGCAGTTCTCTTCACAATAGCGAAGAGCTGGAACCAATCCAAGTGTCCATCAACTGATGAGTGGATAGAGAAAATGTGGTACATCTACATAATTGAGTTCTGTGCAGCAGTAAAGAAAGATGGCATCATGAACTTTGCAGGTAAATTGATGGAGCTAGAAGATATCATGCTAAGTGGAGTAACACAGTCCCAGAAAAACAAATGAAAAATGGTATCCCTCATCTGTGGATGCCAGCACCAATTACCTAGTTGTATGGCAAACTGGGCAATGTTAATGTGATTTTAAAACAACTGTGCTCTTATATTGTGAATCTCTTAAAAATAAATAAATAAATAAATGAATACACATATAATATCTGGACATGAGCGTATGTGTATAGCTGAGGAAACGTAATTCCAAACAGGAGTAATATGTCTTAGAGTTGTTGGCCAGGGCAATATAAGAGACTTGAAAAATAACACAGGCTTTTGTCAAAGCCTTTGATTACCTCCCTGAACTTGAAGGTAAAGCCCTATTGCTGAAGATAGGTCATACTTTGGACACAGGACTTGGAGAAATAAAGCTGGTTCTAAACTGGAAGCTTCTTCCCTGAAGACGACTTCTCATAATTTTGGTGGATACTATGCAAGCTGCTAAGGGAGAAAAATTAATCAATGTTCCAACCCCAGCTTTAAAGCCTAATAACCACCACAATGCCTAGCAAAACAACCTATATTGGTGGATCAGTTACGCTTTTTTCTTTGGGGGAAATCAACAGCTGTCTAATGGGACTTAAGCCTGTTCAATGGGAGGGAACTCATGGGTTCCACTGTAAACATAGGCAAATATGCATGGCTGGAGAGATCATAGATTCTAAAGAAAACCCTATATCTGCCCTATCTCTAGACAATTGCAATTTCTTACTGTAGTCTAAATGTGGATCATTATACTTACAGAGAAGTATACCAGTCATCCCTCATCAAAGAAGATTCTTTCTGTGACAGATAGGTATTATTACAAAATTATGCAACTGGTCATGCACATAGGGTAAGTGCCTGTGAGATGTCCAACTATAAATGAGACATCAACAATTGAACCTCTACACCTAAGGCTTATAGAAAATAGTGGAACAAGTGATAGAATACCAGTGCATGTCTCAGCTCTCTCAGCACCAAAGCTTCCTCAAGAAACATAGGACAATGAACATAGAATACCAAAGTATAGAGAACAAGAGACTGCAGAGTTGGGTTCTGTGGATGGGATTCCTGTGTTAAACTGTACACACCCTGGAATTAGGAAACGTTATTGAACAGGAGGCAGAAAAATGATGGAAGCCAGGGGTGGTGCATGACTGTAAAGAAGCAGAATCTTACAGGCTCTTGGGACCTTGCTGATATAAACATACAGCAATGGTGCTGATGTGCACAAGACCCTTGCAAACACAGTAAGGTAAAACACAAAATAGGACTGGGGAAATGAACAGGAGTCCCCAACCTCAGCCAAGAAACTATTCCAGTTGATCAATGCTGTGTGAGGGAGGCTTGATCTTTAAAGCAGTGAGCCTAGGTAGGCTTAACAGGCTCCAGTGGATGAACTGATACCAAGAAACATCTAAAATCTTGACCTGATAAAACTTACAATGTGTAACAGACTGGATAACATATGTGTGGTTTCAAATAGGAAAGACATTCTAAATATGATTAAGATATATTGTATGAAATCCAGAAAAATTCAAATAAGTATATACACTGAAATCAGATAGGCCTTAATGTATATGAAAAAAATGCATGAATTCCATTGGGCATTCTATGAAGGGTGTGGGTAGAAGAAAGAGTATAAAAATGATTAAGATATATTATATGAAATGCACAAAACTCAATAAAGATATATATATATATATATATATATATATAATGACATTTTGTAGTCTTTTTATTTTATATATTTTTTTGGGAATAACAACCATCAGCCTCACTTTTCCTAATTAAGTTCTAATATTCTGTTTCAAAGGTTTACTCCATTCTGCACAAATTTGTATCAGCCCTACAGTCATAGTGCCTAGAGTGCACAGATTTATAGGACTTAAATGATTATTTTGCTAAATATATATAGTATTAAAATAACTTCTAGTGGTTTCTCTTATACCAAAGATGAAATATCTCTCAACTCTCCCCAGAGCAGCTTCCTCAATACGCAATGTTGACATTATCACAAAGAATTTACACTTGCCAAAATACAGAGATATAAGAGACTGCACGAATGTTCATCAAAATCCGCCTCCTGCTGGATTATGGCATGGGAGAGGTCTTGGAAGATTAAAGTTCAGAGTAATGATCCGCACACTAAAATAACCAGGTTTTCCTTAAAACTGGAGCCAGTTTGTGATCTCGCAATCATGCACAACATGCTACATAATCCAGCTATAATCCCATAACAAACAGCAATTCCCATGGTCAGGATGGGGTATAAAGCCACACCTTCCAGTGCTGGTGGTAACACGTATAGCAATTTCTAATGTTCGATGCTGATGGAGAAGAGAAAGTCTGATTCTCGTCCTCCTCATATCCTTATCTCCTCGTCCGTCCCTCGTCCTTCTCTTCTCTTCCTCCCCTCCTCTCTCCTCCTCCTTCACTTCCTTCCTTCCTTTTTTTGTTCATTTTCTTTGAGACACAGGTCTAGCCCGCATATATGATCATATACCCACCATGGAACGGGCATTTGCGAGCACAAATTTGACTCCAAATAGAGTACAGAGAATCAGCTCAGAAGCAGTGTGGATGGTTTGCCAACATGGGCCAGCAGTCTAACATGATTCATCGAATGTATTGCTAATAAATTCTTTAAAAAATTCAAATATTCTGCAACCCCACATAATAAAATGAAAAAAATAAATATCTGTGAGATTATTAACAAAAGTTCATCTTGAGATTCATGATGTATTAATAGGTTTTTAGTTATGCTTAATTATATATTTTCAATCTTGTTTTCAATTTATTCTCTCTGTGTGAATATCATTTGTCAAATTACAAAAATCTGTTTATTATTTCTTTACAGTATAGAGTTCTCTTGACGATACTTGCTTATTTTTCAATGTCCATTTCGCGTTTATTCTCTTTTCATTTGATTATCAATGCATTGTCGACCAATGTTACTACATAATTGTCTAATTAACTTATTATTAAAATTATATGTCATCATCTTCAATAAGTTATCTTAGAGGTTCAATTTCTTGTCCATTGTAAGAAAAGGGAAAAATGTCCATTACTAAACATTTCCAAAATTTTATTACTTCGATAAACTCAAGCTTAACTTCCAAATATTTCATGTACACTTTCTTCAAAAATGAATTAATGAAAACTAAAAATCCAAGTAGTGCATGTAAAATCCCAACAGTGCATGCAAAGGGTATATATGTAAAAGCATACATTAAATATATGCACATACATATAATCAAAGCACTAATCAATAGCTGAGTTTTTGAGTACAACATGCATGTCCATTGGGATTCCCAGTTATACCTTACTCATTCCAACCTAATATTTCCATCAACACTGATCAACCCTGCATCAATGTTGTAAAATGTAGGAACTATCCAAGTCCTCACAAAGGCAAACATATTTCAGCAAAGAATGCCACTGTGGGCTGGACGAATGACGGTCACCTAGCGTTATTTAGCATCGATGCCGACCCTTCACAGTAGACCCGGTTCTGATCCCAGCACCAGCATGGCGAGCTCGAGACCATCTAAACTCCAATTCACAGGCAAACTCCCAGTTCCCAGGAAATCTGGACACCCTTGACTCTCCCACGGCTCTGCACGACAGGTTGCACAAACTACATGCAGACAATTACACTCATTCTACACATACACAAGTAATAAATTAAAATTAAAAAATTCTAACANAAACCCTTTTCTAATTAGATTTAATATCTGTTTCACAAGGTTGACTCCATTCTGCAAATTTGTATCAAGCCTAACAGTCTGTGCCTAGAGTGGTCACAGATTTATAGGAGAACTTAAATCTATTATTTAACTAAATATATATAGTATTAAAATAACTTCTAGTGGTTTCTCTTATACCCAAAGATGAAATATCTCTCAACTCTCACCAGACAAGCTTCCTCATATGGCAGATGTTGATTATCACAAAGATTTACAACTTGCCAACATACAGAGAATAAGAGGCTGCAGAATGTTCATGTCAAAATCCTGCCTCCTGAGGGATTATGGTGGAAGAGGTCTTGGAAAGATTACAAGTGTCAGAGGTAATGAACGACCACATAAAATAAAGTTTTCCTTAAAACTGGGCAGTTTGTGAACTCAGCAATGGTGACAACATGTACAAATCCAGTATAATCCCATAACAAACAGAATCCCAGTGTAGGATGGGGGAAGAAGCCACACCTCCAGGTGAGGAACTATAGGCAATGTCTAATGTCTAGCTGATTGGAAGGAGAAAGTCGATGTCCGTCCTCCTTCTTCCTTATCTCCTCCTCTTCCTCCTTCTCCTCCTCTTCCTCCTCCTCCTCTTCCTCCTCCTCCTTCCTTCCTTCCTTCCTTTTTTTTTTGTTCATTTTGAGACACAGTCTAGCCCCATTATGGATATACCCACATGGAAGGGCATTTGGAGCACAAATTTGACTCAATAGAGTACAGAAATCAGCCAGGAAGCTAGTAAGGGGAGGTGCAGATGGGCCAGGCAGTCTAAAGATGATCAGAATGTATTGCATGAAATTCATAAAAATTCAAATATTCTGCAACCCCACATAATAAAATGAAAAAAATAAATATCTGGTGAGATTATTAACAAAAGTCTATGAGAGTTCATTGTATTAATAGGTTTTTATTATGCTTATTGAGTATATTTTCAATCTTGTTTTCTAAGTTTATTCTCCTGTGTGAATATCATTTGTCAATTACAAAATTGTTTTATTATTTCTTTACAGTATAGAGTCTCTTGACTACTTCTTATTTTTCAATGTCTTTGGTGTATTCTGTTTTTCATTTGATTATCAATGATTTCCCCCAATGTTACTACATATTGTCATTAATTTTTTAAAATTATGTCATCATCTTCAATAAGTCTTATTGAGGTCAGATTTCTTTCCATTGTAAGAAAAGAGGAAAAATGTCCTATTTACAACATTTCCAAATATTTATTACTCATAAACTCAGCTTAACTTCCAAAACTATTTCATGTACACTTTCTTCAAAAATGAATTAATGATAAACTAAAAATCCAAGTAGTGCATGTAAAATCCCAACAGTGCATGCAAAGGTATATATGTAAAAGTATACATGTAAATATATGCACACTTACATATAATCAAAGCACAATAATAGGCTGGTTTTTGAGTACAGACATGCCATGCTCATTTGGGATTTCCCAGTTATACCTTATCTATTCCAACTAATATTTGCCATCAACATTCAACCCTGCATCAATGTGTAAAATGTAGTGAATATCACAAGTCCTCACAAAGGCAAACATATATCAGCAAAGAATGCCATGTGGGGCTGGAGAGACGGCCTAGCGGTTAGAGTGCCGACCGCTCTCACAGAGGACCCGGGTTCGATCCCCAGCACCCACATGGCGGCTGAGAACCATCTGAAACTCCAATTCCAGGAGAACTCCAGTTCCAGGGGAATCTGACACCCTCTTCTGACCTCCACGGCATTGCACGACACGGGTGCACAAACCTACATGCAGACAGTACACTCATACACATACAAAAATAAATAAAATTTAAAAAAAATTTAAAAAAAGAATGCCACGTGTACACAGCTTACAGCTTACCCTGTTCTTTTATCCATCCATTGCCCAAACTAACCCACTTTTCTATGATCTTGACCTCTATGTGCCTTCTAATACAATAAACCCTCCTTTTTATTATTTCAAACCTTTCTTTTTCTTTGTCTTCTTCCAGATACATAGAACAAGCAATTTCCTTTTGAATTAGTACCTGCATTTTTCTTGAGAGTACACCTATTTAACTCTCATTTATCACTCAATAATGTATACATATCTATATAAATTCAGGCCATTTTCAGAATGTTCATGAAAGAGTCTGACTTCCCAATCTGATTAGAGTCTAGCTTCTCTATTGAATGAGAACACTTTAATTTTTTTTATGTGTATGAGTATACTGTCTGCATGTAGGTTGGTGCACCCCTGTTGTGAAATGCAGCAGAGGTCAGAAGAGGGTGTCGGATTCCCCTGGAACTGGAGTTAAAAACGGTTTTTAGATGCCATGTGGGTGCTGGGAACCCTGGTCCTCTGCAAAAGCAGTCAGTGCTCTTAACCGCTGAGCCATCTCTCCAGCCACCAAGAACATTTTAATTTTTAAATCCAGTGATTTAAATTTGAATCCAGTGATTTGATTTGTCCATACGACATTAACAAGATCTCCTTGCTTATTTTTCACAGAAACCTGATCCTAGTCTGCTTGGAAATCTTCCTTTACATTAAGGATGTTCCTTTTGTTATCCTTTGCCATTCTGGGAATGGAAGCTAGAGACTCACACCTAGTATGCAATTAAGTACACTAGCACTGCACTTAAACCTTATAACTCATTCATTTTTATTTAGAGATGACATCTTTCCAAGTTGCCTAGGCTGGCGTTGAACTTGTGATCTTCCTATCACAATTTTCTGATCAACTGACTTTATGGACCCTTGTTACCATGCTCAGAAAAGTACTACTATTTGTTTGCCTTTTACTTCTCTTTTCTTTTTTTTTCATTTCTCCCCATTCACAATACAGACCAGGCATAGTGGCCTAGTCTGAGGTGTACATGGGGTTGGCTTGCTCTGCCGCCTCTTTCTATACAGTCAGTGTAGAAACACAGCCTGTGGTAAGCACCAGGAGGTCTGCCTTTTATTTCTCTAAACATTGATGTGTAATCTCCTTGCTTTTCTTCACTTACCTTCACTTTATTATATACATACAGCAAAACCAACATGAATTTTTGGAAGTATTGCTTTATGGGAACCAACAAACATTTAAATATAACTATTTAAATTATATATATATATATATATATATATAAATTGAGAGTTAAAATTCTTTTACGATATTGTATTAATTCCAGAATTCCATACAATGTAATATGATCACATATAGACCCTTCACACCTCTCCAGGCCTTCCTCAGTATCTCCCAATATACTTTTCTCCATTATTATCTACTTATTTATGTGTTTACTTATTTATTTTAATGCCTCTCAATTCCAATTAATACCTCTCAATTGATCCTGGATGTGTGGGCCAATGTCCTGAAGTCTGATCAACCTACCAGGCATCACACCAGCAAAGAAAGCTGGTGTTCCATCTTCCAGCATCCACAGATGCTAATAGATGTTTAACTTGGGTAGGGGATTCCTACCCTCCTCTCACATGAATTCTAGGTCCCTGTATTTCTTGGGTTTGCACAGGTTCATATGTACAAACACCTTGTACACCAGACAGCACAGTTTTCTTGTATTTATCTACCATCTCTGGTACTTAGAATCTTTCTACTCCTTCTTCTGATGTAATTCCTGAAACTGCAGGGGAGAAGGTGAGATATAAGTTTCCCATTTAAGACTGAAATTTCCTCAGTTTCATATTTTCTGCATGTTGACTATTTGTAGATTGCTATGTCAAGCCCCATCTGCTATAAGAAGGTTTTCTAGTGAGGGTGGAGGGATGTACTAATCTAAGGCTATAAAAATAAGTCATAGTGAGTCAGTTTAATATTATGTATATTTAGCAGAATGATAAAGTAGTTTTTTCTCCCCATGGCCTGTGATTTCTATAGGAATAAGCTCTTGACCTGATACCATTGTCTATTTTGAATTGGGCCTTAGTTTCAGTTAGAATGCAATTGATCAGTCCCATAATATTCCTGCCACTACTGCCCCATTGAGCATATTTTGATATACCAGGTACCATTTCAGGTCACAGGATTCACAGTCACAGCAAAGCTGATGCTTATGTTTGTCTGTCAGTAACATGCATAGCATCTTCCAATTCTGTGAAAGGCAGCCAGCAGAGATATACCTTCAAAATTATTACCAGCTTAATTTTTACTTGCTTGTTCTGTGATTAAGATATGTAGTATTTTCAGGAAACACTGAGAAAGTAATTAGGGAAATGACAAAATCATGACCCCCCCCACACAATATCTTGGAATAACTCTAACCAAGAAAGCAAAAATCTTACATAATAAAAACTTTAATATATTGAAGAAAAGTATTAAAGAAGGTAGCAGAAGATAGAATGACTGCCCATATTCATAGGTTATCAAAATGAAGGACAAAAGGTGCTGGTGAGGATGTGAAGAAAAGGAACATTCATTTACTGTTGGTGGGAATGCAGACTAGTGCAGCCACTATGGAAGGCAGTGTGGAGAATTCTCTAGGCTGTATGCCCTCTACAGCCCTGTGCAGTTGGCTGAGTTTATAATGGTTCTCATGGGTTCAATCCCACTGAAAGTGTTCCAAGTCCAATTAGGTAGCTATTGACCATGCCCCAGACAACAGTGGCTCTATGGCACCAATAGAGGTAGTTTGCTGGGCAGCTCATCATGATTAGCATTTTGCATTAGGTTGTACCATTGATTAATTTTCTCTGGTAACAGTGTGCACATTATCTAGCATTATGAGTACTTAACTTTAGATAGAAAAGTTGCAGGTCAGTTCATTTTGCAGTATTGTACGTCTCATCCCTGAAACATGTCCTATTCTGAAGAGTAGAGCATTACTTTCATTTTCTGGTTGATAGTCTGATTGGAGGAAGATGGATCTTAAAGTGGTTTTCGCCTGCATTTCTCAAATGAGTAAGGATGTTGGGCAGTTTTTAAGGTGTTTCTTAGCCATTTTTATTTCTTCATTTGAGAATTCTCTGTTCATATTTGCAGCCCTCCATTTTTTGGGGTCCTTTATTTTCTTGATACTTTGATTTTGAGCTCTTTGTATATTCTGGATATTAATCTTCTGTCAAATGTGGTAAATGGTAAAGCTTTCCCCCCACTCAGTGTGTTTCCTCTTCACTTCCTTGACTGCTTCTTTTGCTGTAAAGAAGCTTGTAGATTAATGAGCTTTCACTTACTGATTGTTGTCCTTAACTCCTGAGCAGATGATGTCCCGTTAACAGTCCATTCCTATGCCTCCATCTTGGAGGGTTCTGCCTATATGTTCTTCTAGCAGTTTCAGAATTTCAGATTTTATATTGAGGTCTTTGGAATTTCTCACTATACATTAATTATGGAATCTTGTATTTACAGACATGCATGTCATATGCCATTCATCAAAAAAGTTACTCTATGTAAAAGATAGAGGCCACTGTACAATCTTAGAACTGGTCAGACACAGAACATATACATCTGCAAAATCTCCATTTCTAGGAGACACATCTACAATTGGACCTCTACACACTGAATGATGGGCAGAGAAAATGAGTGCACCCCTCAATTTTCACCAGTAATGCTTCTGTACACAATAGAGAGCGAGGCAAACTGAAGTCCTCAACTATTTAATCTTCAAATAATGGGAGCTCCCAGAGTGTATTTTCCTGTACGGGGCCTCTATATTAAACCTCACCTACCCATGGCTCAGGGATCATTGAGGAAGAGGGAGCAGAATGATCCTAAGTGTCAGGGCTAGTGCATAAAATTAGAGAAGGGGTGTCTTACAATCAACTGTAAGGTTTTAAACCCATAGCAATATAGGCATCAGACAAAGGATACATGCCCATAGAAACACGGTCTCAAAACAGAGCAGGAGAAATAGGTGGGAGACTGACCCTGGACTGAGAACTATGAGACCAAGTACTGTTAGGTTAAGAAGAATATGCCTCACCTAGGATTCCTAGATATGGTGACTAGACTCCAGCGGATCTATTTGTACAGAAGAATGTCTGGGTCTGAGAAATTCACTGGATAAGGCTTTGGTTGGATGTTGTAATGCTTAAGCTGTGATGAGGTGTTGGGAAGTGGAGGGGACAGGGTTTGACTGGGAACCATTGTGTGAGCTGTACAAATGCTGTATAATAATATATATATATATATATATATATATATATATATATAATATACATATGCATTGAAAAAATAAATAAAAGAAAGAGGAGAGTCTCCAAAAATGTTAACGTCAGAAAATGCAAAGAAAGACAGTCACAGAAATGTGACCATCAGATCTGCAGTGTGCATCACAGTTTCCGTCATGCATTTGACACACTTGTGCAGAAGAAACCTCAAGTGAAGAATTTCCTTCATGGGATAAGTTTGTGGCTATGTCCGTGGGGTATTTTCTTGACTGTTGAGTGCTCTGAGACACCACAGCCCACTGTAAGTTGTGCCTCCCCTTGGCAGGTGGTCCAGGATAATGTAAGAAAGCTAGTTGAGAACCAGAGGAGCAAGCCAGTTTCCAGTGTTCCACCATGGTCTCTGTTTCAGTTCCTTCCTCCAGGTTCCTGCTTTGACTTCCCTTGATGATGAATTCTGAACTGTAAACCAAATAAACGCTTTCCCCACCACACCCCAAAATATTGCTTTATTCAATGTGAAGGAGAGCTTTTGTGTAAATGCACTTAGCTTGACAACTCCTCTCTGCTGTCCATATGGCTATAGCTGCTATATGATTCTCAGTGACACAGTTTTGAATCAGAACTGCTCCTGCAATATGCTCTGAGCTACCTTGTTCAGTTATGCCCACCGTTTTGCCAAGACTTTCTCTTCTGATTCATTCTTGGTCCATAGGTAACACCTTGTCTGGGGTCTAGAACATGTTCCTTATGTCTCATCATTAGCCCAACTCCTTCCAACTTTCATATCCAAGTTCAAACAAATGGCCTGGTCTGACTCCAAGTTATTTTCTTAACTTATAGGTCAGATCAATTGAGAGTTGGCTCTTGGAACAGGGAAGACTGAAAGGCCAAATATCTACACGGTATTCTATAATATCCATCTTCAAGTTTGTCTACATTAAATTCTGTGGCTCAACTAATTAGCATATCCTTTGAGTATTCACTGTCTTGAAGTCTTGTCCTGGGTAATTAAAGTAACTCAGGTGTTCCCTATAAGGCTGTTGCATTTAGTAATAAACAAAAAGCTCTTCAATTAATTTGAACTTCAGATAAATAATAATGATTTCATTTATGTTTCATATATTGATGGAGATGATTTTTTATATTATTTGTGTATATTAAGAAGAAGATGACAATCTATACCCAGAATGAACTTGAAATATTTCATGGTAGATAAGAAATTGCTGTTTACCTGAAATTAAATTTAACTAGGCATCCTATCTATATATCAGAATTAGACTTACTAGAATACACCTTAACTCAAAAGGAAATCAGTCACTTTTGAGGACTTGTGGCCATACAGGGCAGTATAAGGGTCTTAGTTATGGAGCTCAGAAATTAATCTTCCATAGGACATCTATGGGCAACTGCACAAAGTGTGACTAGTGAGAAAGATGGATTTAAGGAGGGTGAAGAATTTGAACACAGACTTTGAAGTGTGTAAGCTTAAGATATTGCCAAGGTACACTTAGATCTGATAGGAGAATAACCTGAGGAAGGACTGAATATAAAGACAATATGGAGTTCTATTCTGTTTTTAGTGTGAAGCCATTATAATTTTTCACCATGAAGAAGAAGGACTAAAAATTATATTTCATAGGGTTTGGAGAGATGGCTCATCAGTAAGGCTCATCAGTAAAAAGCACTGGCCATTCTTGCAGAGGACCCAGATTTGATTCTTAGCACCCACATGGCAGATAACAACCATCCATAACTCCAGTTCCAGGAGAATCCAATGCCTGCTTCTAACCACTGTGGGTATGGCTCAGCTCAGATGAACTTATAGGCAGGCAATACACTCAAACATATAAAAATAAAAATAATAAATAAAATATCAAAAAAATCACACTTTGTGGAAGACCATCATTTCCCATAAGAGGACTTAAAGCAAGAGAAAAAAATTTTACCCAAATTAGAATTTTTACTCGTCACTTTAATATGGTCATTCAAAATAGCTGACTTTAAGTAACTAGGAGCTATATATAAAACCATGATTTTAGGGCTATAATTTTTCTTTGTGCTCTTTTCCTAGATTACATAGAAGCTGTGTAAATGGCGAAGATGGAAAGCTGACATGTTCTATCCTGGATGAATCACATAGCTTCTTGTAATTTAGGAAACATAAAACTCAGTAGCTATTGAGCATGACTATCCATACTGGGCTGGTACAGTAGTGTGGGAATGCATGTGCTCCTGTTTTATGATGCTGGCCTGATCTCTGAGTTCTCATGAAGGAACACAGCCATACTCACCAGCTCAAGAATCAGAAAGAGTTCATCTATAGCTATTGCAATGGCTGGTAAAGGCATTTCACTTCCCATTGTGTCTTATTTTCAAGGGACAAGAAGTGCAATAATAATCCATTCTCTTCTCTTAGTGGTTCTTTTTTTGATCTGTTACTTTTACAGGAATTATGCTATCTCTGTATGAAGCTGAGGACTAGATTTTCAAGAAAGTCTTGCCTGGATGTCTGGTTCTCTGATGCTGTGTTTTTCAGTGTGAGCAAATCCTAAAATCATTTGTCAGATTAACATCTGGAAGAAGCAAGTACATCTCCATCCTTGTCATTTTCTGGGTGAATAAAATTATTTTCATGTAAGTGTCTACAATTTAAAAAAAAAGTTTTTCTTTTTCTGTATACCCTCACTATTTTTTTCAGAATTTGCCTGTTAGATCTAGTCATTCTGAGTAGAATAAAATTATATTCTACAATAGTATTAATATGCATTTCTCAGATAGCTAAAGATGTTGATTAATTTTAAGTATTTCTCAGCCATTTGTGTTTCATCCTTAGACATCTCTCTGTTCAGTTTTTGACCCAATTTTTAATTGGGTTGTTGGTTTTACAATGTTCAGTATTAGATTTTTTTGTATATTTTAGATACTAATCCTTTGCCAGTGATACTGCTAGTAAATCATTATTTCCATTTTGTAGGCTGCCTCTTTACTTGAATGATGATGTCTGCTCCTATACAGAACTTCTTAGTGTCATGAGGTTTCATTTGTCAGTTGTTGAACTTATTATCCACACTACAGGAGTCTTATTCAGATAATCTTTCTGGTACTTATTAGTTCCTGCATAATCCCTTCTTGTTCTCTTATGAGATTCAGGCTCACAGGTCTCGTGTTGAAGTCTTTGTTCCAACTGGAGTTGTGTTTCCATATGAGATTTTAAATTATTTTTCAATTTCTGTGAAGAATTGTGTTGAAATCTTAATGGATATTTTATTCAATTTGTAGATTGCTTTCAGTAGGATGGTAATTTTCACAATACTATTCTTACTGATCGAAGGGTGTAAGAGGCCTCTCGGTCTGCTGATATCTTCTCGAGGATTCTTCTTCAGTGTCTTAAAGTATTTAGTATAATTGCTCTGCTAATTATACATAACATTAAACTGTCTCCTAATGAATTATTGTTATACCCACAGGTACATCTCTCAACTCGGACTGGAGTAGCTTCCTCATACAGAACATGTGGATTAACACAAGGATCAGCAACTGTCAGCCATACAGAGAATAAAAGACTGCAGACTGTTTATACCTGAATAGGACACCTATATCAAACTTCTGCTCCCCACTCCCCCAAGCTTCAGACATCATTGCAGAGGGGGAGGCAGAAAGGCTTTAAGAGCCATATCGGATGGATGCTCAGAAAGAAATTTCCAGACAAATGGCAAATTACTCATATGAACTCACAGAAATGGAGACAACATTCACAAATCCTATGTAAGCTCAAATGAAATAACAACCACAAAATAGGATGGGGGAAGTGGGTAGGAAATCCCAATCCTAGCTGAGAAACTAACAACAGATACCTGCTGGGAATGGAAGTGTCAGGCTTCTTTATGCCTGTGACTCTGGGTAAGTTAATCAGGCCCCAGTGGTTGGACTAATAGAGAAGAGCACAGATTTGACTCCATAGGTCTTTATAAAAACATATAATAGAGTAATATTATATGTAATAGAGTAAATGAAACCTGGTGAGAGGTAGTAAAAGGGGATGACAGATACTGGAGGCAGTCTCTATAGCATCAAATTATTGTATGAAATTTATAAAAATTCAATATAAAACTTTCAAAAAGCTAATATACTGTGACCAACTTATTTTTTCTCATGAATGTAATGGTGACTTAAAGATACACAAGTACATAATTTAAAAGCATATGATTATTAACATATATGCATGAGAACATTCTGCCAAATTTCAATGTATTTCCCTTAAGATCTGGGGAATTAAAAGGTTGTCTGTTTTGATGGCTCTTATTCAATAAAAGCCTGGGAATTTATCTAGAACAATTAAACAAGGAGAAACAAAGAATGGCATGAAAATTTTAAAGCAGATTTGCTTACAGATGGCGTTTTCTGATGAGCATAACAAAAACATCAGCAAAGTGACTTAAAACTGATACCTGAGTTGTGTACAGTAGCAGTTTTCAATTTAGCATTGAAAAAACAGTGCCATTTAAATGCAACAAAAGTGAAGCATCTGGAAAAGAAATAAAAGCAGCAATGTCATTCAAACAGCTATATAAATGTCCTGGAAATTTTTCAAGGATATTAAATATGTTTACAGTAAAGTTAGAAAACACTGGTGATGCAAAGTGCAATAGGGAACTACAAGATCAAGAACTGGAAAAGTTTGTTTGTTAAAATATCCATTCTTTATTTTTTTTTAATAATAAGTAATAAGTAATGAATACAAGCATCCTTCATGTAAAACTAATTTGCAAGCAGCTATGCCCAAACTTATACAGCCTGAGGACCCCATTGTCCAGCTGGAGGGGCTTGTATATACAATCATGTTGATCAAATAAGAGTCCAGTCTATATTTCTGTAGTTTCATAATTCACCCCAGTTGCAGCCCTTGCATTCTACCACTCCTCCTCTTCTGCAGATTGTTCCATAGGCTTTAGAAAAGGGACACAAACTTTTGTCAAAATATCCATTCTAAGGCTATTGAATAATTCAAAGCAATCTCCTTCAAATTATCAATGTATTTTTCCAGAAAGTGTAAAAACTATGACAAAATTCATGTGGAACCACACACAAAATCCCAGTAAGCACAATAGCACAAACGACCCAGGAGTAGGACAAAGCTAAGTTAGCAGAAGACTGGATACTAAGAAATTACAAAGCTCTGTGAATGTGAATGGCATGGCAGTGACATAATCTCTACTACATAGACCTATAGAACTGGAAGAAATTTCAAGTGTCAGTCTATGGGTTTATACACAACTTATTTTGATTAAAAAAAATAAGAACACATACAAATGAAGAGCAGGTTCCTTAATAAATGTTACTGAGAAAGTAATACATACACATAAATTTATTTAGCATATATTCATCAAAACCACCACAGTATATTATTTCACTATAGTAAAATTTCCTGTTATTGAACTCAAAATTCAGTTAAAACATCTTACTGGGCTGGAGAGATAGCCTAGCAGTTAAGAGCACCGACTGTTCTTGCAGAGGACCCGGGTTTGATCCCCAGCACCCACATGGCGGCTGAGAACCGTCTGTAACTCCAATTCCAGGAGAACTCCAGTTCCAGGGGAATCCGACACCCTCTTCTGACCTCCGCGGCATTGCACAACACGGGTGCACAGACCTACATGCAGAATACACATACAAAAATAAATAAATAAAATTTTTTTTAAAAATCTTACTGTATAAAGTAATTCTTCCTGTTAAAATGATAAAAGTAATGAAAATAGTATAATTGTAGGAAAAAGGGACTCTCAAATAATTGTTGGTAGGAATATAATTTAATACAGTTGCCATGAAAAATAGTGTACTGATACTTTTACCTTTTTGAAGGTAATTTAATATCATTTATTTTATTTTACATTTTTAACTTTTTTATTGAAGTTTTGTGGAATTCATACATTTCTCAGTCCAATTTAGACTCATTCCCTTTCCATGCCCCCCCAACCTAAATTACTTATTTTGCCATACATATCTTGCATCTTTTTTTCAGTCCTTTTAAAGTTTTTCTATGTAGAGGTTTATTGTTTGGGCCTGAAGTTTACTGTTTCAGTCAGTTCTTTGACCCAGTCCTTTTGTTGTTGTTCCCTCCAATATTTATTGCTCAAAAATATGCATATATGCTCTTCACATGTATACCAATATTATGATGCCAGAAGGTAAACTATCTTAATTCCAAAACATGTTTAGGAAATCACATTTTCTCTCTTAATTTTATATTGCTCTACAGTATGCATACATACTCTCCCCCCACATACCGTAATTACAAAGTCTGAAAATAAGTGGTAGGTTAATTCTAGATCCCCGTTAAATAATGTATTCACAATATAGTGCCACAGTCGTTTTCATAATATATCTTATCTATATATCTAATATTATATATATATATATATATGTTGCTCAGTTTGCCTTACTACTAGGTATTTGGTGCTAGCAACCACAAATGAGGGATACCATTTCTACTTTGTTTTTCTGGGACTGTGTTACTTCACTTAGCATAATGTCTTATTATTTTAAATTTTTGTTTTACTTTTATTGAATTTGGGAATTTTGTACATATATTTTGTTTGCGTTCATTCTTCCTCCTCCATCTGCATCTTTTGCATGCCCCCACTCACAATTTCTTGTACACCATATATATGTGTCATACTTGTGTCCCCAAATGTTCGTTAGTGTGGGGACATTCACTGTGCTCTTTGGTGTGGGGACATTCACTAGAGCCTGGTCAACCTACTGAAAAGTCTTACTCTCCCCTCTCAGAGATCATTGGTTGCAAGAGCTCCTCTAGTAGGGTTCAGTTTTTATAACTCCTCCCCATATCCATGCTGGGATCTTTTCTGGTAACCAAAAAGATAAGAGTTTGGCTCTCCATATGGAGAGTCTTAAAATACTTAAAATACTTAAATCCTAAAATACTTAAAATACTTAGAATTCTTGCCTAGCATGCTTGAAGCCCTAGTTTTGATCACTTTCCCAATAAAAGTTAGTCATATATGTAAATAAATAATTATTTTTCAACCATAAAAAGCAAATATCCTGTCATTTTAGCAACAAACTTGATCATACAGAATTCAAAAGTAAACAGTAGGCAATAAAAGCAAGGAAGTGTGTGAGGAAAGGTAGAGAGAGGTTAGAGTACAGGTACAAAAGTTGAATTAGTACAAATATTGCATAATGTAGTAGAATAGCTGTGGTATGACAACTTATAACTTTAAAAATAATTAGAGTAGTTTTTGAAGGTTCTGAACACAGAAACATGATGATATTTGAAGAAAATAAAATGTCAATTATCTCTGATTTAAACATTCCACATCATATACATGGATGGAAGTATAACACTATACCATATAAATAAACATATTTTGTCACTTAAGTGAAAAAAAGTATCAATAGGACAAACCAGTATTTCTTTTTTTTTCTTTATGCTTTATTTTTGTTGCTTATTTTTCATTAATTTTTTCAATAATTTTCAATAATTTTCATTTATTTTTCTTTCATTCTTTATATATATATTTTGAGACAAGGTCTCTGTGTAGCCCCCAGCTGGCCTGGAATTCCCTCTGTAGACTAAGTTGCCCTCCCTTTCATAGAGATCCACCTGACTCTGCTTCCAGAGTTCCTGGATTAAATGTGTATGCCTCTAAACAATATTGATTTGATTTCATTAAAACAAAGTGTATTCTTAAGCAAAGTTATTAAAGAGTGGATGTGCGTGTAATCATCACTTAGTAGATAAAGGGAACAACAGCAAGTGTATTATGTCTTTAGACTCTGATGAATAGACGAGAGATTGAGGCCAGCCTGAGCTACATGAGACACTGCCTCGAAATAATCCAGACAGCATGGCACATTCCTTTAATCTCACCCAGAAGGCGGTGACAGCTGGATATCTGTGGAAACAAGGCTAGCCTAGTCTACGGAGATAGTGCCAGGCCAGCTGGGGCTACAAGAAAGCCCTGCTACATAGAAACATCAGCTAACATGGCATCTAAAGGGCCACATAGAAACATCAGCTAACATGGCATCTAAAGGGAAATGCCTGGGCTGTACTGAATCTAAATGAGGTTTTCATGACCTAATGACATATATTATGCAACGTGTTCTCCATTCTTCCCTTTGCTTAATGTTAACATCTGTTCCATATAATGGTCTTGAAGGGGGAAATGAGCTAATACTTAAAGTGCTAGACTTTTTTTGTAACTGATTCATTTACAGTAGATACTGTATAAGAAATTGTTTTTTAAGTTAATTTTTATTGAGCACATTTCATACATTTCTTAATCAAATTTAGACTCATTCTCCCATCCATGCCCAGTGCTCATGTCCCCCACCCCCTCCAGAGCTCATGGATACTGCCATACATGTTAAATCCTGTCTTGCATCTTTTTCTCTGTCTTTTATAACCTTTTTGATGCAGAAGTTTACTGTTTGTGTCAGTTCTTTGAATAGGTTTTTCTCTCTCTTTTTTGTTCCCTTTAATTTTATATAATTCCAAAATATGCATATATACACTCCACACACAAATCAAAATTACAAAATCTGAAAATAAATTATAGGTCAATTGCACATTTAGGGATTCACATTTTAACAGCCTGCAGGTTAAGAGAAGTATAACTTTACATTCTATTTTTGGGGGGACATGAATATATATCTTCCACCCATATATGGTAATTACAATATGTGAATACAAGTAGTAGATCAATTCTAGAGACCATTAAGAGATTCACATTATAATAGCACAGTTGCTTTCAGATACAATGAAATATGATAATTAAGTCACTCAGTTTGCCTGCCAACTGGTGATTTGGTGCTAGTATCCACAAATGAGGGAAATCATTCTGTTTGTTTGGGGTGGGGAGTGTGTTACTTCACTTAAAACAATGGCATCCATTTACCTGCAAAGTTCATGATGTAATGTTTCCTTACTGCTGTATAGAACTCCACTGTGTAGATGTACCACATTATCTGCTCATCTGTTGAGGGGCATTTGAGTTGGTTCCAGCTCTTCACTATTGTGAAGAGAACTGCAATAATCATAGATGTGCATGTACCTTTGTGTTAGGATGAGTCTTGTGGGTATATACCCTGGAGTGGTATGGCTGGGTCAGGTGGTAGGCTCATTTTGAGTCTTTTAAGGGTTTTCCACACTGCTTTCCACAGTGGTTGTATAATATTGCATTTCCACCAGCAATGGATGCATATTTGCCTTTCCCCACAACTTCTCCAGCATTTGGTGTCTTTTGTTTTCTTGATCTTGGCCAGTCTTATTGGAGTGAAATGATAACTTAGTGTGATTTTAATTTGCATTTCTTTAATTATTAATGATGTTGAACACTTTTTAAGATGTTTCTCAGCCATGTTTACCTCCTTACTGGTGAAGTCTCTGTTCAGCTCTTTACTCCATCCTTTGAATAGGTCATTTGTTTTCTTACTTCTTTGTTTTTGAGTAGTTTATATACTCTGGATGTTAATGCTCTGTCTGATATATCATTGGTGAAGGTTTCCTCCCACTCTGTGGGTTTTCTCTTCACTTCCTTCATTGTTTCTTTAGCTGTACAAAAGCTTTTGAGTTTGATGAGATCCCACTTGTCAGCCTTATTTCCTATGCAGCTGCTGTTTGATTTAGAAAGTTTGATGCCAACTTTTTCTTCTACCTCCTTCAGGGTTTCGGATTTCAGGTTGAGATCTTTGATCCATTTGGAGTTTATTTTTGTACATGGTGAGAGGTATATGTTTAATATAGTTCTTCTACAAATGGTGATCCAGTTTTGCCAGCACCATTTGTTGAAGATGCTATCTTTCCTTCATTGAGCTTTTTTTGCCCCCTTTGTCAAATATGAGGTGGTTGAAGTTATATGAGCTCAAATTTGGATCTTCAATTTTATTCCATTACTCAATGGATCTGTTTTTTTGTTTTTTGCTTTTTTTTTTATCTTTTTTTTTTTTTTTTGCCAGTACCAGGCTGTCTTTACGACTATAGCCCTGTAATATAGCTTGAAGTCTAGTAATGTAATCTCCCCAGTATTGCCCTTTTCACTCAAGGTTCCTTTAGCTATTTGGGGTCTTTTTTTTTTCCATATGTATTTAAGGATTTTTTTTCCAAGTTTGTGAAAAAGCTCATGGGGATTTTGATTGGGATTGCATTGAATCTGTATATTAATTCAGGTAGAATGGAAATTTTTACTATATTAATTTTTCCAATCCATGAGCATGGGAGGTCTTTCCATATTTTGATGTCATTTTCAATCTCCTTCTTCAGGGTTCTAAAATTTTTGTTGTAGAAGTCTTTGGTGTCTTTGGTTAGGTTTATTCCCAGGTATTTTTTTGAGGTTATTGTGATTGGGAAGGTCTTCTTATATTCCTTCTCCTGTTGCTTATTGTTGGTGTAAAGAAAGGCTACTGATTTATCTAGGTTTATTTTGTACCCTGCCATTTACTGAAACTTTTAATCATTTCTAGGACTTTTCTGGTGGAATTTTTAGCATTCCTTAGGTAAACTATCATATCATCTGCAAAAAGGGATAGTTTTACTTCCTCTTTTCCAATTAGTACTCCTTTAATTTTGCTTTTTCACCTTATTGACCTAGCAAGCATATCAAACACTATATTGAAGAAGAGTGGTGGTGGTGGACAGCCTTGCCATCTTCCTGCCTTTAAGAGGAATGCTTCCAACATTTCTCCATTTACGATGATGTTGGCTGTGGGTTTCTCATATATGGCTTTGATTACATGAAGGAATGATCTCTCCAGTCCAATTCCTTCTAGGACTTTAAGCATGAAGGGATGCTGGATTGTGTGGAAAGCTTTTTGTGGTGGTTTGAATGAGTGTCCCCTATAGGCTTTAAGTATTCAGATATTTGTCTCCAGTTGGTGTCACTGTTTTTGGAGGTCTTAGAAGGTGTGGCCGTGCTAGAGGAAGTATGTCACTGGGGGCAGGCTTAGTGAGTTTATCAAGCCTCCTGGTCTCCAGTCACCCTCTCTCTCTTGGCTTCCTGTGCTCATTGCCAGATGTGAGCCTCGGCTTGCTGCTGCAGTCTCCAGCTGCCATGCCTCCCGCCACAATGGACTCTAATTCCTTGGAACCGTCAATTGTAAGCTCAAATAAACTCTTCCTTTTATAGGTTCCTTGGTCATCTTGTTTTGTCACAGCAACAGAAAAGTGACTAATACAGTTATTTGGTACCAGAGAGTGGGCTGTTTGCTGTGAAGAACCTGACCATGTGGATGTTTGGAGAAATGTGGAAGACTTTGGAACTTTGGGCTAGAAAAGCTGTTGACTACTGTAAGCAGAGCTTAACGGGCCATTCTAGTAGAAGCCTGGAAGAAAGCATTGCTGCAAAAAATGTAGTTCCAGAGGAAAATAAAGACTTAGGCAGCAACTGGGATATTTTGATAAAGAGTCTGGCAGCAGTTTGCCCACAGCCCAAATGCTTGCCTGATGCTAAGTTGAAAAGCAATGGACTAATGTCTTTGGCAGAGGATATTTCAAGACAGCCTAATGTAGAAATGGTGGCATGGCTTTTAATGGTGAATATTGTACAGATCTACAGTGAAGAAGAGCAGATGGTGCAGAAAGAAATGCAGAATGTACAGTTTGGATCTGAAAACTGCACTAGGAAGATTAAAGGTGGGGCCAAGGCATGTGAAGGAGAGGCTCCCTTTCATAAGGAGACTAAAGTGATTAAGGAGTGGCCTAGATATTTACAAGTAAACAATGGGAAAGGTAAATTAAAGTGATTAAGGAGAGGCCTAGAGATTTACGGGTAAACAATAGAATCAATACCTTCAGGGCAACACCACACCCAGCTAATCCTCCAACAAGTTCAAGGCAGAGAAAAATTGCAAATGTGGTAAAAGTAGGAGAGAGTCCATCCTAAACTTGCAACCAGATTTGGCAATTTCGTTCACGTGGTGCTGGCTTTAGAGGCATGAAATTTGCAAGAGTGAAGGGGTCATCAGTTCTTCCTCCACAGTTTCAGAGAGCCACAGAGGTCAGGCAGAGTGCAGCAGGGGCGTCCCTGAATAAAGAAGGCCCTGATAGGCCATTGTGTGAAGCTGTGAATGTGAAGCCTTATTGGCAGCGGAGACACCAAGAAGACATTCGAGATGCCAGACCTGTGAGATATTTGCCAAGAAGAGCTGCATACAGGGAGTGGTACCGGCCTAAGAAAGAGATGTATGTTGCAAGCAAAGCTGGAAGAGCTGAGCCATCTAAGCCCTCTGGAAGTCAAGTCCCAGAAGTCACACATGGAGCTACTGGACTTGATGTTTGCCCTGCTGCTTTTTGGTCTTGTTTTGGGCCAGTATTTCCTCACTATGCCTCTATTCCTCCCTTTTGGAATGGGAATGTGTACTCAGTTCCACTGTACGTTGGGATTTTGTAATTTGCCTTTTGAATTTACAGGAGCTTACAGTTAGGAGACTGGCCTGAGTCTCAGAAGAGACTTTGGACTGTAGACTTTTGAATGGCATTGAAACTGGTAAAGACTATGGGGACTTTTAAGGTTGGACTGAATGCATTTTGCATTTTATGTGATCAGGAGCCTATGGGGGCCAGGGAGTGGAATGTGGTGGTTTGAATGAGTGTCCCCCATATGCTTTAAGTATTCAGACATTTGTCTCCAATTGGTGGCACTTTTTTTGGAGGTCTTAGAAGGTGTGGCTGTGCTAAAGGAAGTATGTCACTGGGAGCAGGCTTAGTGAGTTTAACAAGCCTCATGGTCTCCAGTTGCCCTCTCTCTTGGCTTCCTGTGCTCATTTCAAGATGCGACCCTTGGCTTGCTGCTGCAGTCTCCAGCCATGCCTCCCGCCACAATGGACTCTAATTCCCTGGAACTGTCAATGGTAAGCTCAAATAAACTCTTCCTTTTATAAGTTCCTTGGTCATGGTGTTTTATCACAGCAATAGAAAAATGACTAATACACTTTTTCTGCATCGACTGACATGACCATGTGGTTTTTGTCTTTCAGTCCATTTATGTGTTTTATGGATTTACCTATGTTGAACCATCCCTGTATCTCTGGTATGAATCCAACTTGGTCATGATGGATGATCTTTTTGATGTAGGTCTGTATGCAAGTTATAAGTACTTTGCTGATAATTTTTGCATTGGAGCTCATTAATTATATGGGTCTATATTTTTCTTTCTTGTTTGTGTCTTTGCCTGATTTTGGTATTGGGGTGATGCTGGCTTCATAGAAGGTATTGCGATAGTTCCCTCTATTTGTATCCTTCTGAAAAGTTTGAATAGAAATGGTTATAAGACCTCTATAAATGTTTTATATAATTCTGCTCCAAAAACATCTGGGCCTCAGCTTCTTTTAGTTAGGAGGCTTTTTATTACATCTTTGATTTTCTCAAGTATTATGGGTCTGTTTAAGCTGTCAATCTCTTGGTTATGCTTTGGTGAATCCCAGGATTTCAGATATTCATCCATTTCTCTTAGGTTTTCAAATTTAATAGAGTATAAGTTTTTGAATTCTCAGATGATTGTATGAATCTTTTATCTGTTGTGATGTTTCCCCTTTCATCATGAATGCTATTGATTTGGAGTTTCTCTTTCTTTTGCTTAACTGGGCTAGAGGTCTACATATTTTGTTTATCTTTACAAAGAACCAGGTTTTGGATTCATTGATTTTTTTGTAATGTTTTCTTTATTTCTATTTCATTGATTTCTTCTCTGATTTTTGTTATTTCTTCCTGTCTGTTGGGTTTAGGGTTCACTTGTTGTTGTCTCTCAAGTGTTTTTAGCTGCAGTGTTAGATCATTTATTTCTTCTCTTTCTGGTTTTTTGTTTCTTTGTTTTGTTTTGTTTTGTTTTTTAATGTGGACACTTAAGGCTGTAAATTTACCTCTTAGGACTGACTTTAATGTATCCCACCAGTTTTGTTGTGTTGTATTGTCATTTTTGTTTACTTCCAGGAATGCTTTTATTTCATTCTTTATTCTTCCCTGACCCACTCATTATTCAAGATTGTGTTATTTTGTTTAGTCTCCATGTGTTCTTATAGTTATTAGGGTTTATCCTTGGGTTAAAATTGAGCTTTATTGTACTGTGGTCTGATATAATCCATGGAATAATTTCAATCTTTTTGTATTTGTTGCCATTTCTTTTGTGTCCCTGTATGTGGTTGATTTTAGAGAATGTTCCATGGGCACTGAGTAGAAAGTATATTCTCCTGTGTTTGGGTGGAATATTCTGTAGATATCTGTGAGGTTCATTTGGGGTATTCTATTCTTCAGTTCTGATGTCTCACTGTTTATTTTATGTCCAGTTGACCTATCCAAGGGAATCAGTGGGGTATTGAAGTCCCCCACCTTTAGCACGTTGGGATTAATCTGTGTCTTGAGGTCCTGAAGGATTGTGTTTATAAAGTTCAGTGCACCAGAGTTTGGTGCATAAACATTTAAATTTGTGAAATCTTCCTGGTTAATTGTTCTGTTGATATAGTGGCCCTCTTTGTCTTTTCTGATTAATTTTACTCTGAGGTTTATTTTGTATGATATTAGAATAGCCACTCCTGCTTGGTATTCAGTACCAATTGCTTGGTATATTTTTTCCATCCTTTCACTCTAAGGTGGTCTCTGTCCTTGAGGGTGAGATGGGTTTCCTGTAGGCAGCATATAGATGGATTCTGTTTCCTAATCCATTCTCCAAATTTATGTCTTACGAATGGGGAGTTTAGACCATTAATATTTA
This sequence comes from Rhizomys pruinosus, assembly GCA_009823505.1. Classification (NCBI taxonomy): domain Eukaryota; kingdom Metazoa; phylum Chordata; class Mammalia; order Rodentia; family Spalacidae; genus Rhizomys; species Rhizomys pruinosus. The sequence goes on along the minus strand of VZQC01007270.1, from coordinate 897,599 downwards.
AGGTTATTATTGAGAGATGTATGTTGTTTCCTTTCAACTTATTTTTTGTTTGCTTTCTTGTTCTAGGTGTTTATTTACTCTGTTATGCTTTTGTTAATTTCTGTCTTGAGTTGCTTAAGGATGGTAGCTCCTTTCTTTTGCTTTATGAATTGCTTCGAGTGTTTTCCGAAGTGTTTTTTTTTTTGACGTTTGTTCTTTCATTTGCTTATGTCATAAAAGATTTTTCTTTCTCCTTCGACTATGATTGACATTTTTGCTGGGATAGTAATCTGGGTTGGCATCTAAAGTCATTTAGCACTGGAAATACTTTGATCCATGTTCTTCTGGCTTTCATAGTTTGCACTGAGAAGTCAGCTGTGATTCTGATGGGTTTCTCCTTATGTGTAACTTGTTTTTCTATTGTGGCTTTCAGTATTTTGTCTTTTTTTTTTTTTTTTTTTTTTGTTTTTTTTTTTTTTTTTTTCTTTTAAAGCGTCTAGAGTTTTTAACTATGACCTGGCATGGGGAATTGCTTTTCTGGTCTTTTCTATTTGGTGTTCTATGTGCTTCTTGCATTTGTATGCATTTGTCTTTTTTCAGATTGGGGAAATGTTCTAGTATTCTGTTAAGGATCAGATCAATACTATTCTCTTGGGATTCCTCTCCTTCCTCTATCCCTATGATGTGGAAGTTTGGTCTTTTCGTAGTGTACCACTTTTCCTGGTTGTTACACTCTTGTGCTTCATTTCAATTTTTCATACTCTTCCCTTGAGGTTTCTAGCTGCACTGTGTAGGTCTGATACTCTTTTTCTACTTCATCCATTTGCTTCTGAGGCTTTTTCTCATCCTTTTCTGCTGATTGGATGAATGTTCAGTTTCATTTTTCATTTCATCCTCTGATTTCTTCAGTATTTCCACTTCCTTTTGGAGCTTTTCATTCTCTTCTTGTAACTTCTTGCTACGCTGGTCAGTTTCTTTCTTCCTTTCATCCTGAGATCTTTTCAGTGATTCTACCTCCTTCCAGAGTTTTTCGATCTCTCCCCTTAGTTCTTTTCATATTTTATCATGCTTTCCTTCTAGTCCCTTCATGAGTTTTTCATTCTCTACCTATAGTTAGTTCTCTGACTTGTTCTTTATATTCTTTGAATATGCCTACAATTGTTCTTCTAAGGTTGGTGTCTTGGTTTCCTTCCACAGAGATCTGGTTGTTGGGATCTTCTATAGGACTGGTTGTGTTTGCTGGGGATTTATTATGACTTTTTCCCATATTGTTGTTTTTCCATTGTCTCTTTGTCATGTGGATTTATTTTCTTTTTTTTTTTCACTTTATTTGTTTATTTGGCTTTTATTCACTTTGTTTATTTTCTGTTGCTAATCTCAAATGTTAATATGGAGGACTAGTTGGTCACTCAGTTTGCTTCCTGCTGGTTTCTTCCTCAGCTTTGACTGTGAAGTCTAGAATCACTGACACATAGTGATTCTAGACTGTGATCTATAGATCTATACTGTGGATCGTCCCAACCACAGTAAGCCACAGCACTGGCAACCTATCCTCTTGGGGACAGGGAGGGGGGAGGGGTGACTTAATCTTTTGGACCACCACCAAGTTTGTGTGATGCTGTCTCTCCTTCTATACACACACACACACACACACACACACACACACACACACACACACACATTCTTCTCTTTGGTTCTGGTGGATGCAGATGCCCTTGGTAGGCAGAGCAAGGCTGCATGCCAGACCCCCCACTTGGCCACTGAGTGTGTGAGCTGCTGTCTGTGAAGAAATTGTTAAGTAAAGTTGTTTAAAAGATCTCAACTGTTCTATGTATAAATCTATATTATGAAAGATATGTAATAATCATTTATTAGATATAGCTTATTTTCTTTGACTTTAAATATATAGTTATCAATATTTAATTATAAAGTCCTTAAGATATTAACACACAGAGATCTGTTTCACTCAAAAGAGTGATGATTATTTAAAAGATTAACATTAATTATCACCATGCAGTAACTAAAAAAGTACTAAATTTTATTTAATAATATACTGTTCCACATAGAGTTAATCAAAATGAAGTAATTTATTTTGATATATGGTAATGTTTTGTAAGCAGTAGTAGTATTTGTATTCAGTATCTTTAGAATCAAATTACCCAAACTTACATTTACTATCAAGTTTACATTAATTTTCTTATGTTCCAGGAATTTATTAGGTTACTGTCCCTCACTAACCAATAGTTTACACTTTGGTTTCCATACAAAATGGTAATAAATAAATGACATATTAAACATACTCTAAATATAATATATTATATTTCAATTAAATCCTACTTTTTATTTTATATCATATTTTAATTTAATTACAGGAATGACTGGATTTTCCAAAAGTCATATATTTATTTATTTTATGTGAATTCATTTTGCTACAATTCTATTTGCTTTGAGTATTTATGACTTGTGTAACTGCAAATAGTGTAAGCCTAATTTGAATTTGAAAATAAATATTTTATATGCAGATTTTGTATAAAGATTGTGAGACCTTGCACATTGCATGAAGCTTTCTATGATGCTAACACTCTTATGTGTCTTTTGTGATTATTTTTAACATCTTTTTATATTTAAGATTGTACTACCAGAAGGAAATAGGCTTTCTCTTGAAGAACACTACTATCTGATATCTGCCTTTCAAGAAAGAAGCTGTTTTAATCCAAGTCCACTGAGATCTGGTGATAAGATCTTCCTACATGTCATTGGCACTTGTTCTACAGGCTGTAATATTAAAGCTTGGGTTTCATTCTGCTTGAGTGGAATTTCTTAACCAGAAAAACACGAGCAAAGACAGCCTATGGAGATTTGACATGACAACCATTCTCATCTGATTGAAGTAAAGTGTTGGTTGCAGATGTCCATTTATAGCTTATTTGAAAATCTTTAACAATCTTTGAAGCTTTTAAAAGTGTATTTCCCAAGGGAAATTTTCCTAAGCTACAAGAAGCTTCTCAGCAATTTTGTAGCAGCAGTGATAACTACACGGGATCCTGTACCCCGTTTCAGTGGACTCTCATAAGATGTATTACAGATTCGTGTCATTTATGACCAAAAGCACACAGAGAAATTCAGTCTTTGGCTTTTTTGATGACTATTTTTCACCTATAACTGTAACTTGAAAAATACTAAGATGTTTAAGCTGACATGAAAAGTGGTTCACAATTGTAATCCCACCTCTTTGCAGGTGGAGATGGCCATCAGTCAAGGCTCATTCAGGTCTGCAATGCAAGACCCTGTTCAAAAGAATAAAACAAAACCAACACTTGATGTTTTTACTGAATCTTAATGTATGTTACCAGAAGCCATTTCCCAAAACTATGTTTCAGAAAAGATAGCCTAAAGAAAAATATAATTAATAAGTGAATGAGTAAAGAAAAATTAGTAATGAAGTTTCAGCTTTCCCTCTACATATAAAAGTCAGGGACACTGTGCTGTAGCCTACCAAGAGTACCATAACATTTTATCTAAAATATATATGACTATATGACTTTTTAATCATAATTTATGTCTATAAAGTGATGCTAATCTCCTGAGCTGCTACAAAAGTGGCACTAAAAGAGTCTCCCAGTGCAAGACCAGCATGGAAGCATACCTCTTTTTTTAATTTTATTTTTATATTTTATTTACTTATTTATGTGTATGAATGTATTGTCTGCATGCAGGTTTGTGCACCTGTGCCGTGCAATGCCGCGGAGGTCAGAAGAGGGTGACACATACCTCTTTAATCTCAGTATCAGAAGGCAGAGGCAGGCAAAGATCTGTGAGATGGAACTAGGTCTACATGTGAGTTCCAGGCCAGCTTTCCAGCTTTGGCTACAGAAAGCCTCTCTCTGACTATCGACCTCTTTCTCCTCAATAGCAATAACAACAACAATAATAGCAGTAATAATATTTTTATGCAATTCACTAAAGCTTCTCAATATGTTATACAGCTCAATTTTTTGCCTTTAAAGTGATCACTCCTCTCCAGGAGAGAGTCTAGGTATTATAGTCATTAATGTGTATTTTAAGAAAGTCTTAAAATTGTTTTATTTATGGGGATGGGAGAGATGGCCTAGCGGTTAAGAGCGCCAACTGCTCTTACAGAGGACCCGGGTTCGATCCTTAGCGCCCACATGGCAGCTAAGAACCGTCTGTAACTCCAATTCCAGAAGAACTCCAGTTCCAGGGGAATCTGAGACTCTCTTCTGACCTCCGCAGCATTGCACGACATGGGTACACAGACCTACATGCAGACAGTACATTCATACACATACAAAAATAAATAAAATTTAAAAACAATGTTTTATTTATTTATTATTTTTATTTCATGTGTATGAGTGTATTGCTTGTGTATAAACAAACATGTCATACCAGGCCTGAAGAGGTCAAAAGGGTGTCGAATTTTCTGGCAGTGGTTACAAATGGTTGTTAGTTGTCATGGGGTGCTAGAAATCCAATCAGAGTCCTCTTCTGTAAGAACAGCCAGCTGCCTTAATTGTTAAGCCATAATTCCCAGCTTCACGTGAAGAAAATCTTGATTAAATAAATTAAATATCATGTCATTATTCAAAGAAGTTGATACAACAGAATCAGAGTTTAAATCTAGTTTTGTCCTCAAGTCAAAATAAAATATTTTAATATTTTCTGTGATATTACATATTTATTGGAAGAGAAGTCCACAAGAACTCCACATTTTTCAGCTCTGAAATGAAAACATACATTATTAAATTCAAAGACATCAGGTATCAAAAACAATTATAACCAGAATGGGGACAAATGTCTTTAATCCCCACAGTTAGGAGACAATTGTAGGTGGACCTCTATAAAATGGAGGTCAGCCTGGTCTATATAGAGTTCCAGGACAACTGGGGCCACAGGGAGACCCTGTATCAAAAAGACAGAAAAAAATTATAAATCCTGTAAATTGTTGAATTAACATTTAGGAAAATTTTCATATTGTAATTCAAGTTTACATTTAATATGGTGCAAACTTGATTTTTAACATTTTCTATAGTATACTACAGGTTTTTAGGAAATTTTAGACCTCTGTATGAGTCTCAGCTAGAGAATAATTTTAAAAGGATATTCACAGTAACTGTTATCTGACATGTTCAAAGTTCTGAAGCAAACCAACCTGGAGCAAATGTAAAACAAATCAAAGGAAAATCTGCAAGCTTCCTACAGCTGCAGTCTTCTTACAAATATCCTTTGATAGAAAAATTATGTTTAAATTAAATTTAAATAATTTTCACTTGTATTTAATTTCAAGTATACATTGCTAATATTTTGCTCTTTAATACAAAATCTTTTTATACTTTTGAATATGTGCAGGATAGCTCATAGGTGACAATGTATGAGGTATAACAGTTGCTAAGCTCAGGACATTTTCAGAAAAAATAGTAAACAGAGTCATAAAACACCTATAATTTGTCATTTCTCAAATATGGTTCCCTCCGGACTGAGACAATTAAAACTTGACCTTTGAGGGTTAAATATCATGATTCTTTCAATATGATTTATTCTTATCTGTCAGAAGCATATTCTTTACAGATATTTTTACTGTGTGGGACATGTGTGTGGATAGTTTTATTGTGCTTTACATTAAAAATCCCTTCCTAGAGATCCAGTTACCTGTGGTCACTATGGTACAAATTTAGTTAAGAGAATCTAGAGAGGAACAGATTGTAATTGCCAACTACTGCCAAAAGAAGCTTCTCTGAAGAGGGAAGAGAGATGTGCTGTTCTGTAGGTATAGAGTCATCAAAAGTCAGTTTGACACTGTGTATATTCAACAGAATAGTATAGTAGTAGATTCTTTACAGCCTATCTAGCCACAGATTATGGTCCCAGGATTTCGTCTTACGTAGTAGACGAAAACAATCAGAAAGTTGTTGGCTATTCTTATTACATCTGTGTCAGTATTACACCAGTAGGCATGTCTTCCCAGGCTGGTAGTTATTACAGCTTGAAGAGTTCACAGGAAATTAAGACTGATTATTACTTTTCTCCTTTAGTGGCATGCATAATTATGTGCTTTATGGTTGGTATAGAACAGTATATGTGCACAATAAAATACAGAGTCATCCTAATTTTATTTCTGTACTCAAATTGAAAGTAAATGCAGATTTTGAAATCTAGTCACCCAGGGAAAGACATAGCTTTCTGAAAAGCACTGTTATATGTTATTGGGAGTGATATAAAGCAGGTCATAACTTGGTAACAACACAGATCTATTATGTTAGCAAAATAGGCATTTCATTTTATGTTAAGTGAAGTAACACAGTCTCAGAAAAACAAATGACGAATGGTATCCCTCATCTATGGATGCTAGCACCAATTATCTAGTAGTAAGTATTTCTCGTGCAGAGCTCCTTGAGCTTTTGTCCAAGTAGTTGAGAGTGGCACATATTGGAAAGAACAACAACAACAACAACAACAACAGACTGCATCGATGAACTGACTGAAATTGTGAACTTCTGCTCTAAACAGTCAAGTGTTAGATCATTCACTTGTGCTCTTTGTCTTTTTCTAATGTAGGCACCCAGGGCTATAAATCTCCCTCTTAGGACTGCTTTTAAGGTATCCCATAGGTTTTGTTGTGTTGTATTGTCATTGTCATTCAGGTCCAGGAATGCTTTAATTTCTTTCTTTATCTCTTTCTTCACCCATTCATTATTCAAGAGTGTGTTGATTAGTCTCCATGTGTTCCTATAGGCAGTAGGGCTTACCTAGTGTTGGTGTTGAGGTTTATTGCACTGTGGTCTGATAGAATGCATGAAATTATTTCAATCTTTTTGTATTTGTGGAGGTTTCTTCTGTGTCCCAGTATGTGGTCGATTTTGGAGAATGTTCCATGGGGTGCTGAGTAGAAACTGTATTCTCTGGTATTAGGGTGGAATATTCGGTAGAGGTCTATGAGGTCCATTTGGTGGATCATATCATTCAATTCAGATGTCTCTGTTTATTCTTTGTCCTGATGACCTATCCAAAGGATTCAGTGGGGTACTGAAATCGCCTACTATGAGTGTACTGGGGTTAGTGTGTGACTTGTGGTCCTGGAGAATTGTCTTTATAAAGTTTGGTGCACCAGAGTTTAGGGCATATATATTCATAATTGTTAAATCTTCTTGGTGAATTCTTCCTTTGATAAAAATGTAATCGCCTTCTTTGTCTCTTCTGATTTATTTTACTTTGAAGTCTATTTTATCTGATATTAAAATAGCAACACCTGTTTTCTTTTTGGTACCATTTGCTTGAAATATTTTTTTCCATCCTTTCACTTTAAGGTGGTGCCTGTCCTTGAAGGTAAGATGTGTTTCTTGTAGACAGCATATGGATGGATTCTGTTTCCTAATCCAATATCCCAGTCTATTTCTTTTGATTGGGGAATTTAGTCCATTAATATTTAAGGTTATGACTGATAGGTTTGTGTTGCTTCCTTTTTCCTTATTATCCATTTGCGGTTTCGGTTTAGGTTTCTACTTCTGCAGTTATGCTTTTATTGATTTCTCCTTCTAGGTGCCTGAGGTTTGTTGCTCCTTTCTTCTGTCCTTTGAATTGCTTCAAGTATTCTCTGAAGGGTTGGTTTTCCAGACATGTATTCTTTCAAGTTGTTTATGTCATGGAAGGTTTTTCTCTCTCCTTCAACTATAATTGACATTTTTGCTGGGTATAATAACCTGGGTTGGCATCTATTGTCCTTTAACACTGGGAATGCTTTGCTCCAGGTTGTTCTTGCTTTCATATTTTGCGTTGAGAAGTCAGTTGTAATTCTGATAGGTTTACCCTTATAGGTCATTTGTTGTTTTTCTCTTGTGGCTTTAAGGATTTTGTCTTTGTTTTGGGTGTCTAGCATTTTAACTATGATGTGGCATGGAGAATTTCTTTTCTGATCTTGTCTGTTTGGAGTTCTATGTGCTTCTTGTATTTGTATTGGTTTCTCTTTTTTTAGTTTGGGGAAGTTTTCATCTACTATTCTGTTGAAGATCTGATCGATACCATTCTCTTGGGATTCTTCTCCTTCCTCTATTCCTATGATGTGGAGGTTTGATCTTTTCATAGTGTCCCACAGTTCCTCCACTTTTGTGTATTTTTAAAATTTTCATAATCTTTCCTTGTGGTTTTTAGTTGTTATGTGTTATCTTCCAGGTCTGATATTCTTTGTTCTGCTTCCTCCATTCTGCTTCTGAGTCTTTTTCCATTCCTTTCCTCTTGATTGGATAAGTGTTTGATTTCCTTTTTCATTTCCTTTTCTCATTTCTTTAGTATTTCTACTTCTTTTTGGAGCTTCTCGATCTCTTCCTGTAGCTCTTTGCTTCTCTGGTTGGTTTCCTTATCTTTTTCAGCATGGGATCTTTTCAGTGTTTCCATTTCCTTCCAGAGTTTGTCATTCTCTCTCTCTAGGTCCTTCTTGAGTTCTTCATTCTCTTTTATTAGTTCTTTGATTTGCTCTTTATAATCTTGTAGTTCTTTAAATATGTTCTCAATTGTGTTTCTGATATCTGTGTCCTGGGCCATCCGCAGGGGGATCCCACTGTAAGAATCTTCGATGGGGTTGGTAGAGCTTGATGCAGGATTATCCTGCCCCTTTCCCATGTTGTCACTTCTTCATGTTCCTGGCATATGAGCTTCTCCTTGCCTGTATTCCAATGTGAGTCCTAAATCTCTCTTCACTGTGTTGAAGGCTTGCTTTGCTTGCCTCCTTCAGATGCCTTCGTAATCCCAGTTGGCGAGGGGGGGCTGTGGGTGGGCTCTTTAGCCTGCACCCTGGCTCCTGCACTTGCCTCAGCTGTTTTTTTTTCCATTGTGTAATAACATAACTAATTTATTTTCAAAATCTTATACATCAGTTTTCTTACTTTAAAATATTTGTTTAAACTTCTATAAGAAATTGAAAGAACAAATATCTTTGTGACTTATAATTACATAAGTACATAGTGATTTTCTCATCTGTTCTTTAGTGTCTTTTGAACTTTATTGCTTGGACAAAGACAATCCTATACAAGTGTGTGCTTGATCATCCACTGAATTCTTTGGCATCCTAAAGAGCAGAGTTTTCTCTGATCCTAGGAACTATTGTAGTCAGAGAAAAATGCATTCTTTGGATACTATTTATATGCATGACTTCAATTTTTTTTTATCTTTCTGTTCTGTACTCTTAAGCATGATTTTACTGTTTAATCTGCTAAAATCTTCAGTGCCTATTTAGAAGAATATCAAAGAATGAATACTGTGACTGTAGTCTTAACCTCCTTTCCCTCTTTATCCTATATTCTTTTCAGCCTTTTTGAATGTTAATTGGTTTATTGTTTACCCAAAATGACAGATACACATTGTAAAGACTTTGGAAAATTCGGCTTTCACATGCCATAAACTCCCCAAATCATTTCCATTATTTGGTCCTATGGGCTTTCATTTTAGATATAATGTCTTCTTTAAAAGGTCAGTACTTCTGAAGTCTTCTATTCAGGTTTAAAATCCCTTACATTGATAACTTAAAATAGATAGCTTAAAATTTGACTACTCTTTTCATAGTAGCTCAGAAGCTGAAGCCACCTAAATGTCCCTCGACTGACTCAATGAGGAAAGACAGCATCTTCAGCAAATTGCGATGGCAAAATGGGAATGAAACTAAACCCCTACCTTTCACACTTTACAAAAATCAACTCCAAATGGATCAAAAACCCCAATGTGAAGCCTGAAACTCTGAGAATGTTAGAAGAGTATGTTGGCAGTATTCTACAAGCTATAGGCATAGGAAAAGGCTTTCTAAATCAGACACCAGCTTCACAGGAAATAAGGTCAATAATCAACAAGTGGGACCTCATTAAACTCAGAAGCTTCTGTTCAGTGAAAGAAATAATCAAAAAGTAAAAGAAATAATTGAAAAGAAAACACACAAAGTGGGAGGAAACCTTCACCATTGATACATCTGACAGAGGATTAACTTCCAGAATATATAAATTACTCAAAAAACAAAGGAGCAAGAAAACAATTGACCCAATGAAAAGGTGCAGTAAAGAGCTGAAACAGAGACTTCATAACCGAATAATTGAAAATGGCCAAGAAACATCTTAAAAAGTGTTCAACATGGCTAGTAATTAAGGAAATGCAAATTAAAATGACTTCAAGATTTCATCTTATCCCTGTAAGACTGGCTATGATCAAGAAAACAAATTGATGAAAGGCAAGCTGAACAATATTATTGTTATATTTCTGTTTGTCTGAAAGCAACTATGTTGTTATAATGTAAATCTCTCAACAGACTCTAGAATCTACCCACCACTTATTTTCAGACTCTTTAATTACTACATATGGGTAGAGAGTATGTATCCATATTTTAGAGTAATATAAAATTAATGGAGAAAAATGTGAATTTCTAAACAAAAAAAAAGACTGAGAGATGCATGACAGTTATGTCAGAATTCATGATCTGGTGTGGTGTGTGGGGAAGAGAAAAGGGAATATGCCTAAACTCAACCAAAAAATGATGTCCGAAATACACAAAACATCAATAAACGAATAAAAAAAGAAAAATTATACCACATGCTGGAGAGGTTGTAGGGAAATGGGAACACTCATTCACTGCTGGTGGGAATGTAAATTCATGCAATCCCTATCAAAAATTGTGGGGAACTCATGAATGACTTAACATGAACCTGCCACTTCACCAGTCATACCACTCCTGGGTTTATTCACAGCAGACTCATCCTTTTGCAGAGATACATGTACAACCATGATTATAGCAGCTCTCTTCACAATAGTAAAGAGCTGGAAGCAACCCAAAGTATCCCTCAACTTTTGAGTGGATAAAGACAATGTGCTACATCTATACAATAGAGTAAATGGATGGAACCACAAGCTGTTATGCTAAGTGAAGTAACACAGTCCCAGAAATACACGATGTATGATGTCACTTGTTTGTACATCTTAGCATCAAATCCTTAATTGTAAGACAAACAGTATTTATTTTCTTTTTCGGTAAATATAATACCTGATGCTACTATTAAAAAGCACATTAAAACATACATCAACTTCCTATGTAATATAGGAATGAAAAAAAAAATATTCCAAGCAAATGGTACCAAAAAGCAAGAAGGAGTGGCTATTCTAATATCAAACAAAATAGACCTCAGAGTAAAATTAATCAGAAAAGTTAAAGAGGGCCATTATATCCTTATCAGTGGAACAATTAACCAAGAAGATTTCACAATCTTAAATATTTATGTACCAACTCTGGGGCACTGAACTTTATAAACACAATCCTTCAGGACCTCAAGACACAGATTAATTCCAGCACTCTAATAGTGGGGGACTTCAATACCCCACTGAGCTACCTGGATAGATCAACTGGACAAAAAATAAACAGAAAGACATCAGGAATGAAAACTGGTTGGTTTCCTTATCTTTTTCAGCATGGGATCTTTTCAGTGTTTCCATTTCCTTCCAGAGTTTGTCATTCTCTCTCTCTAGGTCCTTCTTGAGTTCTTCATTCTCTTTTATTAGTTCTTTGATTTGCTCTTTATAATCTTGTAGTTCTTTAAATATGTTCTCAATTGTGTTTCTGATATCTGTGTCCTGGGCCATCCGCAGGGGGATCCCACTGTAAGAATCTTCGATGGGGTTGGTAGAGCTTGATGCAGGATTATCCTGCCCCTTTCCCATGTTGTCACTTCTTCATGTTCCTGGCATATGAGCTTCTCCTTGCCTGTATTCCAATGTGAGTCCTAAATCTCTCTTCACTGTGTTGAAGGCTTGCTTTGCTTGCCTCCTTCAGATGCCTTCGTAATCCCAGTTGGCGAGGGGGGGCTGTGGGTGGGCTCTTTAGCCTGCACCCTGGCTCCTGCACTTACCTCAGCTGGTTTTTTTTTTTCCATTGTGTAATAACATAACTAATTTATTTTCAAAATCTTATACATCAGTTTTCTTACTTTAAAATATTTGTTTAAACTTCTATAAGAAATTGAAAGAACAAATATCTTTGTGACTTATAATTACATAAGTACATAGTGATTTTCTCATCTGTTCTTTAGTGTCTTTTGAACTTTATTGCTTGGACAAAGACAATCCTATACAAGTGTGTGCTTGATCATCCACTGAATTCTTTGGCATCCTAAAGAGCAGAGTTTTCTCTGATCCTAGGACCTATTGTAGTCAGAGAAAAATGCATTCTTTGGATACTATTTATATGCATGACTTCAATTTTTTTTTTTATCTTTCTGTTCTGTACTCTTAAGCATGATTTTACTGTTTAATCTGCTAAAATCTTCAGTGCCTATTTAGAAGAATATCAAAGAATGAATACTGTGACTGTAGTCTTAACCTCCTTTCCCTCTTTATCCTATATTCTTTTCAGCCTTTTTGAATGTTAATTGGTTTATTGTTTACCCAAAATGACAGATACACATTGTAAAGACTTTGGAAAATTCGGCTTTCACATGCCATAAACTCCCCAAATCATTTCCATTATTTGGTCCTATGGGCTTTCATTTTAGATATAATGTCTTCTTTAAAAGGTCAGTACTTCTGAAGTCTTCTATTCAGGTTTAAAATCCCTTACATTGATAACTTAAAATAGATAGCTTAAAATTTGACTACTCTTTTCATAGTAGCTCAGAAGCTGAAGCCACCTAAATGTCCCTCGACTGACTCAATGAGGAAAGACAGCATCTTCAGCAAATTGCGATGGCAAAATGGGAATGAAACTAAACCCCTACCTTTCACACTTTACAAAAATCAACTCCAAATGGATCAAAAACCCCAATGTGAAGCCTGAAACTCTGAGAATGTTAGAAGAGTATGTTGGCAGTATTCTACAAGCTATAGGCATAGGAAAAGGCTTTCTAAATCAGACACCAGCTTCACAGGAAATAAGGTCAATAATCAACAAGTGGGACCTCATTAAACTCAGAAGCTTCTGTTCAGTGAAAGAAATAATCAAAAAGTAAAAGAAATAATTGAAAAGAAAACACACAAAGTGGGAGGAAACCTTCACCATTGATACATCTGACAGAGGATTAACTTCCAGAATATATAAATTACTCAAAAAACAAAGGAGCAAGAAAACAATTGACCCAATGAAAAGGTGCAGTAAAGAGCTGAAACAGAGACTTCATAACCGAATAATTGAAAATGGCCAAGAAACATCTTAAAAAGTGTTCAACATGGCTAGTAATTAAGGAAATGCAAATTAAAATGACTTCAAGATTTCATCTTATCCCTGTAAGACTGGCTATGATCAAGAAAACAAATTGATGAAAGGCAAGCTGAACAATATTATTGTTATATTTCTGTTTGTCTGAAAGCAACTATGTTGTTATAATGTAAATCTCTCAACAGATTCTAGAATCTACCCACCACTTATTTTCAGACTCTTTAATTACTACATATGGGTAGAGAGTATGTATCCATATTTTAGAGTAATATAAAATTAATGGAGAAAAATGTGAATTTCTAAACANAAAAACAAGAAGAAAAGAGACAAAAAAGAAAACAAATCAAAGGAAACAACAAAAAAAAAAACAACGCCAGACAAAAAAAGTAAAAAAAAAGACCACAAGAAGAAAAAAAAAAAAAAAAGAAAAATAAAAAAAAAAAAAACGAAAAAAAAAAACAACAAAGAACTCCGGAGGAACAAAGAAGTACGCCACCAAGAGTCACCGTAAAACAATTAAACTAAAACAACGGAAACAAACAAAGAGATCAAAACAGGCAGAAAGACAAAGGAAAATTAGAAAATTTGCAAAAATGAATTGCATATTGCAAAGAAAAAAAAAAAGCGAACAAAATCAATAAAAACAAAATCTAAAAAACTGTACAATAACATCAAAAAAAAACATAGAAAAAAAAAAAAAAAAAAAGCACAATACAAAAAAAAACAAACCAAAAAAAAATTCACAAACAAAAAAAATAGAAAAAAAAAAGGAGCTAAAAAAATAAAAAAAAAAACAAAAAAACCAAAAAAACAACAAAAACAACAAAAAAAAAAATAAATAGCGAAACAAAAAAAAAACTACAAAAAAAAAAAAAAACTGAGACGCGTAAGAGAAAAAATCAGAGAACAAATTAAACGAACACAATAGAGATAAAAACAAAAAAAATCAAAAATAAAAAAAAAAAAACAAAACTGGAGAAAGAATAAAAAAAAAAAAATTGCTTATGGACAAAAAAGTTAAAAAAAACGAAGAAGAAAGAAAAAAAAAAAAAAAAAAAAAAAAAAAAAAAAAAAAAAAAAAAAAAAAAAAAAAAAAAAAAAAAAAAAAAAAAAAAAAAAAAAAAAAAAAAAAAAAAAAAAAAAAAAAAAAAAAAAAAAAAAAAAACATCAAAACAAAAAAAAAAAAGCAGGCGTCCAAAAACCAAAAAACAAAAACCCAAACAAAAAAAACAACAAAAAAACAAAAAAAAAGAAAAAATAATAACAAACACACAAACCAGAAAAAACAAACAAAACAAGACCCAAAAAACATTAAACGAGAGCAAGCAACAAAAAAAACCCCAAAAAAAACCCAACAAACACACTTTCAAACCAAAAAACCACAGACCCAAAAAACATAAAGAATACCAAAAAAACAAAACACAAAAAACACACACAACCAAAATAATGCACGTAACTCAAAAAAAAAACACCAAACACCAAACAACCCCCTCCAGCAATAACAACACCCAAAATAACTAATAAAAAAACAGAACGAGCTAGACACTAAAAAACACCCAACCAAAACCACCCCCCCCCCCCCAAGTTGCTTTTGATCATTTTGCTTCAAAAAAAAAATCTCTGTAACATCCCGATCAGCCCCCCCCTTCCCCAAAACCCAACCCAACAAACCTGCCAACAACCATCCTCAATACACAAACCAGCTCCCCTAACGCCAACACCGGCAAAATGAACACACTGCACCCAACACCCCCCTGTCAAAATTCTTCCATCTTGAAACTGCAACCCCCAATCAATTCAACCAAACACCCAATCACCTCAACCCACCCATTGCAACCACCCCCAAAAGACAATACACACCCCCCCAGTTACCACGCCCCCCCCTGCCCCCCCGTCCCCGACATACCAAACCCACACCCACTCATCAAAAACAAACCTCACCCAACCACCACTACAACCGCCCTCGACCGTCGCTCTCCTGCGACCCATTCCTTCCCCCCACGACTCCAAACACACCCCCACCTAACCCACCTACCACTCCTACACTCACTCCAATCAACCCCAGCACATTCCCCTAAGCCAAAACACAACCAAACCACCCCCGCCCCACAACCTCCACCCAGCCCTCCCCCACCATCCACCCCACCCCCCCACCTAACTCCCCCACAGCCTCAACACTCAACACCCCCACACCAACCCCCATCCAGCACCCCAGCCCCCCCAACGATCCTCACGCATCCCCCCGAACAACAACACCACCCCCCCCACACACCCCTACACACACCGGCCCCCCACACCCCCTACGTCGCCCCACCCCTCCCCCAACCCTGCACCTCCCCCCCATCCCAAAACAATCCCCCTCTCCCCCGCCGTGCACACCCCCCCACTCCCCCCACCCCCCAAAACTCCCACCCCTCCAGTCCCACACCCTAAGCCCCCGCTTCCAAACGACCCGCTACCCCCACCCCAACCCCCGTCGAGCAGGTCCCTCACCCCCCCCCCATCTCAGCTTAACCCCCCCCCCCATAAAACGCGAACAATCCCACAAAAAAACTACACAAGCAACAAGAAAGCTAAACAGACAAAAAACAGATGTAAAAAACAGGAGGAAAAAAACATACTAAATAAAAAAAAAAAGGAAAATCAAAAGAAAGATAAAACACACACGACTGAAACAAGGCACAACTAAAAAACCAATAAAGGAAAAAAA
>VZQC01007270.1:864221-876721 GCA_009823505.1 Rhizomys pruinosus | reverse complement strand
AATTTTTTTTTTTTTCCCAAAAAAAAAAAAAAAAAAAAAATCCAAATCTTAATCAAAAAACTAATACACACATGTATATAAACAAATAACATAAACAAAAAAAAAAAAAAAAAAAAAGAAATAAAATACAAAAAAAAAAAAAAAAAATAAACAAATAATATAAAAAAAAAAATAAAAAATATTATAATATATACAATATATAGAGAAAGAGAAATAAATATACAATAAAACAAAATAAAAAAAAACAAAAAAAACAAAAAAAGAAAATAACAAAAAATAACAAAACACTCTAAATACATAAAAAAAAAATTAAGAAAAAAAAAAAAAAAATCATAAACTGATACAAAAACAAACTGTTCAGGGTAATACCATAGCAAAGGAATGATAAAATTAATATAAAATAACAGGATTAGACAATAATGAAAAATAATTAAAAAACAAAAAAAAAAAAAAAAAAAAAAAAAAAATGTTTTTGAAAAAAAAAAAATTAAAGAAAAATTACTCAAAATTAAAAAAAGGAATAAATTAAAGAAAGGCCCCTTAATGAAAAAAACAGAAATCTACCGGAAATATCTACCAGACGCCAACAAAACCCATAATAACTAACCCAAACGAAAAAAACAACAGATATACCACAAAAAGACCGCTCTAACAAAAAAAAAACAACTAATTCAAAAGCAATATATCTTGGCTAAATACTAAAATATACGTCCAAGAAAAATTAAACAAAATGAATACCAGCAAGGCCTACTAAAGGTGTGGAACATAGACGTCGTGACCAACCAGAAAAGTTAAGTAAAAAAACCATAAAAAAAATAGTCATCAGAGGAACCCAGCGTACGAAATATTAATAAAATCTCAGGAGACAACAGTAACATACTGACGCTTGCCTATTCGGTTCACGGAAACTAATGCCTTACACAACATCAAGTCAACTCGACGTAAAAAGCTAAATTGGTGCTTGTACACTAAGTCATGCCAAACAAAATGCTAAAAAGTACAAATACTGTATTAAAGGAAACAGCAGACAAATGAATAATGACACAAAATAAGAGACATGCTATGACATAGCTTAAAAAATAAGACAACAAAAAAAAAAATCTAAAAAAAAAAAAAAAAAAAAAAAAAAAAAAAAAAAAAAAAAAAAAAAAAAAAGAAAAAACCCAAAGAAAAAGCCGGACAAAAGATAACAGTGAAAAAACAATAATAGGACACTGAGATCAACAAAGAACAAATAGGTAATGGCGATCAATCAGTCTAAATCACGTAATCACGAATTCACTAACAAGCACAATCTCACAAACGTGTGCGAGACAAGGATTTCCAATGAGATTTATATAAAATACACTCCGGCAAAACCGAGGCACAGAGGAAAGACAAAGATTGAGAACATGGGTAGATAATACAAACAACAAGACAGAGTAAATCAACCCACGAAACAAGAAAAAACAAAAAAATAGCATCTGGCATGATTAACGGGTAAGCAAAAAAATAATTGATAAAACCAGTTTTACTCTTGAGTCACAATGCCAGTCCCTTCTCCAGATAGGAGGATACTATCTATAACATTTAGTATTTACTTCTGCGCAATTATTTAATCCAACACCAATCAAATTTCAATTCCGAACAGCTGTTGCGCCAAAGCAAAAAACGCTCACTTTACAATAACCCCACATGGATCCAATTCTACTCAATCCAGAAGCCACGCGCCCCTCACATACATATAATACCACAAATAAAATCCACTTAATACCAAAAAATATACCTACAACTTAAAGTATTACCGACACCAAACAAATAAGAACAAGACCCGTAACTTAAAATATAACATAAAACCCACCCAACAAAAAGAGCAAATCTCCAGATTGCCCAGAAAACCCACGTAAAAATAATAGAAACAAAAAATAATAAAAAGTACCAACCCAAAAAACAACAAAATAAAAGTAAAAAAAAAACAAAAAAAGAAAACAAACAACCAATCAAAAAAATCAAATGAAAGATAACTACCATATTACCTTACTGATACACATAAGTAGTAAAAAAAAAAAAAAATAATAAAAATTTTATTTTTTAAAAAATATAATGAAATATCAAAATATCAAATAAACAACAAAAAGTATTAAGGAAAAACAGATGGTAAGAAATACGAACCCAAACACAGAGACACACTCATAAAAAATTCACTAATGGAGCAAAAAAAATACAAAAAAAAGGGGATGGTGAATTTTTTTTCATTAGCGTTATATCTCTAATCAACTTAGCATAAAAATCGATGCTAATCCCAAAATCCAAAGGCACACATGTTAAAAAGATTCAACAACGCAGGTAAGTATAAGAAGACGAAAAAGAAACGCGGACCACCAAAACAAAAGCACTACACGAGGCACCACAATCATACATTGCTAACAACCTACGAGCTCTCAAGCCCACTGAAAAAACGGATATACCGTCAACAACCACCAAAAAAAAGAAAAAAACAAAAACCACAAAAACAAAGAAACAAAAAAACAGAAATGACAGAAAATGAATGAGTACTAAAAAAAAAAAAGTTACAAATATCGTAAACAATATACAACTAACTAAATACAACGTAAAAAAAAAAAAAAAAAACAACCAAAACCAAACAAAAAAAAAAAAAAAAAACCTATAAAATTGGAAACATCACACCAAAACAATGCAAAAAATAAATAGTCACAATCACAAAAAAAATAAACAAAACACACACATATACACCCATATCAAAATATAAAACAAATAAAATTAATAACACCCATACTGGACCAAACACAAAATGCGGAACAAAAACGAAAACCCCAAACCAACAACAAAAAAACAGCCTAAAATTCCTAGCTGCACAACTAGTCAAAAGACCAATTAAAGATGAATATCAAAAGATAAATCCACCAGGAAGGACAAAACCGAATACCAGCCAAAAAAATACGGAAAATTCTAAAACCTAAAATCAAAAGAACTATCGGACTTTAAATTACTTCCATTATAGCAAGCTCCATTATCTTTTTATCTGAAGAACACAAAAATAGTATCAAAAAACATCAAAGGAATAAAATAAAAAATGAAACTCGAAAAATCCAAAAAGAAATCCAGAATATGAAATATAATAAAAAAAAAAACACTATAATTGCAAATTGACCTCCCAGTAGCCAAAACTCTGACACAAAACAAGCCATAGAAAGAAACAAACAATAACCACGCAAAGAAACATCAAATACCAAAGTGACAAAAGCTCACTAGTTACAGAAAAAAACATGCGTAAGCAACGAAAACCAAGAAAAAAAAAAAAAATGGGGGAGTTGCAAAAAATAATCAAGATTTTTTTCCAATACAAAAAATAAAAAGATGTCCAACAAGAAACACTAAACACAAACAAGTAAAAAAAAAGATAAAAACACAACATTAAAAGCATAAATAATATTAAAGATGCAGCAAGCAAAAAAAAAAAAACCAAATACACAACAAAAAATAAAACAAAAAAAAAAAAAAAAAAAAAAAAAAAAAAAAAAAAAAAAAAAAAAAATTAACACCAAACAAAAACCTCACACTAAAAAAAAAAAAATAATCAAAACCAGCTAAAACCACAAACACACGAAAAAAGCAATCCAAAAACCATAAAAAACCAACACACTCAAACACCACAACATAACCAAAAGCCAACAAAAACTAATTAAGCCAGCATGCCCAACTTCCACCTCCCGCCCAAAAACTACACCAAACAAAACTAGATCACAACAAAACCATAAACACAAAACAACACACCATCAAATTACCAACACAATTCACAAACAATACTGCGCTCCCAACCCCACACAAGCTAACTCCAGCACATGCCATTGACTCGCTACGTAAATACCCTCGTCCCCAGTCCACCGCTCCCAAAAAATATAACAAAACCCAAACCAAAACCTCAAATAAACAAAAAATAAAAAGCTTCACATCCTCCTTTTCCGAATCCTCCATACACTCACTACCGCCCCC
The DNA here is from genome assembly GCA_009823505.1 of Rhizomys pruinosus. Classification (NCBI taxonomy): domain Eukaryota; kingdom Metazoa; phylum Chordata; class Mammalia; order Rodentia; family Spalacidae; genus Rhizomys; species Rhizomys pruinosus. Next base: position 872,728 of record VZQC01007270.1, on the reverse strand, counting down.
GTCCCACTCCAACCGAACTCCACAACCCCGCACTCCATATACACCCCTTCTTCCCCACCCCCCTCAAACCCTCTCCCCCCCCCCACCCAACATTCTTTAACTATTCGACTCCCCCAGTACTTTCCCTCCGCCCCCACCCCCACCCCAAAAAAAAAAAAAAAAAAAAAAAAAAAAAAAAACAAAAAACAAAAAGACAAACATAGAAACCATTCAAGAAATAAACATCAACTACCCAATAAACGCGTTTAGGACTCACTCTCCTGTCCCCGAACCCAACACCAAACCAATGTGGATAGACAAAAAAACAAAAAAAAAAACCAAAAACCAAACAAAAAAAAAGTCTATCTTACCTATATAACTAACAACAATAAGCAATAGAACTAAGCCTGAACAAAATAAAAAAAAAAAAAAAAAAAAACAAAAAAAAAAAAAAAAAGAAACAAGCTTCAATCGTCAGGTGGGATAATCCTTACCCGTTCCTCCTTTTGGAGGGCAAATAGAAAATGATGATTGGAGAAAAAAAAAAAAAAAAAAAAAAAAAAAAAAAAAAAAAAAAGGGCAAAAAAAAACAAATGCAAATAAAAACATAAAAATCAAAAACAACAATAAAAAAGAACTAGAAAAAAATAACAAACAACAGACCAAAAACAAATAAAAGAACAAAGTGAAAAAAAAGAAATAGTAACAGGAAGAGAAAAAAAAAAAAGAAAAAAAAATACAACCATAATGAATAAAGCAGTAAAAAAATCGAACAAAAAGAAAATACAAAACACGGACTAGAAAAAAGCAAAAACAAACAAAAAAGAGTAGAAAAAACACTGACAAAAAAACAACTTAGAAAGACTCAGAAAAAAAAAAAAAAAAAAAAAAAAAAACTCCAAAAAAAAAAAAAAAAAAAAAGAACATTAAAATACCAATTAAAAAAATATTTTTTTTTTTTTTTTTTTTACAACAAAAAAAAAAAAAACGAAAAAAAAGAAAGCACATCGCAAAAGGACTAACCAAAGAAAATCTGTCAATGTCAGAATTAGAAAGATAAATGTCAAAGATCTAAAAAAAAAACAAAAAAAAAAAAAACTCACAAAAATATTTACAAAAAAAAACACAAAATCAAAAATAATAAAATAACACAAAAAAAGCGTAAAAAAAAAAAAAAAAATAAAAGAATAAAAAACTGAAAATTATAAAAAAATAAAAAAAAAAACAAAATAGGGTATTAAATAAAAAATTAAAAATAAAAAAAAAAAAAAAATTACATAAAAACAAAAAGATCAAAAATAAACAACAAAAAAAATGGGACAAATAGAAAAAAAAAAAAAAAAAAAAAAAAAAAAAAAAAAAAAAAAAAAAAAAAAAAAAAAAAAAAACAAAAAAAAAAAAAAAAAACAAAAAAAAAAGGAAAAAAGAAAAAAAAAAAGAAATAAAAAAAAAAAAAAAAGAAAAAAAAAAACAAGAAAAAAAAAAAAAAAAAAAAAAAAAAAAAAAAAAAAAAAAAAAGGAAAAAAAAAAAAAAAAAAAAAAAAAAAAAAAAAAAAAAAACAAAAAAAAAAAAAAAAAAAAAAAAAAAAAAAAACCAAAAAAAAAACCAGAAACACAAAAACAAAAAAACTATCATAATAAACAGAAAAGCAAAAAAAAATAAAAAAAAAAAAAAAAAACAAAATAGAAAAAAAAAAAAAAAAAAACAAATAAAAAAAAAAAAAGACAAAACAACAAAAAGGTAAAACAAAATAATTTAAAAAAAACCTAAAAGACAAAATACAAGAAAAAAAAAAACAACACAAAAAAAAAACACAAACGAAATAATAAAAAAACAAAAAAGGAAAAATAAAAAAAAACACAAAACAAAAAATAACAAAAAAAAAAAAGAAGTGGAGTTCAGAAGAGGGCGTTGGAACTGAAGTTAAAGGTTAGAAAAAAATAAATAAATAAAAAACTTTTTTTTTTTTTTTATTTTAATAATATATTTAATAATATATATATATATTTGTGTGTGTATATTATATATATATTAAAAAGAAATCAAAACTAAAAATAAAAAAAAAAGAATTAAAACATAAACTTTAATAGATGATCAAAAGAAAAAAACTAGAAATAAAAACAAACAAAAAATAAAAACAAAAAAAAAAAAAAAAAATCATAAAAAAAAGAAAAAAAAATGAACAGCAAAAAAAAAAAAAAAAAACAACTCAATGTACAATAAAAACCAATAAAAAAAAATCCCGAAGAAAAAAGGTCCGTAAAGAAGGGACCACACTCAAGAGATCCCCTGGAAAGGGGGGGCGTGAGGTTGGACAGACATTTATGTAGAAACAAAACAAAAAAAACAGAAAAAAAAAAAAAAAAAAAAAAAAAAAAAAAAAAAAAAAAAAAAAAAAAAAAAAAAAAAAAAAAAAAAAAAAAAAAAAAAAAAAAAAAAAAAAAAAAAAAACAGAAAAGAGAACAAATAAACGATCTAACACTGCAGCCTAAAACACTTGAAAGACAACAACAAATGAACCCTAAAACCTACAGACAGGACCAGGTTGGATTCACATCAGAGATCCAGGGATATTTCAACATACATAAATCAATAAATATCATAAAACACATAAATAGACTTAAAGACAAAAACCACACAATCATCTCAATTGATGCAGAAAAAGCTTTCAACAAAATCCAGTATCCCTTCATGCTAAATGTCTTAGAGGGAATTGGACTGAAGGGATCATTCCTCAATGTAATCAAAACCATATACAAGAAACCCAAAGCTAACATCATCCTAAATGGAGAAAAGTTGGAAGCATTTGCCTTAAAGGCAGGAAAATGGCAAGACTGTCCACTATCGGCACTCCTCTTCAATATAGTGCTTGAAATGCTTGCTAGGGCAATAAGGCAAGAAAGCAAAATTAAAGGCATCCTAATTGGAAAACAGGTAGTAAAACTATCCTTTTATGCAGATGATATGATAGTTTACCTAAGGCATGATAAAAACTCTACCAGAAAATTCTTAGAAATGATCAAAAGTTTCAGTAAAGTGGCAGGATACAAAATAAACCTAGAAAAATCAGTAACCTTCCATTACACCAACAATAAGCAACAGGAGAAGGAATATAAGGAGACCTTCACAATCACAGTAACCTAAAAAAAATACCTAGGAATAAACCGAACCAAAGACACCAAAAATCTCTACAACAAAAATTTTAGAACCCTGAAGAAGAAGATTGAAAATGACCTCAAAATATGGAAATCCATGCTCATGGATTGGAAAAATTAATATAGTAATATTAATATAGTAATATCCATACTGCCTGAATTAATATACAGATTCAATGCAATCCCAATCAAACTCCCCATGAGCTTTTTCACAGACTTAAAAAAAAATCCTTAAATTCATATGGAGAAACAAAAGACCCCAAATAGCTAAAGCAACCCTGAGTGAAAAGTGCAATACTGGGGGGATTACATTACCAGACTTCAAGCTATATTATAGGGCTATAGTCATAAACACAGCCTGGTACTGGCAAAATGAATAAAAAAAAAACTATAGAATAAAGGAACAAAATTGATGATCCAAACTTGAGCTCATATAACTTCAGCCACCTCATATTTGACAAAGGTGCCCAAAAAGCTTGATGGAGGAAAGATAGCATCTTCAACAAATGGTTTTGGCAAAACTGGATCACCATTTGTAGAAGAACAAAATTAAAGCCCTACCTCTCACCCTGTACAAAAATAAACTCCAAGTGGATTTAATATTTCAACCTAAAACCTGAAACCATGAAGGTGATAGATGAAAAAGTCAGCAGCACCCTACAAGACATAAGTGTAGGAAAAGACTTTCTAAATCACACAGCAGCTGCACAGGAAATAAGGACAACAGCTGACAAGTGGGACCTCATCAAACTCAAAAGCTTTTGTACACCTAAGGAAACAATCAAGGAAGTGAGGAGAAAACCCATAGAATGGGAGGAAACCTTCACACTGATACATCTGACAAAGCATTAATATCCAGAATATATAAGCTACATAAAAAACAAAGTAGTAAGAAAACAAATGACCTATTCAAAAGATGGAGTAAAGAGCTGAACAGAGCCTTCACCAGTAAGGAAGTAAAGATGGCTGAGAAACATCTTAAAAAATGTTTAATGTCATTAATAATTAAGGAAATGCAAATTAAAACCACGGTAAGGTATCATCTCACTCGAATAAGGCTAGCCAATATCAAGAAAACAAAAGACACCAAATGCTGGAGAGGTTGTGGGGAAAGGGAAACACTCATCCACTGCTGGTGGGAATGTAAACTCATACAACCATTGTGGAAAGCAGTGTGGAGAACCCTTAAAAACTCAAAATGGCTGGGCATGGTGGCTCACGCCTTTAATCCTAGCACAAAGAGGCAGGCGGATCTTTGGAGTTCAAGGCCAGCCTGGTCTACAGAGTAGTTCCAGGACAGCTGAGGCTACCAGGAGACCCCATGTCTCCAAAAGACCAAAAAAAAAAAAAAAAAACAAAAAAAACCAAAAACAAAAAAAACTCCAAAATGAACCTATTTCTGACCCACCATACCATCCTGGGTACTATACTGACAAGATGCTGATACTGCAAATATACACACACAGCTATGTTTATTGCAGCTCTCTCCACAAAGCCAAGAAGCTGGAACCAACCAAAATACCCCTCAACTTAGGGACCTGATATAACAAAAATGTGTTACATCTCACAATGGAGTTCTATGAGCAGTAAAGAAAGATGACATTATGAGCTTTGCTGGTAAATGGACGGACCTCGAAGCAATTATTCTAAGTGAAGTAACACTCCCAGATGAAAAAAAAAAAAAGGTGAATTGTTTCCCTAATTTTGGATGCTAACACCAAAGCCCAGTTGCAGGCAAACTGAGCAACTTATTTATTATATTACATGTATCAGAAGGCAACTGTGATATTACAATGCGAATCTCTAAATGGTCTCCTAGATTTGTCCTACCACTTATATTCATACATTGTATTACCATATGTGATGGAAGATATGTAGTCATATCTAAAAAAAGAAATGTTAGGGCTAGAGAGATGTTCCTATGGTTAAGAGTTATCAACTGCTCTTGCAGAGACCCGAGTTTGATCCCACCAGCACCCACGTTGGTGGCTTGAGAACCATCTTTAACTCCAGTCCAGGGATCTTGATACTTCTCTTCTGAGCTCTGTGGGCATTTCATGAATGGGTGCACAAACCTACATGCAAGGACAGTACATCATACACATAAAAGATAAATAAAAACTAAAAAAATTAAATAAGAATGTAAAGTTACAAATCTTTTTACCCTTGCATGCAACTTTACTGTTTAAAATGTGAATCCCAAATGGGGTTTAGCCAATCAACTTATAGTTTTTTTTCAGAATTTATAATTTTGACTTGTGTGTGGAGTAATATATGCATATTTTGGAATAATATAAAATAAAAAATATTTTTAAAAAGTACATTAAAACATATATCAACTTGCTATGTAATGTAGGAATGTAACGTAATATTTCTTTTGACATGCATGCAACTCTACTGATAAAAGGTGAATCCCTAAACATGTTTTGGAATTAACCTGCAGTTTATTTTTAGAGGTCATAATTTAGGTGTATGTGTAGAGTGTATACATGCATACTTTGGGGTCTTTTTATTTTTTTATTTCATTTTTGGTCTTTTCGAGACAGGGTCTCCCTGTAGTCCCAGCTGTCCTGGAACTCGCTCTGTTAGACAGACTGGCTTGAACTCACAAAGATCCACCTGCCTCTGCCTGTTGAGTTCTGGCATTAAAGGAGCTCACCACCACACCCAGCTATCAGCTTTGCATAATTATAAAATTTAAAGGGGAACACAACAAAAAATAGTTGTTTGGGGTTGGAGAGATAGCTAGGTGGTTAAGAGCACTTGACTGCTCTTGCAGAGACCAGGTTTCGATCCCCAGGCACCCCCATGGTGGTTGAGAACCGTCTTAAACTGCCAATTACAGGAGAATCCAGTTCCAGGGTAATCCATACCCTCTTCTGACCTTCTGCGGCATTGTACGACATGGGTGCACAAAACCTGCTATGCAGAACAGTACATTCGTACACATAGAAATAAATAAAATTAAAAAAAAAAAATACTTTTGTCATCAAAAGGAACTGACTGAACCAGTAAACTTCTACCCAATATAGTGTACTTCTGCATTGAAAAATTTAAAAAGACAAAAAAAGATACAAGATGTGTATGGCAGAATGCATGAGCTCTGGCATGGTGGGGGGCATGGTTAAGAAATGTATGAAATTCACAAAAGTTCAATAAAATATTAAGAAAAATTATTATTGTTGAGGAAAACTATAAAAAATAGCTGTCAGATTTGTTGGACCAAAGAGCATGAAATTTATTAGTGGAACACTCATTATCATTATATATGATATCTTTCTTACTAGCAGCTAATTTGCTTGAAAACATTGCCATTTACAGCTGATTAAAGAAACAATTATGTACATTAATACCATATTAAGTCTTTTCTAAATTATATATGATTGCAGTGGTATAGTGTCATGGTTAATCCTGGGTGTCAACTTGACTGGACTAAGGAAACAAATAAGAGAAAAGTATCTTCGGGATTGGATCCTCACCACTGGATGGCCCACCCAAATGTAGGGCATTACCTTCTGCTGGCAGAGCCGTATAAAGGCCATGCCGGGGATCTGTCCCTTTTTTTCCTGCAGCTTGCCTCCTCTTCGTCACCTGGTGAGCCTTTGTCTTGCTATCTGCTATCAACCCTATCGGATCCACAGCGTGTACAGAGACCTGCAGATCTCCTGGAATCCATCAAGGCCTTCAGCACAGATTGGGACTGTGGAGACACTATCCACGTGGACTGAGAGCTCCTGGTTCTCAGCCTCTCCAGGTGTGGGCTAATGTTGACTTCCTTGAACTCTGTCATGTGAGCAAATCAATAAATTTGTATATAGCTAATGTATTCGTCCGTATTGCTTTCTGTTTTCTTTGAGAGAACCCTGTCTAATACAGGATTTGGTACCAGGAGTGGTTCTAGAAAAACAGAATTGCAAGGATGAATTTGTCCTTTAGTGGGCTTGTAGTCTCTGGAGCCAGCTCTCAATCCAAATGAAGCCTAGAGTTACTGAAGTCTTTCCAGGTGGCATGAAGAGGAATGAAATCCTTGGTGCAGACTATTTGATGTAATTATGAAGATAGATACATTTGACTCACCTAACTCAACTCTTGTCTCTGAAAAGCAATGATTTAGTGACTCTGTGTATTATATAAAAACATTTGAGAAATTGCAGAAAAATAAGGAAAATAATGATGTTGCCTGGTTCTCCTAGCATCTCTGGATAAAGTGATAGAGGAAAATAAGGAGGTCAGTGATAGAAATTAACCAGCTCCAGATTGTTTAAAAGTTCCCAAGCTGTGCTCTGGAAAAGCTCTTCTCCTCCAGCAGCCAAAGAGCTAAAAAGGCAGAAAATCAAGCTGGGAGCCCTTAATATGTTTGGCTGATTTACAAAGCAAATTTAATCCCCAGCCACAAAGAGTGTCAACAGTCAAAGTGAGAGCACTGGTAGGGAAAGGGTGGAACCCTGAAACTTGGATGGAGATGTGTGGGAGAACACGATGATGAGGATTTTTAACCCTCATATTCTGAGTGATTTTCTTTATCTGAGGAAATCTCCCCACCCTCAGCAGAGAATCAACACCCTGCAACCCTCCTCCACACCCTGCCTGAGGAAACTAACCTCCCCTTCCTAGTGGGAGCTATTTTCCCTCAGGGCCCAACAGTTGTTGCCTCTAGACCTATAACCAGATTGAAGGCTAAGCAAGCCCCTCAAGTTGAGATAGAATGTGTGGTCCACAAGAAGTTTCGCTACACCACTAAAGAAATTAATGAGTTTGCCAATATTCATTCCGCCAGAAGCCTAAGGATATGTGTGGGAATGGATTATAAAGGTGTGGATAATGGTGGAAGGAATAATGTGATTCAGTCTGAGTTAGGGCCCACTGAGTAGAGATATCTTTTTTAACATGGAAGCTCGAGCTTTGTTAAAAAAGGTGTTAAAAATTATTTGAATGGTTGGCTGATTGTATTTATTAAAACATGGCATACTAACAGCGAGTTAGAGAAGCCTGATATTCCTTGGCTTAGTATTTTGATGAAGGGATTGTGAGGGGCAGGCAGAAATGTGCATGCTGGAGTGGATTTGAAGTGTAAAACACATTCTCCACAATATGAGGACCCAGAGGATATGCCTTTCACTGAATTTATAAGATGGAAAATACTGAAGAGAGACACCAGAACAGTTTGAGAGCTTTGTTTTTGCGTCTATTTATTATGCCAGATTTTACAGTTAGAGAAGTTGTTGGTCGCTTGCGATAAATAAATGTACACATAATGGGTTTAACAGACCTCAGGGTAGGCGTTCAGGTGCAGCACTGAATCGCAAGGCCAGATGAGCTCGTAGTTATCGACAGTTATTCGATAATGGGCGGCAAAGGCAAAACAATGCCCT
>VZQC01007270.1:810555-862677 GCA_009823505.1 Rhizomys pruinosus | reverse complement strand
GAATGCCTTATCCACCGTCACGGTATTCCTCACAGCATCTCTTCTGACCAAGGAATTCACTTCACAGCCAAAGAAGTGTGAAGGTGGGCCCATGGTCATGGTATCCACTGGTCTTACCATGTTCCCCACCAGCCAGAAGCAGCTGGCTTGATAGAACGATGGAATGGCCTCTTGAAGACACAGTTACAGCGCCAATTAGGTAGCAATACCCTGGAGGGCTGGGGCAAGGTTCTCCAGCAGGCAGATATGCTTTGAATCAGTGCCTACTATATGGTACTGTTTCTCCTATAGGCGGAATTCATGGGTCCAGGTACCAAGGGTTGGAAGTGGGAGTGATTCCCCTCACTATCACCCCCTAGTGACCCAGTAGAAAAATTTTTGCTTCCTGTACCCATGATCTTGCTTTCTGCTGGTCTAGAAGTTTTGGCTCCAAAGGGGGGGGAGTGCTTTTGCCAGGAGATACAGCAAACGTTCCATTGAACTGGAAGCTAAGACTTCCCCCTGACCACTTTGGGCTTCTACTGCCTTTAAGCCAACAGGCTAAGGAAGGAATAACAGTAGTAGGAGGAGTGATTGATCCAGACTACTAGGGGGAAATTGGACTTTTTCTCTACAATGTGGGCAAGGAAGATTATGTCTGGAAGGCAGGAGGTGCTGTAGGGTGCCTTCTGATGCTATCATGTCCTATGATTAAGGTCAAGGGGAAACTCCAACAACCCAAACCAGACAGGACAATAAATGGCCCAGACCATTTAGGGATGAAGGTATGGGTCACTCCTCCAGGGAAAGAGCCAAGATCTGCAGAGGTGCTTGCTGATGGTGGAGGAAATACAGAATGGGTAGTAGAAGAAGGTAGTCATAAATATCAGCTGAGTCCATGGGACCAGTTGCAGAAACATGGATTTTAAAAGATATTAAGTTTTGTCCTATTTGTCTAAGAATGTGCTTGTTCATATATATATGTATATTAAGCAGATACTTGTGTTGTGTCCTTTTGAATGTGCAACTGAGATAAGCGTTAAGTGTTGTCATATTTAGGTTATTAGATACTGAAGGACTAAGTGTTCCTCAAGGACATTACCACCTACTCTAATATATAATGTTTTGCTATCACACATGAGACACTTATAATATGTTAGGTGGAATTATGACCTTGCCATTATTCGCAAATGACATTTAAGCATAACATAAGGAGAGGCTATTTATTGGGTGCCAAGTTGACAAGGGGTGGACTTGTGATGGTTAATCCTGGGTGTCAACTTGACTGGACTAAGGAATAAATAAGAGAAAAAGGATCTTCGGATTGGACTACCTCAACACGGATGGCCCACCCCAAATATGGGCATTACCTTCTGCTGGCAGGCAGTATTAAAGGCCATGCCGGAGGGATCTGGTCCCTTTTTTCCTGCAGCTTGCCTCTTTCTCACTGGTGACTTTGTCTTGCTGCTGCAATCAACCCTACGGATCACAGCGTGTACAGAGACCTGCAGAGCTCCTGGAATCCATCAGGCCTTCAGCACCAGATTGGGACTACTGAGACATCCAGCCTTGTGGACTGAGCAGTTCCCTGGATTCTCAGCCTCTCCAGTGTGGCACAGCTACTGTTGGACTCCTTGAACTCTGTCATGTGAGAAAATCAATAAATTGTATATAGCTATATATTCGTCCTGTTGCTTCTGTTTCTTTAGAGAACCCTGACTAATACATATAGTCTAGTCATCATTCAGTCTTAAGTTTTCTTCTACTATATTGTTTTTACTTTAAATCATTGTGTTTTTTCATACAGTACATTTAGATTTTCCAGAAATTGTTCATCATGGCATGTGTTCCCATGGCTGTAACTGATTTATAAAATATAATCAAGCAAGGAAAGAAAGAAAAACAGTAGGAAATGGAACACTAAAGAAGGACAAAAAGTAGTGAATGTGATTGTTTGATTAGAATATATTTCAAGGAGAATTTTAATAATTTTAGTCAAAACTCGACTTCTAAAATAAATTTGTCAGTAACATGATGACTGAGTTATGATATCCTTATAGGATGTTAGCTTTCATTTGTAGGTGCAGGTTCTGTTGTAGCTTTCTGTCACTATTTTAAAACATCTGAGGAAGCAAATGAAAGAATGATTTATTTTGGCTCATGCTTTCAGAAATTTCAGCCAATTTTGTTTGGGCTCCATTTCTTTTGGGTCTTCAGGGAAATAGGATATCATGGCAGGAAACGTGTGAGACTATTCTGCTACTCCTGTCAAAGCTGCAAGCAAACAAAGAGAACTTTGGCCTCACTGTAGGCCAAGCCTCAAACAAAGTGGTTTTGGAGGCTAGGATCTTTCAGATTGAAACCAAAGCTGAGCCAGATCCTAAATAGTCATTTGGAGAACTGCAGATATGTGAGAGATGTCAAGCCCAATATTCTAGAATCTAGTAAATGCATGAGTACCCTACAGATACCATAACAAAACACTGCAAACTGGGTGGCTTATATATATTACAGTAATGCCTTCTACTGCAGTTCTGGAGGCTGGAATCCCAGAATCTGTGTGTGCAGAGGGCAATGAAGGTTCTCTTAAGGCTCCAATGGAAGATCATATTTTATTTGTCTCTAGTATTGTGTGTTGAAGGAAAAAATAAACAAAATGGTGATACAGATAAGCTGGAAATCACAGGAAAGAATGAACATAATAGACAGCTGGCCAAGGGAAAAAGATTTAAAGCAGATCCAGGCTTGATGTTAGTGAATGTGAAGATAGACAATCCCTGGGTTTATTAGTTACTTTCCTCCTCACTGTGACAAAATACTTGAGAGTGAAATTTCGCAAAGAACTTATTTTTGCTTATAGTTTGAAAGGGAAAAATCCAATATGGTATGGAAGGCATTGTGGAGTTCATGAATTTGGTGTATGGAACTTAGGCTTCTTACATCTCAGAGGAACAGGATACAGGGTGCAGATTCTAATCAGGACCAGGATATAATCCTCCAGACCTTCACTTAATGATCTAAATCAGCCCTGTGTACCTTATGCCCCCAATGTTCCACAAGCTCTGAAAACTGAACCACTATCTATAGACCATATATTCAAACACATAAGCCTGTGTGATACATTTCACACCTAGAATATAGTACTAGTATTTAAAAGATGGAGGTTCAGTATGAATTTAAGTAACAATTGAAAGCAATGATCTAGATAAATTTTTGGATTTTAATTTTCAAATACAATGGGAAGATGCCTTTAGATATTTTATGTTGAGAAGAAACAGTTTTTAGTAAAATATTTTATTGGTATTTTGTGTGTTTTGCACATCATTTCTCAGTCCAATTTAGATACACTCCCTTTTCCCTGCTTCCCACCCCACCCCAGTTCATGGATTTTTCTTTCTTTTTTTTTTTTTTTTTTTTTTTTTTTTTTAAAGTTTTTCTCTGCAGAGGTTTATTGTTTAGGAAGAAGTTAACTGATTCGGTCAGTTCTTTGATCCAGTCCTTTTGTCATTGTTGTTTTATCCCATATGTATTGAGGCAAAATATTACCTTTAATTTTCCCTTTAATTTTATATTACTCTAAAATATGAATACATACCCTCCACACATATACCACAACTACAAAATCTGAAAATAAGTGGTCAGTAAATTCTAGAGCCCATTAAGGGATTCACATTATAATTGCATACTTGCTTTCAGTTAAAAAGAAATATACCATTAACCTTGCTCAGCTTGCCATTCAACTAGAGATTTGGTGCTAGCATCCACTAATGAGAGATACCATTCCTCATTTGGTTTTCTGGGAATGTGTTACTTCACTTAGCATAATGGCTTCCAGTTCCACCCATTTTCCTGCAAAGTTCATGCTGTCATTTTTCTTTACTGCTGCATAGAATTCCATTGTGTAGATGTACCACATTTTCTCTATCCTCTCCTCAATCGAGGGACACTTGGGTTGCTTCCAGCTCTTTGATATTGTGAAGAGAGTTGCAATAAACATAGATGTGCATGTATCTCTTCAATAAGATGAGTCTTGTGGGTATATACCCAGGAGTGCTATGACTGCGTCAGGTGGGAAGCTCATTTTCAGTTTCTTGAGAGTTCTCCACACTGCTTTCCATAGGGGTTGCATGAGTTTGCATTCCCACCAGCAGTGGATGAGTATTCCCCTTTCCCCACAATCTCTCCAGCATTTTATATCATTTGTTTTCTGGATCACAGATAGTTTTAAAGTTCATATGGAGAAACAAAATACCCCTTATAGCTAAAGCCATACCAGATTTCAAACTATATTACTGGACTATAGTCATAAAAACAGCTTTGTATTGGCACAAAAACAGGCCTGTATATCAATGGAACAAAATTGAGGATCCAAACCTGAGCACATCCAAGTTCAGCCACCTCATATTTGACAAAGGAGCCAAGTGGACTCAATGGAGGAAAGACAAAATCTTCATCAAATAGTATTGGCATAACTGTATCACCAGTTATAGAATAATAAAACTTAACCCCTACTTCTCGCCATGTACAAAAATCAACTCCAAGTGGACCAAAGACCTTGATGTAAAATTGGAAACTCTGAAAATGGTAGAAGAAAACATTGGTAATAACCTATAAGACATAGGCATAGGAAAAGACTTTCTAAATCAGCATCAGCTGCACAAAAAATAAGGTCAAAAATTGACAAATGGGACCTTATTAAACTCAAGAGCTTCTGAATAGCAAAAGAAACAATCAAGGAAGTGGAGATGAAAAGAGTGGGAGGAAACCTTCACCAGTGATACATCGGACAGAGCATTAGCGTCCAGAGTATATAAACTACTCATAAAACAAAGAAGTATGAAAACAAATGACCTACTCAAAAGATGGGGTCAAGAGCTGAACAGAGACTTCTCAAATGAAGAAGTAAAGATGGCTGAGAAACTTCTTAGAAAGTGTTCAACCTCGCTTATAATTAAGGAAATGCAAAAAAAAAAAAAAACCCTCGACTTTTTAAAAATACCTTTTTTTGTTGTGTGTGTGTGTGTGTGTGTGTGTGTGTGTGTGTGAAAAATATGAATACATTTAAGGCAACATTCCTCGATTGCCTTTTGTTGGGGTCATAAAGCACTAATCAAAACCAACTTGAGGAGGGAAGAGTTTATTTGGTTTGCAGAGTATAGTCTATCAAGTGAAACAAATGTAGGAACTCAAGGCATGATCTGAAGCAGAGACCATGGAGGATTGCTGATTTCTGGCTTGTTAAACCTAACTTGCTAAAACTAAATCTCTTACAGAGTCCAGGCCCACCTGCCTAAGGATGGCACCAACCACAGAAAGAGAGGTCCTTTTACATCAATCACCAATCCAGAACATGTCCACAGACATGCCAACAGGCCATTCTAATGGAGGAGATCCCTAAACTGAGTTTCTTCCTAGAAGAGTCAAATCAGTTTAGCCTTCACAGAAAAGGAGTACCTAGATCATATCCATGTGAAATATTTGATAGTACAACATAGACATTGATCATGTTTTTGAGAAGAGATACATATTGCTGGTCTAGTTAAACAATTCTCTCTCATTGTTCAGATGGCAAGGGAAAGCACAGTGATGAAGTTATTGGCTGCTAAATTGGTAGGTGCCAAATTCTAGAGAGAAATCAATGAGAATGATTTAACTCTATTAATATATAAGTTTTCCACCAACTTTGCAGTTTAAAACAATACAAATTTATGACCCAATAGATTCTAGAACTTAGGAACCTTAAACAGCTTAATATTTACTGCAGTTAAAATGCTGGTTGGGGACTGGAGAGATGGCCTAGCAGTTAAGAGTGCTGACTGCTCCTACAGAGGACCTGTGTTCGATCTCTAGCACTCACATGGTGGCTGAGAACCATTTGTAACTCCAATTCCAGGATAACTCCAGTTCCAGGGGAATCTGACACCCTCTTCTGACCTCCGTGGCATTGCACAATATGGGTGCACAAACCCACATGCAGGCGATACATTCATACACATAAATAAATTAATAAATAAAAACATAAAAAATGCTGGTTGGATGGAATTTGGAGGCATGCTGGTGAAAGAATACAGGATCATACTTCAAGTTTTTTTTTGTTTGTTTGTTTTGTTTTTTTGTTCTTTTTGAGACAGAGTCTCCCTGTAGCCCCAGCTGTCCTGGAACTCACCCTGTAGACCAGACTGGCCTTGAACTCACTAAGATCCGCCTTCTTCTGCCGCCTGAGTGCTAGGATTAAAGGTGTGCACCACCTCGCCCGGCTATATACTTCAAGTTTTGTGTTTTTTTTGTTTTGTTTTTTTTTTTATTTAATTTTTATTGATGGTTTGTGCATTTCGTACATCATTTTCCAATTCAGATCAGGCATATTTCCCTTTCCCTTCCCCCCCACCCCCACCCCATCCCAGATCATGTATTCTGCCATAACTGTCCTGCATCTTTCAGGTTTTTTTGTTTGTTTGTTTTGTTTTTTTTCATTTTTTAGCTATAAGTGATAATCCATGAGTATAAGCATCCTTCGTGCAAAACCAATCTATAGACTGTTGTGCCCAAACCCCCACAGTCCCACCATTCAGTGGAGGTTGACAGGTTGTTTGTTCAATCAAGTTGATCAAATGAGTGTCCAGACTACATCGCTGTAGTTTCACCGTTCACCCCAATCGCAGCCTTTACATTCTACCATGCCCCCTCTTCCGCAGATTGTTCCCTAGGCTTAGAAAAGGGCACAGGTGGATGAGAAGTAAAACTGTCCTTTCTCTCTGGAGCTGTTGACTTGGATTCTGGTCAATTCTGGCTGTTTCCTTTCATGGGCTGACAGTTTGTTCAGGAGTAACCTTTCGATCCTACTAATGAAGCACAAGCAATTAGATACTTCAAGTTTTTGACAGATTCCATTTCCCGAGAATGGAAGTGAGGTGTTCAGAACCTTGTTTTCTGTTAAAACTCTTCTGATCTCCTATGTTCCTATGGGATTCTTGCTGTGACTAAAATCATACACATCTGGTCATGGAGGATCTCCTAATGTGTAGCTAACTTTAAAGGAGAGAGAGAGAGAGAGAGAGAGAGAGAGAGAGAGAGAGAGAGAGAGAGATAACATTGTAGACCTCTTTTCAAATGAGAGAAATAACATACCCAGTTATCTCAGCCATGCTTTGAGGGAAGAACACTTGAACACTAGCAAGTGGGATTAGTAGGGGCCACTTTAGATGTTGCCTACAACATTGCTTGTTAAATTCTTTTTCTATTGATTTATTTTATGTGTATGAATGTACTGTCTGCATGTAGGTTTGTGCATCCATGTCGTGCAATGCTGCAGAGGTCAGAAGAAGGCGTCAGATTCCCCTGGAACTAGAGTTCTCCTGGAATTGGAGTTACAGATGGTTCTCAGCCGCCATGTGGGTACTGGGGATCGAACCTGGGTCCCCTGTAAGAGCAGTCGGCACTCTTAACTGCTAGGCCATCTCTCCAGCCAGCCTGTTAAATTCTTAACAGTGAACTATATAATTGGATATATCAGTTTTAAAAACAGTAGAAAGGTCAAGACTAGTTATATCAACACAATTTCTAAATTAATTTTTATATTGATTTTAGAGGTAATTCAGGCCCAAATAGTTATTTTCATAATTTCTAGCTAGCAGATCCATGTATAGTAGACCATAAACGAATTTTATTAATTTCTAGCTCCAAAAATCTATGTGCTTTAAGAAATGCCTTTCAAGACCACAGAAGCACAATGGCATATACACTATTGGTAGTCAGCATTGCCAGTCTTTCCATCTTGGTAACAAACTTTCAGTGGAATCGAATATGCAACTGAATGAGAAAATAAGTTATAGGTCTTCAAATTATTAACTTTACATGAAAAAAACCTGTCTTTCAAATAGTAAGTATTGTCAATCCATTTTCCTGTGGTTGAAATTCTTTAAATGTTGCTTCTAGTTTGTTCATCCCATGAAAATCACCTATTGGGAAACAATCATGTTTACATAGTACTGCTGGACAACCATTCAGAGAGCTATAACTTACACTGCAGAGGAATTGAGGAGAGTTATTGTCCCATTGTCTTTAGGAAAGGAATTCAACAGAGAGACATGGATGGGTAAGATAGAAAGATGGCCTCCTACCCCCAAGATACATGCACATCCATTTTTATTGCAGCTCTCTTCACAATAGTGAAGAACTGGAACTGACAAAAATGTGGTACATCTACACAATGGAGTACTATTCAGCAGTGAAGAAAGATGGCATTATAAACTTGCAGGTAAATGGATTGAGCTCAAAGCCCTTATGCTGAGTGAAGTAACACAGTCCCAGAAAGACAGAGAATAGTTTCCCTCATTTGTGGATGCTAACTCCAAATCCCCCAGATGAAAGGCAAGTTGAATAACATTATCGTTATATTTCTGTTTATCTGAAAGCAAATATATTGCTATAATATGAATCTCTCAACAGGCTCTAGAATCCACCTACCAATTATTTTCAGACTCTGTAATTACTGTATGTGGGTGGAGAGTACGTATGTATCCATATTTTAGAGTAATATAAAATTAATGGAAGAAAATGTGAATTCCTAAGCATAAAACAAAAGACTGTAAGAAAGATGCAAGACAGTTATGGCAGAATGCATGATCTGGGGTTGGGTGGGGTGGGGGGAAGGGAAAAGGGGACTATGCCTGGACTGAATTGAAAAATGATGTCTGAAATACACAAAACATCAGTAAAAAATGACCTTTCTCTGACATTGGATTGGCATTTAAAACAATGCTTCACATAAGATTGAAAATAATTGATATCTACTTAAATAAAAAAATAATTAAACTTTAAAACATGTAATTAATGGGCAAAAATTTAGAAGATTATAAGTAACTTCATTGTTAGGGACCACCATCAGAAATCATACAAAAGAGGGGAATGTGGCAATTTATTCTGAATTCTGGGAAATCTGATAAGTTACTGATTGAAGACTATAGTCATGAATTAATAGAGAATAAGATACAGTTGATATTGGGAAATGAAGAGTAATGAATGAACATTAGAGATATTTGAAAGAATAACTGGTCAAACTCATGACAAAGTAAAAGGCAAAAAAGAAATTAAATTTTAAAAAATGAGACTGAGGATTTTATTTGGCTGATTGTATTAATGACTATCATTGGCAAAAATGTATATATTTCATGCATATTACTTATATTTAATATGATATCTCCTATTATCTTTTGTGGTCTGTTATTTATTAGAAATGTAATGAAAGTTTAGAATATGAAAAAGCTATATTTGGTTCTACAGACAGAGAAAGCTGTATAAGTGTAAAAAAAATTGAAACTATTTTAATATTGGATAACTGAATCTATACATGTTTTATGTCTCCTTTTTGTGTTGCTAAAATAAAATAAAGTTACCATGGGAACTGAAACTCTGCATCAGAGTTATTAAGTACATTGTTTGAGAAGAGACTTTAAAAAAACAGAAAAATCATACTGGAGCTACAGTTATTCCAATGTTTCATGCAAATATTTTTTTTTCTGAAGCAAATGAGTGGTGGGTAGTAATTTCTATTTTTCATAAGTCAATTATAATTCACTATACTTGATATTAAACTACTTTTTTTCAGAAATCTTTTTTATCTTTCAATACTAGTTTTACTGTATATTGTTAAGTCTGCAGTTGCAAGTCAATGCCATGGCACACACCTTTTATCTCAGAACTCAGGAGGCAGAGGTAGTGGGATCTCTCTGAGATCAAGGCCAGCCTCCTCCACTAGGAAGTTCCAGGCCAGCTGGTGCTATAGGAAGACCCAGTATGAAATAAAACAAACAAACAAAAGGATTGAAGTTGAATACAGTAACTGAATTTTACTTCTTCCTGTTTTTCTTAATAAATATTCATATCCGTTGATTATACACCTACCTATTTTTATATTCTTTATCTAAAGTTTAACTCTGATCCTGATTTCCTCATTGCTGTGACTTGAATGTTGTTTGTTCCCTACTGTATCTTGATTGAGGCTTGCCGCTCTGGATGATCCTATGGCAAATAGTAGGATCTTCAAGAAGAGGGGTGTAGAATGAGTCTGATTGCCAGGCATGGTGGCACGTGCCTTTAATCCTAGCAGTTAGGAGGCAGAGGCAAGTGGATCTCTATGAGTTGAAGGCCAGCCCGGTCTACAGAGTGAGCTCCAGACCAGCTGGGACTACAGGAAGACCCCCTCTCAAAAAATACCAAAAAAAAAAAAAAATGAGTCTGATTGTAGAAACTTAGTTTTTCTCTTTGGATTCCTGCTTGGAGATGAGATCCCTTTTCATATACATACTCAAACATAAAGTGGCCCAGGTAGAAGAACCCTCACCAGAGCTGAGCTGAAGCCAAATCCAAGTCTTTATCATTTCCATAAAGATGAATGTAATAGCACTCCCTTATTTATGACTTTAGTCTTTCTCAAATATTTCATTACAGTAACATAACATAATTTCAGGTATTTTATAATATTAAAAATGAACTATTTCAAATACCAACAATGCTTATTTAACTCCATTTGCTTAGTATCTGTTCAAACCTCTTCTATTATTTGTGTTATTTTTTTGCCTCAAATATTTCTACTCTTTAGGCTGGAGAGATGGCTCAGAGGGTAATAGCACTTGCTGTTCTTACAGAAGACCTGTGGTTGATTCCCAGCACACAGAAGATGGGTCCTGCCTGTAACTCCATGACCCAGAGATCTTATGACCTCTTCTGACCTACCAAGGCCCCTGCAGGCATGTGATGCAAATTAGCCCACACAAACACACACACACACACACACACACAAACACACGTGTAATATATATATTATATTATATTAATTATATGTAATTAAAATGTATGTGTACATTAAAGGCTTAATTGCTTTTCCCTTTTAAATTATTCTTTTGGTGCCATCTTCTACTCACCTAGACTTTTCATGCACTGATCATCTGAACCACATAGTTGAACAGGAGGTGCATTTTATTTTAAGTTACTTTACTTGCTGGGTGACTATTTCTATTTTTAATTAAATGTTTGAAAATTTCATACAATATATTTAGACATCTCCTCCTGTATATGCAACCCCTATTGAGTCTACACATCCAATTTTATACACTCTATTATACAGCTATAGCTATAATTATATAGTGTCAGTTCAACCACTGGAGCTTGGTTAACATACCAAGAGTCATACCCTTAAAGAATTCTGACTCTCCTCCAGCAGTTATGTGTTACCATTAGTTCATGAACTAGGGTTTAGATTTCTTGCCCTCTTCCCCATGCCTCTGCTAAGATTTTTGTCTGTCTTACGCTTGCATGGGACTTGTGTATGATTTTATCATTTTTGTGAGTTCATATGAGTAACTGATCAGTTGTCTGGAAAACTGTGTTTTCTCATGAACACACACTACTTCTGGCTGGTAGAATCCTTATGCAATGATGTCTGAGACTTGGGAAGCAGAAGGTTGATACAGGTGTCCTATTCAGGCAGAAGACTCTGAAGTCTCTTATTCTCTGGACCTCTTCCAGTTGTGAGTCTCTCTATTAATCACTATCTGCTTCATAGGAAAATTTCTCTGGTAAGATATGACAGATGCAGTCATCTATGGGCATAACAATATGTCATTAGGAGTTGATTTAATGCTATGTCTGTTAAGCAGAATAATAGTATCAGGGTCTCATGTCTCTCCTGTGAACCCCCAGGCCACAGTTTCCTAAGCCTGTTATCAGTGATGGGTATGGGATCCATCCTGTGAACCAGACCTGAAGTCCATCCAGAAAGTAGTTGGTTACATAGAAAATGTCCATGATGAAACTATTACTTCATTGGGCCTATCTTTCCTGGAAAATTGTTGTTTCTTGCAGTATTCATTGCTCAACAATTGAATGATTCCTTTTCTCTGTTGGTATACTGCATTGCATAGCACTTTCCAGGAGTATGAAAAGTAGCCAGAAGAGATAAAGCTTTAAAGTCAATATCAGCTTTATTTTTCCTTGTTTGTTCTACAGCTCATCTATGTAGCATCTTTCATAATCATGTCTTAACATCCAGTCCTAGATATATCCCATCCTCTCTCCTCTGTCCTTCCATTCACTCTGTTAAATTTTTCTGTGTTTGAATCTTGTTAATTGAAACAAACGGTCATAATTTGATTCTACAGGCATAGAAAATGTTATGTAGGGCAATGCCTTTAAGCACAGGACTCAGGAGGCCAAGGCAGGCAGATCTCTCTGAGCTGAAGGCCAGCCTGGTCTACATACCAATTTCCAGGCCAGCTGGGGCTACATGGAGACCTCGTCTAAAAAACACAAAAATACAAATTTCATACATGTTAATTTCTGATTTCAAGTTTTTAATCTATCAGGAAATTTCAATATTTCAGTAATATTTTGCAACAATCCAATACAGTTAATTTACCTAATATTTTTGAGACAGAATATTACATATTTTAACTTATTATGTGTTAGGTGAATTCTACTTCCTAATCAGTAAGATATTTTCCTAAGCTGGTTAAGATAGCTTTGGTTGAAATTACAAAAAAAGATCAGAAGATACCCTATGATTTAGTATTTCTGATTACCCATGTAACCCATGAATTCTTGGAAGATTGATTGGGAGACAGGATGACTTATCCAAAACTGCAGAGGGAATAAGGTCTGGGGAGTGAAAGGAGCATTTTAAGTCCTGCTCACATTAAAATTCTGAATCTATGTGTACAAGGAATACCATTGTGTCTGTGTACAAGTGTGATGTGGATAAAGCTGAAGCTTCTTCCACTTTAAATCTAATTCAAACACTGGCACCAACTCTCAGGAATGATTTGACTGTGTTCAAACTGCTCAGGACCACTGGATTCACAGCAAATAGAAGCACATCTTTCAGAGATTTGCTGCTGTGTTTTAAAGTGCTAAAATATATAAAGTTTGAGTAAACAGTTAAATAATAAAATGTCTTTATAAAAATGTCCCTATTTTCAAGGACTATATTTCAAAAATTAAAGCATGATGAAAATTAAAAACTATACTTTACTCAGCTAATGGAAATGCACTGATTTTCAGCAGTAAATACTCCTGTTTGTTGTCTTATTTGGTCCTTTTTACTTGACAATGGCTTAGGTCAATTCAGTTCTCTAAGAAAAGCTCATCTCTCCTAAACATTCCAGTTACCATCAGCATAGTATGGAGTTTGAAAATATGACCTCACTTGTTGAGAATTAATACCTATTGAAAACTAAGCATGACACACATAAAATCAACTCGTGTACAGATTATCAAGTTTACTTTTCTCATATAACCTGTATGTTTTCCAACAGTCCACAAGAACATGTTTTGGAAAGTTCAAATATTTTCAATTTGTGAAAATTACTTTATTCTATTGAAAATACATTTAATATGTCAACTTTACTAAGCTGTTTAAGTTCAATGGGCTTTTGCTAAATATGTACACAGAACGTTCTCAAACAACAAGTATTGTAAACAAGAATGCTAGATTTACAGTGCTAAGTGCATCAGTGAACAAGTCTTGTATAATTTATACCAGAAAATAAAAGAATATATCATAATTTCTTAGTTTGAGAATGGCTTCTCTGATAGCTCTTTTCTTTTAAAATAAATGTGAAGTATGAGCAAAAGCTGACATGACAAAAGGGTTTGAAAGTTTCTGTATAATATTTCAGTGATATTATTTGCCTAAGACAAAAATGGTATACTGGTGTGGAAAAAGCTTCTATCTCTCTTGATTCCTAAGAGAAATTATATAGGAAATACAAGAAATTTTTGAAAATCGATACAACATGTACTCTGTTCTAACTGCCTTGAATTTGCAGTGACTGAAGTAAAAGTTTTCTGATGATAAGTGTGACTGATATACAGTCCAGTTGTGATGAATGATGAAATGTGGGCCATGTGATGGGGTGGAAATATTTAGCTTGGGGGTTCAGTGCCAATACATTTGATATTCAGTTGTTATGAACAGCATTTAAAATAAAGCAAAGCGTGGTGGCGCACGCCTTTAATCCTAGCACTTGGGAGGCAGAGGCAGGCGAATCTTTGTGAGTTCAAGGCCAGCCTGGTCTACAGAGCGAATTCCAGGACAACTGGGGCTACATGGAGACCCTGTCTCGAAAAGACAAAAAATAAAATAAAATAAAATAAAATAAAGCAAAGACCTTATAAAATAAGTTCCTGATATTTCCAGTTCAGGTAGATTTACTGATCCTTCCTAACTTTAGGTTCTCACATCTAGCAAGGGAAATAGAGTTAAAAATACAAGTCAAATATCCTGCAAAGGTGGTCTGTACTTACTGTTCTTTTCCTATTCCCCAAAGTTCACTCAGTGTCTGATTTAGAAAACTAAAATTAAAGCAAATTAATATGTTGTCTTATCCACTCCTCTAGGTGTGAAAAAAATTGAGCAAGTTCTATTACAATCTCTGACAAAAGACATTTCAAGGTCTAATCTTGGTTAGAAACACATCCCATTTAAAGAGGAACAAACTGAGAAAAAGCAATAAATACACAAAAAGATGATGGGTCACAGTGAATTCTTTGTCCTTTTGTGTTTTTCTTAATTTTAAAAATATCTATAATTAATGGGTATTAGTATGGTAAAAGGACAAGGCATCACATTAAAAACCTTTCTCTTTTACTTTTTAAAAGCTTTGTTCTTTTTAATTCTGGAAATAAAATCACTAATATTTAAATTCATTTCCCTGTAAAAATAATTTTAGTAGCTACTCTTCTAGGAAAGAAAAATTCTTTAATGTCAAGGGTAACAGATTTAGGCTTGTAGCATATCAGAAAAGATTAGACTAAATTCTGCCATTATATTCTAGAAATAAAATGCTTTTTTCTCAGTGTTATTGGAAAGAATCTAATCTTCATGACTGCTCAATTTTGAAGAAAAAAAAAGTAAGAAAGAAATGTAAGCATTTTTCTACCCTGTACAATCTGTCAGAAAACTCTATTCTCTCTAAGGAAGTTCATTTTCTTGCTTTCTCTCCATGAGGGAATTGTATTAATTCTTCATAGTCATGCTCACACCCAGAAGACACCTGGCTGTTGGTATCCAGGCCACCTGAGGTACTTGCTTTAGATTATATCTTTCTCTTTCAGTAATACAAAGTGACCAATGTATCTCTACTCATCTGTTTTCAAAGAATTAGAAATATTTGCCAACAAGAGCCAATCGCATGTACCAAACAGAACGTACACACATATGACCTATGGGACAAAAATCCTGAGTAATAGTAGTCAACAAAGAGAAAGGTTTTCCCATGATCATAACTTTTGCATTACACAAGGCTTAAGGCAATTCTTCCTCAATGTGATTTGGGGCCATAATGGGAACCTAACTTTCTCTGAGTCATTCTATGGTTATATAAGAAACAAGGCTACCTTCATCCTTGAGGAGATAGAATGCTAAGGAGTCATTTAAATGTAAGAATTGGTACAACTCTAGCCAATGTAACATGAGATAGAGCTGAATATCCCCTGGAACAAAAACTTAAATTATCAAAACAAGTACAAGTGCGAAACACTAAATACTGAAATTGCAAGAGTAAAAGGTTCATTGGTAAGGCTGAACAATTTGCATATAATATGCATTACATGTGACTAATACATGGGACCTATAATAAATCATCTGATAATTGATGAACATATATGTATAGAAATTTCATAATTAAATGTCTCATTGCTTTGTAGCATAACCCAAAAATTAACTTAAAATAAAATAAAATTGTCTGGCTAAAGCAGATTTGCTAAACCTTTTCTGTTATTTTATACTGAGGAGTTGAAATACAAGTATACTCAATGAATTAGAATAGATTATGTCATCCGTGATGTTTGTTCTATCCACTTGTAATTAATGTGCATCCTCCCCAAAGTTATTATTAACATGCATCGCTAAGAATATTTTGCAAGAAAGTGCTTTAATTTGAACAGAACATAAAGATATTCTACATGCCTAGCTATAGATGCAGTTTATTTCCAAAACAATAAACAAGCATTTGGCCTCATGCTTGAAAATGAGTTTAATGGCTACAAAGACAACATGGGTTATAAAAGCTATTTAAGAATTCATTTTTATACCCCCCTTAGATAATTCACTCATTCTAAGAGCATTCACAGAGACCACCTCAGAATTGCTTCAAATGACCAAAAGTTGTAGGCAGAATTTTCTCAGTCTTTCTGGTTCACTGTACTTACAAATATGCTTAAGGGTACTTAATGAATAACCTTTTACTGATGTACCACCCTTTCATTACCACCTGGGCTTAGAAGCAAAAGACATAAAGGTGAGAATTATTTCCTTACAGGTTCAGCCCAACCCTTCAATAGCAGTGGCACTCTGTAGATGGCATCTATCAGTGGGAGGAAAATTATACCTTAGGTCATTTTAGGCAGAGTAGACCATAAAATGTAACACTATAAAATCTTTGGGTTTATAATAGTACCATGTCATAAATCCTCCCTGTGGAGAGACAGAACTTGTGCCTGCTGTACATTTATAATGTACACAGTAGAACAATGCACTAAGAATATCCTAATTCAGGAATTATTCTTCCTGTATTATTAAAGAAATCACTTAAGTGGTTGGGCACAAAGATTTTCATCTCACTACAGGAGTTACAGAGAAAATACACATGCACATACACAAACCATACATATATATCAAAAATATACCCTATTTAAAAATAAAAACAAACCTGAGCAGAGTATATTGTTTCTCAGTTTAGAATTTTCAAATCACGTTTTGGTGAAGAAACAAGGAAAACTATTGCAAAAGTCAAGCAAAAGACATTCTTATTTTCTTTGTCTTCCTTCTTTTTTATTATGCTTTATTTTTATTCTTAGTATTTCTTAGAATGAATATACAAGAAAATGCTACATTTTATAGTATATTAAATAGTTCTCAGCCTTTATTATGTAAAAATTTCAGAAGGCTTTATCAACGAAAGTTAATTTTGATCTTATCTAGCATTGTGAGCTTTTGCTTTCCTACTGTAAGATGTGAAAATCCTGGGAACTATTTCTGGCCTTAGTGTCAGAAAACATAGGACTTTGGTGTGTGGCTTGTTCAGATATCTATATGTAGAAGATATCTATCTATTGAAATGTCTCTTAATTATTAATTGATTTTTTTGTGGTTTCAGTACTAAGGACCTATCATAGAATAAGTCTCATGCCATATATGCTACAACATAAATCCATACCTCCTGTCCTTAGTGGAACTAAAACAGGAAGAAGTTCATGACTGAGTATATGATAAACTTAAATTCTAAATGAACTTTTTGATTTTCTTATACTTGCTTTGTGTAATAGTCTCTTGTCAAATGTCAATCCTGTGAAATAAAATGTAACTGGGCAATAGTAAGATGCTCTACAAATGTGCAAAGATAAGAAACATGCCATTTGTAATTTTCTTATATTGGAATATAAGAAATAGAGTTTTGATACATTCAGTCCAATAGAATATATTATTATAACCAAGACATTGTTATTTTTAAGTGTTTATTAAAATGGTACATAACTATACTCCCAGCACTAGGGAGAATGAAACAAGATGATTGCAAATTGTTGTGTTTTGGTTTGTTTTAGGGAGAATTTTTGTTACTTTACCATTAAATTTTCTTTTCTTTTTTTGGTCTTTTTGAGGCAGTCTCCCTGTAGTCCCAGCTGACCTGGAACTCACTCTGTAGACCAGGCTGGCCTTGAACTAACAGAGATCCGCCTGCCTCTGCCTCCCAAGTGCTAGGATTAAAGGCATGTGTCACCATGCCTGATGACTATTAAATTTTCATGCATATCATACAATAGATCTTGATAATATTTAGATGCTCTCCCATCTGCAAAGTCCTTAAAGTCATCCCCACCAAATTTCATGCATTCTATAATATATGTTAAGACATATTGAGTCAAGTTTGTGTCCCCAAATGTCCCATAGTATGAATTCTTTCACTGCAGGCTGATCAGTCTATCTAGCATCACTCCATTAAAGAAAACCAACTGTCCATCAGTTGTTCAGTTTCCAATAGTTCCTCATCTAAGTTTGGGGCTTCTTACCCACTTACCTACTTCTGTGCTGAGCTTTTGTTTGATTTAAGTTGGCATGAGTCTTTTGCATACTGCTACCATTGCTGTAACCTCATATAGGCAACTTCCTAGACACCTAGAAACTTCTTCCTTATGGTCATCCACCACCACTGATACAGTCTTTCCTCCCCTCTCCTGATGGTTAACATAGGAATCCTATCAAGACACATGCTCTTCAGTCTATTATTCTCTGCATCTTGGCCAATTGTGGCCTTCTGTGTTAATCATCTATTCTATAAGTTCATGAGGGTTGACAAATATGTTAACATTCTATTGTACCCTGCTCTCCTGTGTTTCATGAGCCTTACTTAGCTTTAGAGGTTGCATTAAAGATATGTCATTTAGGGCTGGGAATCTCACAGATACTTATTCCCTGCATTGTATCAGTTGTAGGAATCTGTAACAGTCTCCCTCTGTTGTAAAAAGAAGCTCCTTCCATGAATGGTGAGAGGTATACTTGTCTTTAAATATATGGATACATATCTAGCATAAAGTAGGAAATTAGATTTGTCTAAGAGATGTGACATATGTAGATTTTTCTCTAGGATCAATGACCTCTCCAGCCACATGTATCTGGATATGTTTACAGTAACATACATGTGTTCCCTCCCAATGAGCAGACTTAAGTCAAATTAGAAAGCTGTTTATTACCCCCAAGATAAAAGTGCCACTCCTATGCCAATAGAGATTGCTTCCCCGGTCATATTTGTGGTTATTAGGCTTTACAGCTGGGATTGGTTATTGATTCATTTTCTCGCTTATAAATTAGTATAATATCATCTAATACCATGATAGCCAGCCTTCAGAGGTCAATTCAATTCAAGTATTATGTCTAAGTATAGCCTGTCTTCAGCAATAGGGTCTCTGACCTTCAAGTTCTGTGAGAAAATCCAGGCTGTAGCAATAGACCGTGTTATTTAGGGTGTATAAGTATCTGTTAATGAAGGTACATACCTATAATCCTAGTACTTGGGAGGCTGACCTGGGTGGTTGAAAAGTCTAAGGCAAGCCTGATTTATATGGCCTAAAGTCTATAGAAAAGTGTTACAAATAGTCCTTATCTACTTTCTCTTTCTCAGGTTACTTTATTAACTAAGATTAGTAATATACATCTAACCATCAGAAATGTGTATATGATTATATGCTTATATGGATATACTTGTGTGGGTTTGGATACATATGCACATGCATTCATGTCCATATGTGTGTGTATACCTATGTGTGAAGACCAGAGTTCAACTTCCAGTGCTACTCCTTAGAATTCTGTGTACCTTGTTTGTTGAGATATGTTCTCTCATGAGACCTCTGGTATAACTGTTTAAGCTATACCAAATTCTGATCCTGAAGCATACTTTGTACATACTTTGGGATTGTGCCGACCTCCCTACCAAAATTTTTCATCCTGTTTTTCATGTTATAGAGAAATAATTTACACTAAGTTTGAGTTATTCAATGGTGAATAAGTTCTCTGTGAAGTCCCCTTACAAATAAACTAATTCCATAATGAGGTCTCTGCCTTTGTGATTTCATCAAACTTAGTTTTTATTCTAAATGTCTTTCTCCAGACTACATCGCTGTAGTTTCACCGTTCACCCCAATCGCAGCCTTTACATTCTACCACGCCCCCTCTTCCGCAGGTTGTTCCCTAGGCTTAGAAAAAGGGCACAGGTGGATGAGAAGTAAAACTGTCCTCTCTCTCTGGAGCTGTTGACTTGGATTCTGGTCAATTCTGGCTGTTTCCTTTCATGGGCTGACAGTTTGTTCAGGAGTAACCTTTCGATCCTACTAATGAAGCACAAGCAATTAGATATATAGGTATTTAAGCAGCACTAATAGTTATGGTAGGTTACTTTGGCATAGACACATATGTTTGGATGATATGTTAATCCATGAATTACATTTTTACCCCCTGATAAATATGACAGGGTCTTACTGTGGCTTATAACATCTCCTAACCTGTAGAGGATGTAGGCTTGTGGAATCAGCCATGGGTTATTCCTCCAAGGGGAGAGCCAATAGCCAATTAGATTTGGGATATACAGGCACATGGCTGTAGTCTGGACACTCATTTGATCAACTTGATTGAACAAACAACCTGTCACCCCCCACTGAATGGTGGGACTGTGGGGGTTTGGGCACAACAGTCTGTAGATTGGTTTTGCACGAAGGATGCTTATACTCATGGATTATCACTTATAGCTAAAAAAGGAAAAAAAAAACCTGAAAGATGCAGGAAAGTTATGGCAGAGTACATGATCTGGGATGGGGTGGGGGTGGGGGGGAAGGGAAAGGGAAATATGCCTGATCTGAATTGGAAAATGATGTACGAAATGCACAAACCATCAATAAAAATTAAATTAAAAAAAATGTCTTTCTCCCAACAATCATCACAAAATGGGTATCAGGGTTGTAATATATGAATTTTTGGGAAGATGGATATATAAATATTATTGGTCTGATATCAAAGTGTCAGGCTAATATTCAGGACACATTTTATAAAGTATAAAATAACAAAGTCAAATTTCTATAAAAGTATCTGACTGTAATTATTAATTGGGAGCAAACAAGACTACAATTAAACAGTAGAAAATGAGTAAAATTATAAACCTGGAGGTCACAATTATTATCAAACTATTCAACGGGGAAACTTTCAAAAGATTTCAGTAAGAATGTAAGCTAATATAAGAATTTGGCAGATAATTTTTGATAACTTGGTATATGTGAACTCTTCATATGTTTATGAGGAAGACTTGAAATTCTTTTTTTTTAATTTTTATTTATTTATTTTTATTTTTTTGTATGTGTATGAGTGTACTGTCTGCATGTAGGTTTGTGCACCCGTGTCGTGCAATGCTGCAGTGGTCAGAAAAGGGTCTCGGATTCCCCTGGAACTGGAGTTCTCCTGGAATTGGAGTTACAGACGGTTCCTAGCCGCCATGTGGGTGCTGGGGATCGAACCCGGGTCCTCTGCAAGAGCAGTCAGTGCTCCTAACCATTAGGCTATCTCTCCAGCCCAGAACACTTGAAATTCTATACCAGGAAATCATTTACATTGTTCATGTAACATTAGAATAATCAAGGAATTTACTGAAACCATTCCATTAATTACTGTTAAATATTTTCACAAGGGTATATTACACAAGAATGAAAATGAGTGAAATACAGATTGAATATTGCAGAATATATAGAGAAATAAGTACTGGGGCTAAATTTATCTAAAGTTCAAGACTCAAAAACAAACATAAAAATCTGAGTAAGTAGCACTTGGGAGGTAGGGAAAAAAGTAATGGGAACTCAAGGTCCTATGTAGTAAGGTCATTGCAATCTCCCATTACACGAGTCCCTGTGTCAAGAAGAACCAAAATAAAGATTCCTACTGCTTTCTTTTGACTAACATGTCTTGATAAATACAAATGAATACATTGGAGTCTGATATACTAAGTGCATCTATTAAATATGTACAGCTAAGCTGGGTATAGAGTTGAATGCCTTTAATCCTAGAACTGGGGTGGCAGAGGGCATAAGATCTCTGTGACACTGAGGCCAGCCTGGTCTACTTAGCAAGTTTCAGACAGTCTATGCTGTAGGAAGACTGCATAAAAATAAATAAAATAAATAAAGCTGCAAATTGTGTAGGCTCTGATCAAATGCTTATGAACCTATTTTCATTAGAATGGTACAGAAATGATATAGCAAGCTAGAAGCAACATGAAGTAAAGGAACATGGCAATCAACATCAATTCTGCAGAGGGACCTTGGCATCCACCCACTACATTCATGTGAATTGTGATTCTGAATGAATTAATCAGTACGCCACAGGACAGCTGGTATAGACATTGTATATCCTTTTTACAGTAGACACTGAAAAGGAGAAAAAATAAAAATAGCAATTAGCATCACTATAATTGTGTTGATCTATGGAGATTAATTGAATTTTACTGAGAAATATTTACTACCTCAGAAATCTGATTTACAGAAAAAAAGGGAACAAGAAACGAGAGTAAGCATTAACATGTACAAGATTATCTTGAATTAGATGTTCTCCACAAATGTCCCAGAGAAATGTGTTAAATTGTACAAGACTGCCACATGTAAAGCTTCTTCCTATTCTTCATGCAGATTAATTTCCAGCTTCAATTTGCTCCTAAAAACATTGTGTCATTACATGTTTTTTTTTTAATTTGTGTCATTACATGTCTTTTAATAGAGGAGAGAAACATGCAATGTTTCTCTCCTCTATTAAACTAATAGCATAAATATGGGTTAAGAACATGGGGCTCTTCTTGCAGGGGACCCTGGTTCATTTCCTAGTACCGACGGCTATTAACAACCATCTGGCCTCTAGTTTAAGGGAACCTAACGCCGTCTTTTGGCCTCCATGGGCACTGCATACATATGGTGCAAGGAAAACTCTCATATAAAACCAAAAATTAATATTTTTCTAGAGGTAGATTGTCTATTTTCCTTATATTTGTATACGGATTTTGTGTCCTTTTAAAAATCATTGTATTTGGGGGCTGGAGAGATGGCTCAGCAGTTAAGAGCACCGACTGCTCTTGCAGAGGACCTGTGTTTGATTCCCAGCACCCGCATAGTGGCTAAGAACCATCTTTAATTCCAGTTTCAGGGGAATCTGACGCCCTCTTCTGACCTCCACAGCATTGCATGACATGGGCGCACCAACCTACATGTAGACAGTACATTCATACACATAAAAAATAATAAATACATTAAAAAATAATTGTATTTTGAAGAAATACTGTATATTCTATAGGATTAAATTTATGGAGTCAGTCTATTAGAAGCACATTTATATAGACTCTTTAGAGACAAAGTTAAGGTTATCCTTTAACTACAAGTATTTGTGGTAATATATAAAATGGGAGAGAAACACTGAACCATTGGATTGCCAAAGTGGGTTTCTTTGTTTATCTCCTGCTTGTCTACAAATTTGTCTTCACAATAAGGAAATGATATAGTCTTTCTATTTGGACATTCTGATTACAAGCAATGTGGCCAAAAGTGTTTTTGCCCTTTAAAAGTTCAGCACATGTCTAGGAAACGGTACTGGGTTACTAGAGAGGACCCAGTAAGGTGTGGCTGTCCCTGTATAAGTTTTAGAAAATATTTATGATGCTTTTTTATCTCTACTACCATATAATGCATAAACCTTCAGAATACTGTGCACAGCTCCATGGCTTATTGGTGGGCATTTAAAACAGCGGAAGTGTAAACAGTGTTAGGTACTCGTTTAGCCAATCAATGCGCATGAAGAGGGTTTTTAATTTATTATTTTTATATTATGTGTATGAGTGTATTGCCTAAATATATGTAAGTGCAACCATGTCTGAAGAGGTCAGAAGAGGGGATTGGATCCCCAGGAATTGGAGTTACAGATGGTTGCTAGCTGCTATGTGGCTGCTGGGAACAGAAACCAGATCCTCTGCACAAGCAGCCAATGCTTTTAACCACTGAGCAAATCGCTCTAGCCCTCGTAGGAGAAAAATGATTTAATTGTCATATTTAGACTAATAGTAAGAAGAAAAATGTGTGCGTGGGAACACAAATGCCATAAAAGGCCTTACATATGGTCATTAAAAAGGTTGATTCTGCCTCAGGGAAGGAGATGATGGAGGAAAGTGAATATCATCCTTAAAGAGCTCAGAGCCCATTGACAACCCTTGGTAGACGGAACGTTGCTTCATTTGGCACCTGTAGTTCAGCTTCCCCCACTCACTTCCTCTTCCCATCCTCTAAGCTGATTTTCTCTTTCTGTATCTCCTTCAGTTTGCTATTTTATTTTGTTTGAGAAAGTCTCTCATATAGCCCTGGCTGGACTCTAACTCCTTTGTAGCCAAAGATGACCCTTGACATCACAGGCAAACACCAGTACACACCTGGATTATGTATCAAACTCAGGGCCTCTTGCCAACTAGGTAAGCTCTAGGAAGATGTTTTTGTAGTGTCCACATACAAATTCTGTGTGGGGTCCTGAACTGATTTCTTGATGCTCTTTCCTTCCAAATGTTCATAGTTGGCTAACTTAATCTCTCCCAACTTGAGAAGGATACCAACACTGTTATCACCCACAGTGTCATACTCCCCACAGCCAGTTTGAATTGAAGCAATATAGATTTTCTTGCTACCATGGTTACCTAATACCATTTATTTAGTGCTGGTTACATCATTACTTGCGGCTCTACACCATCCATCACCCTGCTCATGGAGCTGCCTTCCAGTTGCTCTCTCAAAGGGTGTTGCTTTACCGTTTTGAAAAGACCATAAATGCATGTTGTACTCAAAGTAGTCTCTGTGATTAATAATTTGGTGTCTGGTAAAGTTAATTTAGCATGTGAAGTTTTCTGGCTTAAAAATAGAACAATGAATCTCTCTACCTTCTTATTTCTTGAAATATTGAGGCTGTAATCATCAACTTCTTAAAATATGATCTATTTTCATGCATGAGAACATTGGCCAGGAATATATGGATATGGTCTATCTCAGTTCAGGGTGCTATAATAAATCTCTGTATGTGCAATCACTTTTATGCTCATGAATCCCCCACTTCATGGCATTGAGAACTGTTTTATTGTGTATCCTTGTGGCAAAAATTCTGAAAAGCTCACCATCTGGACTTCTTTTATAAGTACCCTACTCCCATTAATCAAAACTCCATCCTTGTAATTTAATTACTTCTCAATACACACATTTTATTTCCATTATATTTGGCATTAGATTGTGACATATGACTTTTGAGGGTCTATAACAGTGTCTAAGTCTAAGTGGATTAAGAATAACTGTCCTATTCACACAAGGAATATCCTTTGCTCTGCAATGTCTTAAGACAATTCTAAGAGAACGCAAATGTATTCCATCAGTTGAAGATGAGATGATATTGATCAAAGCGTTCATTGGAATCATCATAGACTCATCCAAAGTATCCTTGAAAGAAAAAAAAATCATAACCCCTGAAAGGTTAACTAGCAAATTATCAGGGGTGGTCAGAAACATGTACGAAGTGGAGAAAAATAGAATAAAAAGGTTCTTGAATGATTAAAACCCTATCAGCATATCAGAAACAGCATGGCTGCCTAAATGTACATTAGAGATTGTTCAGAACCAAAAAGGAGCAACTCACATACCAGACCACATATATAAAATCACTAGATTCTACAGGACCCTCATATTGTAGACTTTTTCCTGGGGAGAATGAACAAATATCTACTCACCCTAAATAGGGAACTAATGATGCACCAAAGTAATGATTCCACCACAAAACAATTTGGCAACTTGATGAGTTTACTGGTATTAGTTACAGCAATATGGGTGAGGGATGACTTCAGTAGCAAGGGTGATTCAAAGCACCCATAGCATTGAGAACTTTACCTATGAAACCTAAACCCCTGGTGCTCTCTGTGCAGTTTGTAGGCATCCAGACAGGTCAAAGAGTCTCTTTTTCCCCAGTGATTGTTTATTAATTCTATAATCTTATGGGTGGGACTTTGTGAAACTTGTAAGTGTGTAAGTTTGAGATTTTCAAGCCTTATAAGTTTGCTTGTTTGTTTGTTTGTTTGTTTGTTTTAAAGAAGGGCCTTCCTGTATCCCTGCCTGGACTGTAATATTTATTTCTTTAGTCTTATGGCACTCTTTGCTCCCTGTGAAAAGGAAATGTTTCAATTATTAGGAAACTCCTGCACAAATTCTATGACCACATATTTTTAAATGTAGGAGTATGAGTATTTTTGACGAGCCCAACTAGAGAGGGAAAGAGGGTCAGAGACACTTCATAAAGTAGAAATGAAGGCCAATGTCTCTGTAGGTGCCAGTATGGTTGTTATGTACTAGAGCAACATAGCACAGCTAGTTGAACTTTAAGGTATTATGGAGCAGTATGTTGACATTTGTTGTTACTGTTGTTTTTACTTTATTATGTTTTCCATTGCTGAGAACTGAATTCCTGGGCTTGAGGATGGTATGTAAGTAATGTACTGTTGTTCAATATCCACAGCCTATGATATTACACAATTTGAAGCAGGGAGTCCAAACAGGAGGGTCTACATTAGGAACAGGTCTGTGCTTGCTAGGCATCTTTAAAAAAATACCTAAAAATTTGGTATCATCTCTAATTTCCAAAACTGTCACATAAACTTCTGACCTTAATCTTTCATGTTTTCATAATTCTCTTGTCTTTTTTGAAGGACTGGAAATTCCTTATCTGCCCCTACCTTCCCCACATAGTCACATACAACCTTTATTTTTCTCATGTGCTATTTCCACAAATTCTGCTTCCTGATTCTGACTTCCAACTGCTCATCAGTCTAAAGAAAGGTGAGGAAAAAGAAGCAAACATAATTTGTATCTGCCTGCACATAATTTTCTGTCACTCGGAAAGACAAATGGGCAAAACAATGAGAAAAAAAGGCAATTCAATTGGTTCTTATTCAGACTAATTATAGGAAAATGGAAAAAAAAGAAGGATCTTTGAAAGGATTTATTTTCTCTTTTGTTTATGTACATGTGTGTATGCTAGAAAGAGATAAGGTATGAATAAAGAATAATATACAGGAAAAGAACTATAGAATATGGCTACTCAAAATACCGAGAGAGCTGACTTCCTACATTTGTATATTCTGAAGATATTTTTAATGTTGTAAAAATCTATTCCATTTTAAAATGCAGTTATATTTTAAAATTCAAATTACTGAAATGAAAACACACACAATTTTTTATTCCAGACATTTAAGGTAGATGAGGAAATATACATTAAACAACAGTTTCATTAAATATTCAAGAAAATAAGATACCATTAATTCTTAAACTATATTTAAGCAGATAAAAAAATCAAGAGAAAGCAAGAGAAGAAATGTTTGTTTTGATTTTAAAAATAAAAATCTACCATTAGAATTGTACTTTGTGATAACATGACACAGGTACAGATAGAGAACTCACTTGATCCAGTACCCTAGAATGATTTTTACCACAACATTGGCTGCTGCAATCTGAATTAATTAACATCAATTTGTTTTTAATAAAAACTTCTGAAGCACATTTTGATAATGAATGCTGCCCAGAAGAAAACCAAGCAGTGCTCTCTGATATATGTGGAGCCACAGCTGCACATATTTGACCCCTATTTTACACAGTTGCACCTCATTGATTTTTTCTGTTAAATGCATGGACCAAGTACTGGGCAATGGTGGGTGCATTCATATATCTTTCACAGAGACCAGTGGTGAGCTACAACCTGCACCAGGGCCAGAGCTACTGCACCCGAACCACTGGCTGACTGTCCTGAGTCCTGATAACATATATACTTTGTTCTGTCTTTAAAAGCAAATACCCTCAAAACAAGACCATAGAATCAGTTTACATGGATGCAATAAAAAATAAGTACTTGATATAAACTCTATTTATAACTGAGCTTAAATTTAGTTGGGATGAAATTTAGTTCCATATACAATGGATTTATTACTAAAGTATTTCTTGTATTTCAAATGGTTGAAATGGATCAAAAGGCTAATGGAGATAATTATATGTTTTTAGAGCAACTGTAATGTGATGAAGAGCAATATTAAAGAAGTATATTTGACAATAACTCTGTATTAGTCACTTTTCTGTTGCTCTGATAAAGCACCATGACCAAGGAACTTATAAAAGGAAGAGTTTATTGGAGCTTACGATTGGCGGTTCCAGGGAATTAGAGTCCATTGTGGCGGGGGGCGTGGCGGCTGGATCTGGAGCAGCAAAACGAGGGTCACATTTCGCAAAGAGCACAGGAAACAGAGAGGGCAACTGTAGACCACAGAGGCTTGTTAAAACTCACTAAGCCTACGGGCATGGTGGCGCACGCCTTTAATCCTAGCACACAGGAGGCAGAGGCAGGCGGATCTTTGTGAGTTCGAGGCCAGCCTGGTCTACAGAGTGAGTTCCAGGATAGCTGGGACTACAGGGAGACCCTGTCTCGAAAACACCAAAAAAAAAAAAACAAAAAAAACCTCACCCCCCAGTGACACACTTCCCCCAGCATGGCCACACCTTCTACGACCTCCAAAAACAGCGCCACCAACTGGAGACAAATGTCTGAATACTTACAGCCTATGGGGGACACTCAGATGGCTCAGCAGTTAAAAAAAAAAAAAAATACAATAAATTTAAAAAAAAAAAAAAAAAAAAAGAAAAAAGAAAAGTTTCCCAATATTGGGGCTGGAGAGATGGCTCAGCAGTTAAGAGCACCGGATGCTCTTACAGAGGACCCAGGTTGGATTCGTAGCACCCACATGGTGGCTAAGAACCGTCTTTAACTCCAGTTCCAGGGGAATCCGACGCCCTCTTCTGACCTCAGTGGCATTGCATGACACGGGTGCATCAACCTACATGCAGACAGTACACTCATACACGTAAAAAAAGAATAAATTAAAAAAGAAAAGTTTCCCAATATTTTAGGAATAGTTGTACACCTATTTTAACTTATTTTGTAATGATTATAATCATTATACAAACGAATAACATTATTCTCAACAGATGATTTCATATTTAACAAAAATTTGTGTTTGAATAACAATGGAATCACATTTTACATATGTTTACCTAACAGGATGGTAGAACTTTGAAATGTAGGTTCCAATCTTTTGGAATCATTCTGACTTAAGTAAGAACGGTTGCAGAAACAGAAATCACTCACCTCACCATAATGCCCTTTAGAAAATATAGTACACGATGGAATTCTATGCAACAGTAAAGAATGACATCATGAACTTTGCAGCTAAATGGATGGAACTAGAAGCTGTTATGCTAAGTAAATTATCACAGTCCCAGAAAAACAAACAACATATGGTGTCCCTCATTTGTGGAACCTAACACCAAATCCTTGTTTGTAAGGCAAACTGAGTATTTTTTTCTTTCTTTTTAACTAATTACAATACCTGATATTACTATTAAAAAGGACATAAAACATACATCAACTTACTATGTAATATAAGGATATAAAGTAAAATTTCTTTTTACCTGCTTACAACTCCACTGTTAAAATGTGAATCCTTAAACGTTTTAGAATTAACTTATAGTTTATTTTCAGACATCATAATTTTGGTATATGTGTTACGTGTATATATGAATATTTTGGAGCAATACAAATTGGAGGGATCAACAGCAACAAAAAAGACAGGTTCAAAGTACTGATTGAAACAGTAACCTTCTGCCTCAAACAGTAAGCATCAAAAAATTAAAAAAATAAAAAAGACTAGACTGAGAAAAAGATGTAAGACTGGTTTGGCAGAATTCATGAGCTCTGGCTGGGTGGGGAGTATTGGTTGGGGAATGGGCCTAAATTTGACTAAGAAATATTGTATGAAATGCACAAAACATCAATAATAAAAAAGACAAAAAATGAATAGTAAAAAAAAGAAAATATAGGGTCTGGAGAGATGTACTCTGGTTTCACATGGCAGCAAAGAACCGCCTTTAAGCTAGGTGTGTTGGTGCGCATCTTTAATCCTAGCACTTGGGAGGTAGAGGCAGGCAGATCTCTGTGAGTTCAAGGCCAGCTTGGTTTACAGAGCTCTAGGCAGACCCTTATAGGGAGACCCTGTCTAAAAAAAAAAAAAAGAAAGAAAGAAAGAATGTATAATACAATGTGTTTCCCACTTAAAAACTTAGAAAAAGAATTTTGGAAAAGCTTTGTACTTGTATAATCCATGTAAACAGAGTGTCTAACAGGAACTATAATTTATATGTGGAGAAAGCTATATTTAGACTTTACATAAGTATACACACACTTGCTCAGTTGTTTAGAACAAGTTATCATGATGCTTTTATTTTCTAAGTAGTGTGATGATCAGATTATAAAAGCATTCACTCACTGTAACGAAATTTTGAAAACATAATAAAATGTGTTTCCCACTTACAAAGATAATTTTGAAAACCTTTGAACTTGTATATTGCATGTAAACATGTGAACAAAATATTTTTAACTATTTTTTTTTTTTAGTCTTTTTGAGAAAGGGCATCACTGTAGCCCCAGCTGGCTTGGGGCTCAATCTGTAGACCAGGCTGGCCTTGAACTCACAGAGATCTGCCTGCCCCTGCCTCCCATATACTTCTTTTGTAGTCTTTATTCACATTACATTGGTAGAGAAATTCCAAAACTTTTCACATAGATCAAATTTCTGGATAGCGGGATCTGTGACTCTCCACATCTTTCTTTATTATTTGCCTTCGTTAATTCTCAATGAATATTTGTTAGGTAAATAAGTGTGGAAATAAATGTTATTTGACTCCCGCATTTAACACTGAGGCCATGTAATATAAACTCTGGAATGTGTTCCTAATCCTACTTGTAACTTTCCCTGAAGTGATATAAATCTTGCAAATTTTAGTGAAACATCTAAGTGTAATTTCCTTAGCAAATAAACTACCCAATCATTTTAAAATTAATTTTCCTTTATAAGCAACAAAAATTCTTACAAATATATAAACCATGGGCTATGGAAGACTGACAAACAACCATAATTTTTTCATTAATTGCATGTGTGTATTGGAGGAAACTGATCTGTATTATAAATTCTCAACAGTCAAAAGAATTTATTATTTATACCCTATTCTTCTCAGATTCATGTAATACATAACATTTTAGAAATTAAGAAGTGTGTCCACTTTAAGCACAGATAGAAGCAGTCAAAATTGATGAAAATATGAAATATATTATTTTGGAGAGGAAACATTGGTAAATATACTTTTCAAAACATAAAAGAAATGTTACTCCTCAAACAAACCTGCATCTTAGAAATCATTAGTAGGAAGAAAGTATGACAAATATATATCTATAAATATGTAGATATTAATAGACAGGTGTTCATAAAACATCATAAAAGGTGAAAATATATGATAGAAAGTGTTGAAGATCTATTCTATTTAAAGTATTACTAATGACTGACCATAAATTCATAGTGATGTAGTAATGCCTCATATTAGTAAATGTGAATTACTAATGT
Source organism: Rhizomys pruinosus (assembly GCA_009823505.1). Taxonomy (NCBI): domain Eukaryota; kingdom Metazoa; phylum Chordata; class Mammalia; order Rodentia; family Spalacidae; genus Rhizomys; species Rhizomys pruinosus. Next base: position 831,616 of record VZQC01007270.1, on the reverse strand, counting down.
CTCACATTCATGAACATATAAGTTATCTTTGAATTACTGATGGGGAAAATGTTTTTAATTTTTTTATGTGTATAAGTGAAAGTGTACCCATTTGTGCAATGCCCTAGAAAGTCAGAGAAGGTATGGATGGCTGCTACCATCCATGTTGGTGCTGGGTATTGAATACAGGTAATTTGGAAGAGCAGGCAGCACTCTAACCAGTAAGTTGTCTCTCCAGCCCCAGGAAAATGGGTTTTAAAGGTGAAAGAATATGTTGCCTTTCTCAAACTCTTGTTTGGAATTTTAAGACTAATCTTAGTTTTATTAGTCACAATTTGTATTTGAAGTAAATATAGAAAAGAAAAAATGGGCTTCATTTTATCAATGAGATGATTTTGTTTGGACACTTACTATGTTCATCCATGTTTCTTTTTATGTTTATAATTGAACATATTGTCAATCTACATAGACAAGAAAAACAATTTTCTGTCTCACAAATGGAAAATTTGTAGTTCCTCAATTCCACATGGTTTTATACCTAGTCTTTATTCACTAGATGCTTTCATAATGCAGTGTGAAATAGTTTACATATGCTTTGAGTCTTTGTGCCTGGAAACTTTAAGGATTTGAATCTTAAACAACTCTCTAAATAAAAATTGATTTAATTGTCAAAATGAGGAGGGAGAGTTAGACACAGAGAGAGAGAGAAGGGAGAGATAAATAATGCTTAGGTAGTATGAGAATCCCAAGTGGAATCATTAGTTCTAAAGCCAACATAGATATGTACACACAGATATGCATATGAGTGCATTGTGTAGACGAAGGCTATATCACAAGAAACAGAAAGACAGTTTCGTTAAAACATGTTTTTATTTTTTTTATTATGTTCAGAGGTTCATATTTTTTTCTTTTAATTTTATATTACTCTAAAATATGAACATATACCTTCTGCCCATGTACACTAATTACCATGAGTGGAAATACGCATTAAGTTAATTCTAGGGCTCCCTATGATATTCACATCATAAAATCACAGTTGCTTTCAGACAGAAAGAAATATAAAAATAACATTCCTCAGCTTTTCTTTCAATTGAGGGATTTACTAACATCCACAAATGAGGGAAACCATTCCCCATTTGTATTTTTGGGACTGGGTTACTTTACTTAGCATAATGCTTTCCAGTTCTATCCATTTACCTGCAAATCTTATGATGCCATCTTTCTTTACTGACACATAGAGCTCCATTGTGTAGATGTACCACATTTTTGTCATCCAGTCCTCAGTTGAGGAGCATTTGGGTTGTTTGTAACTCTTTGCTATTGTGAAGAGAGCTGCAATAAACATAGATGTGCATGTATTTTTGCAGTAGGATGAGTCTTGTGGGTGTATACCCAGAAATGGTATGGCTGGGTCAGGTGGTAGGCTCATTTTGAGACTTTTAAGGGTTCTCCACACTGCTTTTCCCAGCTCCAGGGGAATCCGAGACCCTCTTCTGACCTCCGTGGCATTGCACGACATGGGTGCACAAACCTACATGCAGACAGTACATTGATACACATACAGAAATAAATAAAAAATTAAAAAAAAAAAGAAAATGGTTGTATGAGTTTGCATTACCACCAGCAGTGGATGAGTGTTCCCCTTTCCTCCCAACCTCTCCAGCATTCGGTGTCTTTTGTTTTCTTGATCTTAGCCAGTCTTATTGGAGAGATATTATATCTTAGAGTGGTGTTAATTTGCATTTCCTTAATTATTAAGGAACACTTTAAGATGTTTCTCAGCCATCTTTATTTTCTCCCTGATGAAGTATCTGTTCAGCTGTTTACTCCATCTTTTGAGTGAGTCATTCGTATTCTTACTTGTTTTTTTAGTAGTTTATATATTCTGGATGTTAATGCTCTATCTGATGTATCACTACTAAAGATTTCCTCCCACTCTGTGGGATTTCTCTTCATTTCCTTGATTGTTTCTTTCCCTGTACAGAAGATTTTGAGTTTGATGAGGTCCCATTTGTCAAATGTTGACCTTATTTTCTGCACATCTGCTGTCTGATTTAGAAAGTCTTTTCCTATTCCTATGTCTTGTAGGTTGTTGCCAACTTTTTATTCTATCACCTTCAGGGTTAAAGGTTTCACACTGAGATCCTTAATCCACTTGGAGTTGATTTTTGTACAAGATGAGAGGTAGGGGTTTAATTTTGTTCTTCTACAAATGGTGATCCACTTTTGCCAGCACCATTTGCTGAAGACGTTATCTTTCTTCCATTGAGATTTTTTTGCCCCTTTGTCACATATGAGGTGGCTGAAGACACAACCAAAAAAGAGGAAAACTATAGACCCATCTTATTAATGAACGCAGATGCAAAAATTCTCAACAATATACTGGCAAATCATATACAGACCCACATCAAAAAGGTAATCCATCATGATCAAGTTGGATTTATACCAGAGATGCAGGGATTGTTCAACATATGTAAATCAATAAATATCATAAAACACATAAGTGGACTGAAAGACAAAAATCATGCAATCATCTCAAATGATGCAGAAAAATCCTTTGACAAGATCCAGCATCCCTTCACGTTAAAGTTCTAGAGGGAACTGGACTGAAGGGAACATTCTTAAATCTAATAAAATCCATATACCACAAACCCACTGCCAACATCATTGTAAATGGAGAAAAATTAGAACAATTTCCGTTAAAAGAGGGAACCCAACAAGGCTGCCCCTATTGCCACTATTCTTCAATATGGTCCTTTAAACACTTACAAGGACAATAAGACAAGAGAATGAAATTAAAGGAGTACTAATAGGAAAAGAGGAAATTAAACTATCCCTTTTTGCAGATATGATAGTTTCCCTGAGGGATGATAAAAACTCCACCAGAAAACTACTAGAAATGATTAAGAGTTTCAGTAAAGTGGCAGGATACAAAAATAACGTAGAAAAATCAGTAGCCTTTCTTGACACCAACAATAAAAAAGTGGAGAAAGAGTATAAGAAGACCTTCCCAGTCACAATAGCCTCAAAGAAAATAGCTGGGAAAAAACCTTACCCAAGACACCAAAGATCTCTACAACAAAAATTTTAAACCCTTGAAGGAGATTGAAAATGACAACAAAATATGGAAAGAAAGACCTCCCATGTTCATGGATTGGAAAAATTAATATTGTAAAAATGTCCATTTTGCCCAAATTGATATAAAGATTCAACACAAGTTCAATCAAAATCCCCATTAGTTTCTTCACAGACTTAGAAAAAAAAATCCTTAAATTCACATGGAAAAACAAAAGACCCCCAATTGCTAAAGCAACCCTGAGTGAAAAGTGCAATACAGGGGTTATTGCTTTACCAGACTTCAAGCTATATTACAGGGCTAGAGTCATAAAGACAGCCTGCTTCTGGCACAAAAACAGACCTATTGACCAATGGAACAAGCTTGAAGATCCAAACTTGACATCAATAAAAAATTTTTTAAAGATATACGTACTGAGGGACTGGAGAGATGGCTCAGCAAATAAAAGCAATGAGTGTTCCTGGAGAGGGCTTGGGTTAAATTCCCAGCACCCACAAGGTGGCTAACAACAGTTCATAACTCAATTTCCAGGGGAGTCCAACACAATCTTCTGATCTCAGAGGGCATTGCACAACATGTATGCACCTACCTACCTGCAGACAATATAATCATGCACATAAGATAAATACAATAAATGCAATATTTTAAAGAGATGTATGTATTGAAATGTATTGTGAAAGTGAGAGAATACGTTTCATTGATTCTTTTATGTGACATGAGCTACTTAATAATACAAGGAAGATACTGCATAAAATGAGAACTCTTCAAAAACAGAAGAATTTTTATGTTTAGAACAGCTCAAGACATAATTGTGATTCTAGTTGTCTTTTCAACATAATCGCTCAAAATTCTGGATTAATTTCATAAATTTTAGCTTTGAAAATGCTGAATATATTTCAGTAGTTTCTAAGCTACCTTTGCAAACTTCACTCTATTTCCTGAGCTTAACTAGATTTTTCTCTTTTCCAGTTTTCATAACTTAATTATGAAATATTCAGAAGTTAATTGTTCTAAGTTGTTTTTCATTGTTATGATAAAATTTTTATCCAAAGCAACTTTAGGATAAAGGGACTCTTTTGGCCACAGTCCATCATGGAGGTAAATCTGCTTCAGAAACTCCAGAAGGAACCTGGAGGACAGAATTGAAGCAAAAACCAGGCAAGAACTCTGCTCCTGTTGCTTGTTTAGCTACTCTTCCTATGCAGCCCAGGCTCCCTGCCCAGAACGTTACCACCTACAGTGGGCTGGACCCTCCCAAGCCCCTCCCACATCATTAGCATTTAAGAAAATGCCTCCCAGAGGTGGCAACAGGCAAATCCAATGGAGAGAATTCCTCAGTTGGGTTTCTCTCTTCCCAGATGTGTGAAGATGACAACTGAAGCTATCCAGCATACTAATCTTGGGGTATGTCAATAACAAAAACAATAAAAACAGTAAGTCACAGTTTACTAACCGAGTGAAACTGGAAATATTTTGAAGATACATGCTGTGGCATAGGTGCTGCTTAAGTGTTCTTACAGAATATAAGGATGGAGAATGATTCAATAGGGAAAATATTTAAAAATTAGTATATTGCCATTAAGACACTTTTCGAACTGTACCAAAAGGTATTAATTTCACTGGGAGTTAAGAAGTGACTTTACCAAGTAAGGTACTAGGACCCTGGGTATAACAGATTTGCCCGTTGAGTAGTATGATTAATTACAAAATGGCAAATATTGGTGCCTACATAGTATCATTCTGCTCAGAGTAGTTAATCTCTTAAAATTTCTCTAGAAATGCTATATTTTCATGTAGGAACAAGTAAGCAAACAAACAACAGTAAATTTCAAGAAAATTATCGCTATACTCCAGAAAACCAATGGCGTACTTAAAATATCTGACTGAAGAGCGTAATACTTCTGAGCCCATCAGCTCCCAACTGATAAACCCAGACCCTGCCCCCATATACAGACTGTCCTAGATAAAATCAGTGGCTCACAAAGCACTACAAAGAGACATGAATGTGAGGAAGAAATTTATAGGGAAGGAGTAGGGAGTTCTAAACATGGTTTGGAAAGAGATTAGAGAGAGAGGGAATAATCTGTTAATTTTGTATGTATTGTATACATTTATATGCAATGTATACATGCATGAACTTGTCACAGAAAAATTGTAATATTAAATGATATTACTTCAGGAGCTTGAAAATGACTTAGGGACATTAATAAGGAATATTTCCAAATACCAGCCCTCCTTTATTATGGTTATAGTAGGGAGAAATGTATCACTCTAGGCTAAGAAGACAAGGCAGTCTTAGTTACTGAAAACAACATTGTATGGCAAGATCTTCCTAGCAATACTTCTGCTCTCTGTACAAAGCCTCAGCATGGCTTCATTTTCTCCCCAGTCCAGTGTATTGGTGCTTGCTATTGGGTAGAAGTCAGTGACTCTAGTGACATAACCCACATAGATGAGCTCTCAAGGAAGTTGGGCATAGGGGAATTAGATGGAGAAGTGAAAATTAAAAAAAAAAAACTTTTCATGCTATGAAAATTCATGTATCAGAATTAAATAAAATATGTCTACCCCTAAGTTTCATAAATAAAGAGAACAAAGATCATACTAAATATCAAAAATAAGGAAGTGGAACAGAATATTCAATACTCAAAACATTTTACAGCATGCTGCTTTTGAGCAGTATAATCAACAAGAATTAAATTCCACTGTGGAAGTACTGAGTGATAATACAAATATATATAGAAAATCTGTTGTATTATGCCCATATGTAATTAATAGGAAACCTAAATAACATAGTTTAAAGAGCTTATTAGACCACCAATTATATCTAAAATGATGAATATAAACTTATTCTCTTTAAAAACTATTTTAAAAATAATATCATCCAAATATTAAAGTATATATAAACATTGTATTTAAAAAAGATTCATCTTGATAGACAAAATTTAACCCATAACACTACAAAATTTTGAAACAGTGTGTTTCAAGGAACTTTGTCTTAACAGAGCAATTTCCTTCCATTTAAGTGAACAGTTAGGTAATGTATCACAAGTCTTATAAGCATAATGCCTATAATTCAGTGATAGATAGCAGGTATGGTATCCTGGATATCCCCTACTGGTTGTTCACCAAGGATCTGCCTTCAAGAAGTTTATGAATGGACTGTTATGTTCACCAAAATTCAAATAAGCAAGACTATTTAGTAAGTGGCAGAACTTACATAATTGAAAAGCATTACTTGTTAAATGGAATGCAAAATAAAGAACTTACTCTATCACTACTTTACTAATTCTAGACTAAAAATTATATGATAATGTCCTGGATCCACAGATTTCATTAGAAAGAAGTTTTTCCTTTCCAACATATATTTTAGTGCCACTAATTATTTCTGCAAAAAAATATTTTAAAATATTTTATAAAATGTCATACTGCTGCCAGTAAATCAAGATAGACTTTACTTGGGGTAAAATGAATCTAATAAAGGCCACAACCAAATAGATCAGAAATATTGAATATGGTGACTTATAACTTGCAAATTCAATTACATTTTCATTGCCAGAATATTTTTATCTTTAAACTCATCCACTGACAATAACAGATTAATTCTATGTGTAATATTAGAGAAAAATAATACAATTCAGAAGCCATTCCTATAAATTTTGTAGTGATGCTTTGGGTTTTAAAAGGAAGCTTGGGGCTATAAACTAAAAGTGAATTTTAGTAATTTATATTTCAAGTATGACTTCATTTCAGCATTTCCCATTTCCTATGCTCTATTCTGCCATTGAAGTCTTTCTGTTTCAAGGACATTCCTACAGAGATAACAGAGTTCAGGCTCATGTGATGAACACTCTGCTTGGATTTACACTTCACAATGTAGTCTCTCCATGCTATTGCTGTCACTCATTAGAGCCCCAATGAGTTGCACGAGGCAGTGCTTTGTAAACAAGGTACCAAGGGTCAAATGCTATGTTACCAGTAAGGAAAGCAAAAAGACAGCACAAAACCAGAGACAGGCTACAGGGAGCAATTCATATGTCATAAAATAGGGTTTGTGCAGTGTTTAAATGGAGTTGCTTAACATTCAAATCCCTGGAGTTTTCTCTTGCTGCATTTGCTAGCAAGAATATGACTCATTCCCATGCCCTGCCTTCTCCAAAGATGCCCCTTGTTTCCTAAGTACCTAACAGTGCAGACCCAGGGCTGTGCATTCAACAAATCACATGGCATGCCTGCATTCTGCTATGTATCAAAGTCTCTTAATATGCCAACAAAGTTCTCCAAGGTCAGGAAAGCAGTTTATCAACGTTTTATATATCTTATAGCAGCAATAAATTTATTCTAGTGTATGAACTATGAATATTTCAGATGTTCTGTGAGAAAACCTCATTGGCTTTAGATAGCTTATGTCCCCCAAAGTGAAAGCTGAGGACACCTCCACTGTTCTTTATACCATACTTCTTTTTTATTTGGGTAAGAACATATTATCTTACATATTTTATGCTTAATATATTTTCATTTATAAAATAGCCACTTATTTTTGTATATTGGATTTTAGGAAAAGAAACACAGAAATTGTATTTTATTTTTTGTTCAAATATACCTTTGGATATTAGTTTTGTATTTAGAGTTTTTTCTAATATTTTATTCTGTAGAATATTATTATGGTACAATCAAATAGTCTTTGCTCTACTTTTCTGACTTGATGGTTAGACCCCTTCTTGAACCCATGCCCCCAAAGCCAGAGCTGATGCATTCAGCCACACATGTTAAGGCTTGTCTTGCATCTTTTTCTCAATCTTTTTTCAATGTAGAAGTTTACTGTTTTGATCTAATCTTTTTTCAATGTAGAATTTTACTGTTTTGATCTATTCTTTGGCTAACACTTTTGTTGTTGTTGCTGTTGTTGTTGTTGTTCCATTTAATTTTATATTACTCCAAAATGTACATATATTCATTCCACACATATACTAAATTTACAATGTCTGAAAATAAACTGTAGGTCCATTCCAAAACACATTTAAGAACTCACAGTTTAACTATAAACTTGCATGCAGGATGAAGAAATGTGACTTTACATTCCTAAACTACATAGCAATTTGATGTATATTTTAATGCACTTTTTTAAAAGACATTTAATTTTTCTCATAAACATTAGAACTTGGGAAAATAGAGACAAACATTCAGCTATGTCTATAGCAATATCAGTTAATGTGATATTATCTTTACTAACAAATCACCCACCTTGACTAATATATAAGGAGCAATCAATGGAAGAAAGGCAGTATCTTCAATAAATGATTCTGACTGTATCACCACCTATAGAAGAATAAAACGAAACCCTTACCTTTCACCTTGTGCTGGATAGCTTTAGTGTCAACTTGACATACCTGGGTTGAGGGAGCCTCAGTTGGGGAATTGGCTCCATTGGACTGGCCTATGGCCACATCTGTGGAGTATTGTCTTGATTGTTGGGCAATGTGGGAGCACCCAGCCCACTATGGGTGGTGGGTGGTGCCACCCTGGGCAGGTTGTTGCCTACCATATAAGAAGGCAGGCTGGGCATGAGCCAGGTGAGCGAGCCAGTAAGCAGCATTCCTCCATGGCCTGTGCTTCAGCTCCTGCCTCCAGGTTCTTGCCCTGAGTTCCTGCCTTGGGCTCCCTAAGTGATGAACTGTGACCCAGGAGATGTAAGCTGAATAAACCCTTTCCTCCCCAGGTTGGTGTCAGTCAGAGTGTTTTGTCACAGCAATGGAAGACAAACTAGAACACACCTTGTACAAAAGTCAAGTCTAAATGGATTGTGGACCTCAGTGTGAAACCTGAAACTCTGAAAACATTAGAAGAGATTCAGGTGTAAGAAAAAACTTTTTTTTTTTAATTTTTTTATTAATTTTATTTTATTACCGTATGTATATGAATGTACTGTCTGCATGCAAGTTTGTGCACCCGTGTCGTGCAATGCCGCGGAGGTCAGAAGAGGGTGTTGGATTCCCCTGGAACTGGAGTTCTCCTGGAATTGGAGTTTCAGACGGTTCTCAGCCGCCATGTGGGTGCTGGGGATCGAACCCAGGTCCTCTGTAAGAGAGGTCAGCGCTCTTAACCACTATTTCTAAACCAGACAGTAACTTCACAGGAATGAAAGTGAATAATCAACAAGTCAAACCTCATTAAACTAAAAAGCTTCTGTACAGCAAAAGAAACAATCAAAGTGAAGAGAAAACCCACAGAGTGAGAGGAAATCTTCACCAGTGACATGTCTGACAGAGGTATAAAATTAAGAGCATATAAATTACTTTAAAACCAAAAGACAAGGAAAAGAAGACTCAAAAGAAAGGCTAGTGGTGGCACACACCTTTAATCCTAGCACTCAGGAGGCAGAGGCAGGCAGATCTTTGTGAGTTCAAGGCCAGTCTGGTCTATAGAGTGAGTTCCTAATAAAATAAATAAATAAAAGAAGAGCTAAACATCTGAACAGAGTCTTCAAAAGAGAAGTTAGGATAGACAAGAAACATCTTTAAAAAGTGTTCAGCATCGGGGCTGGAGAGATGGCCTAGCAGTTGAGAGCTCCAACTGCTCTTCCAGAGGACCCGGGTTTGAGCCCCAGCATCCACATGGCAGCTGAGAACCGTCTGTAACTCCAATTCCAGGAGAACTCCAGTTCCAGGGGAATCTGACGCTCTCTTCTGACCTCCAAGACATTGCACGACACGGGTACACGAACCTACAAGCAGACAATACATTCATACACATAAATAAATAATAATAATAAAAGCGTTCAGCATGATTAGTAATTAAGGAACTGAATGTTAAAACCACTTTGAGATTTCATCTTACTATATTAATTTTTCCAATCCATGACATAGGAGGTATTTCCATCTTCTGAAATCTTCTTCAGTCTCCTTCAGGGATTTAAAGTTTTTATTGTAGAGATCTTTGGTGCCTCTGGTTAGGTTTGTTCCTAGATATTTTATCACTTTTGAGGCTATGGTGAGTAGGAAGTTCTCCTAATATTACTTCTCCAGTTGCTTGTTGTTGACGTAAAGAAAGGCCTGATTTTTCAGGTTAATTTTGTATCCCCCCAATTTGTTGAAATTGTGAATAATTTCTAAGAGTTTTCTGGTGGAGTTTTAGCATTACTTGGGTAAACTATCATATCAGCTGTAAAGAAGGATAGCTTGACTTCCTCTTTTCCAATCAGTACTCCTTTAATTTCCCTTTTTTTCCCTATTGTCCCAGCAAGTGTTTCAAGCACTATATTGGGCATACAGCCAAAGGATTCCTCCTATAGCAGAGATGAATGTACAACAATGTTTATTGTTGTTCTTTTCACAATAGTGAAGAGCTGGAAGCACCCCAAGCCTCAACTGATGAGTAGAGAGATAAAATGTGTATATTTACACAATGGAATTCTATGCAGTGGTAAAGAATGATGACATCATGAAATTTTCAGGTATATGGATGGAACTAGCAGATAGTATGTTAAGTGATGTAACACAGTCCCAGAGAAACAAAAGAGGAATGGTATCCTTCATCTGTGGATGCTAGCACCAAGTACCTAGTTGTAAGGCAAACTGAGCAACATTAATGTTGCATTCTTCATGATCTGAAAACAACTGTGCTCTTTTATTGTGAATCCCTAGACAGGGTCTAGAACTAACCTACCATTTATTTTCAGACTATGGATTTTTGGTATATGATGCTGGCATGTATACATATTTTAGAGTAGCATATAGTTAAAATGGAAAAATGTGAATCAAGAAATATGATATGTAAATTACACACAGTTTGTGTTCATAAGATATATTTTTATTATAGGTGTGATGTATCAGGCTGGTGTAACTTAGCCTTTCTGGGTGTTTAATGACAACATTTAATGCCCATACCAATTTGGCCAAGGGACTTAAGGGATAACTTTTTTCCTTGTTCTCAGAGGTCAATTAAGTCTCAGGAGACTATGCATGGGGTCATCTCTTGAAATAACCTGCAAATGAGGGTCACCAGTATTCCTGTGTAGGGAGGTCTTGGAGATTCACTAACGGGATTCAGCCAGTGTCCAGTCTCTAAAGAGGAATGTCTGCTCATGCTTCAAAAACGGAAACCTGGTCTAGTAAAATCATATTTTGTCCTTGAGTGGATGGAACTGGTAAATGAAAAGCTGAAAGGAACCAGGGGCTCCTATCCTCCCCCCCCAAAAAAAAAACCCCCCAAACCCGAGTGACCCCTGAGGTCTTAAGCATCCAAAAGGAAAGTATAACCAGAAATAAGTAATCAGTAAGGCCTGAGAATTTGTAGTTCAGTTATAAAACTTGAGATCTTAGTAAATAGACATAAAAAAAGAGAGAGCACTGTTGTTTGGCCTGTCTTCAATTCTTACTGGCAAGTGCATCTACTCTGTGGCTGCCACTGCTTTTGCCATTCTTCAAAGACATGAGACACAGCTTTTTAACCCTCCAATATGGACTGAAGTCTCATGTCTTTCCAAGAATCCTCCAATCCTTCAATGTCAGATGGGGACTACTGAGATATCCAGCTTTTGGACTGAGCAGCTTTGGGGATTTTAGCATCTTCACAGTATAGACTGCCATTGTTGGACTATCCAGGATGTATCATGGTACAAGAAGATCAAGACAGGACACATGTTTACTGGACCTCATTTGCATGACCATGGGAGGGACAGACCCCAGTGTGGAGCACAAGGGCAAGATTCATGGTTGTTTAAGCTTGCCAAGGAGGAGCCTTCAAACACTACCTTAAGGAAAACATGACATCTTTTAGCAATAAAAAAAGAAAATCCTCCAACTCAGGTGATATGTTTATATACATATGTATACATTTATGTATGCATATATTTATAAAAAAAGAGAAAGAATAAGAAAAAGTAAACCAATAATCAAAAAAAAAAAAAAAAGAAAGTAAACAATTGTTTAACACAAAACACTGATACACTTGTGGGGAAAATATATGTTCTTTGAAACGGATTTATCATCAGAGTAGCTGAGAACTACAAAGATAAAGTTTGGTTTATTTAGGGGGAAAGGCTAAAGGCATAGCCAACCTGCAGGGAGGTTCCTGCAATGCTGGCTTTCCCAAAATGCTTGCAAGAATGGGCAGGAAATTCTGGGATACCACTGGTGCCATGTTGGGGCCAGGGACATATAAAAAAAAGGCCAACATGCAAGGCTGGTGATCTCTTACCATTTTATCATCATGGGTGGAGGACACAGAATTCATGCCACGTCTCTGGGCAGCTATAGCAGGAAAGGAGAATTGCTGCTCCTCATGGAAGAGATATTGTCTCCATTCATCTTGTAGGCAAGACTAATAAACTCTCTAGTCTTTCCCAATACTAAGGCTGAAGAGCATAATCATTGCTATGTCTAGTAACCTGGGAATCCATAGTGGCAGAGGTGGGGCAGGACTCTATGTGCATGGGTACCCCTGGGAGAAAAATTCTCTACTACAGCACTACTGGTAGTAATGTACATTAATCCAGTCTGTGTGGAAATCAGTAGGGTGGTTCTTCAGAATGCTAGACACATCATATGACCTAGCTACACCATTCCAAGATATAGCCAAAGAATTGTGTCAACATAGAATAGAAGTATTAACACATCAGTCTTTATTTCTGCACTATTCACTATTAGATGGGAAGAAACTGAAAATAATGAAACAAATAAAATAAACAGTACAAACGATCATTGAAAAGAAAAGTTCATTCATGAAAATGATTAATAAGCTTCACAGACAATTCAACCAATTTCAAAGAGCAGCCCCAAATTAATAAATTAGAAATAAAACGAGACATTAAAAAACATCTTAGAGAATTTTAAGGATCTGCTTTAAACATCTGTCTTCCTCTAAACTGGAATATCTAACAGAAATGCTTACATAACAACCAAAGAGGTAAGGGCATTAATTAAAAACTTCCCAACTTCAAAATCCAGGACTACATAGATTCAGATCAGAATTTCATCAGAAATCCAAAGAAGAACTAACATCAACACTCTTAAATTATTCCATATGATTTAAATAAAAGCATATTTTCCAAAATATTTCTGTTAGACCAGCATTACCTTGATATCAAAACCAGATGGGGACACCATAACAAAACAAAGAAATTATAGGTTAATTTCCCTGTTGAGCAGATACATAAAACTTTGATGTTCTATATGAAATATGCATATATTCAATAGAAAATATTTTAAAATCAAACCAAAATTCAATAAAAGATTTTTTAAATTTTATTTATTTTTGTATGTGTATGAATGTACTGTCTGCATGCAGGTCTGTGCACCCGTGTCGTGCAATGCCGCGGAGGTCAGAAGAGGCTCTCGGATTCCCCTGGAACTGGAGTTCTCCTGGAGTTACAGATGGTTCTTAGCCGCCATGGGCGTGCTGGGGATCGAACCCGGGTCCTCTGCAAGAGCAGTCGGTGCTCTTAACCGCTAGACTCTCTCTCCAGCCCCTCAATAAAGCATTTATAAACTCAATTAAGCATCACTTCAAAAAGATAATTTACCATAAAAATGATTTCATCCTAGAGATGTAGAGACACTTCAACAAATGGAATCCACCGTATAAATAGACTCAAGGACTGAAACCGTATGACAAAGTCTAAAATGCTTCTTGAAAAATGACTCAGAATATCCTATGATACAGGGGGAGATAACTCAACATAATAAAGGCAGTGTAAATAATACTATAGCAAATAACATGCCAAATTGCTAAAAGCTCAAAGTATTGACAATGAAATCCCAAAAAAGACAATGAAGTCCACTTTCTCAACCCCTGATTAATATTGTCTTTGAAGCATTAGTTAGACCAATAAGACAAAGGAACTATATAAATTGGATAGAAATTGGTTAAGCAAGTGAAAGATTTCAATGCAGACTTCAAGGCACTAAAGGAATAAATTTAAGAAGACTTCCCCATGCTCATGGAATTATCAGATAAACATTGTGACAATTGTCATCCTACAAAAAGCAAAAAAGCAGTCTGTATATTCATGTAATCTCCATTAAAATTAAAATTCAAGTTTTTACAGAAATTGAAAAAAACTTAAAATTAATATGGAGCCAAAAATAAACCTGAATTAAAAAAAAAACACTTTTGGAGGCACTACAATATTTGATTTAAAGCAATTCTACAGAGTCATAGTAGTAAAGCAGCAGGATACTAGCACAAAAACAAACACATTGACTGATGAAAGAAAATTGAAGACTCAGATGCACCCTCATCCACCTGAACTTTTTATTCATTTCTTTTTTTGAGACAGGATTTCCTAGTGGCCTCAGGTGGGCAGACACCCTCTATGTAGATGAGGCTAGCCTTAATCATACAGAGATTCCCCTGCCTCTGCCTCCTGTGTACTGGGATTGAAGGTGTACACCATCATGTTTGGCCACCCACCTGATTTTTGACAAAGGTGTCAAAAACATATATTGCAGCAAAAATAGCATTTGTAATGAATTGTGTTACAAAACCTGAATCTTTAAATTTAGCAAATGAAATGTGCTCCTTCCATCTCCCCCTGAACACTGAATGGGTCAGAGATTTCAGTGTTAGAACTGAGACTCTGAAACTGGTAGAAGAATGAATAGGGAGCAAACTGAAGTTAGGATTTTCTGAGTAGGAATTCAGTCATGCAGACCCTTAGAGTAGAAATCAGCAAAACTGAACAGAACTTTTACAAAATATACAGATAGCTTAAAATATTTTTTAAAGTGTTCACCATTCATAGCCAGCAAGAAATTTCACATTTAAAACGCTTTTAGATTTTATCTTATTCCATTCAGAATGGCTAATGTTAAGAAAACAAAAGACAACAAATGCTGTCTAGGATATTGGCAACCGAGAACCCTCACACACTGTAGATAGAAGGACAAATTGCTGCAGCCTCTGTGGAAATCAGTTTGGTAGTTCCTAGAAAATGAGAAACAGATCTGCTAGAAATATGACCTAGCTATACCACTCAATATATGCCTATTTCCTACTACAGAGACACATGCTTATTTGTGGTCACATCTGTTCTACTCACAATTTCCAGGATATGGAACCTACCTAGTTATCCATACAAGATGAAAGGATAAAGAAAATCTAGTACCTATATAAAATGGAATTTTATCCAGCTGTAAAGGAAAACAAAATTTGCAGATAAATAGATAGTTTGATATATAATTATATTGACTGAGATAACACAGTTCCAGAAAGTATAGTAATTCCCTTGTCCTTTATGAGCAATAACAGTCTACTCACTAATAGTTAACAGGCTCCTGTCCTTGGCTCACTAAAACTTAAGAAATTTCTTTGGCCTTTGTTGATGCAGAGGCTTGAGGACTAGGCAATTTGCTTGCAGAATGTTGTAAAGAAGACCAGAGAGCTGTCCTTGTGATTTCAGTGGAAGTGTTGTCCCCTTTTTTTGTTTCTACATATATCAAAGGATGTCTCATACTGAGCCAGTCTCCAAGGCCTTGAGTGCACTGTGCTTGCCTTCTCAGCATTACTATGCCAAAAAAATAATCCTACTTTGCATGGCTTGAACACTTATCATATGCAAACTCTGTGTGAACTTCAAACACTAAGCTTCCAATTAAAGCTCTCAAGAGCACAGTGAAAACATTCTTCAGCACACAAGCCACGGGGTCCCCCCCTGGCCTCATTTCACTTTGGGCAAATGGAAACTTTGACAGGTTTCTACAAGAAAGACAAAGAATGCATGCTGTCACTGATGTGTGAATCTTACTAATTTCTTAGAATTTTGTGATTAATTTTGAATACATGTAGAATCCAGAAAACTTGAAATGGATCATTGGAGGGGAAGGGTAGAAAACTTAAGTGGGGAGATACAGTAGTAAACAAATGATATGAAGGTAATATGGGAATAAGGGGTGGGTGTAAGTATATATGGGATTGGAAGTTTGGTGTGTGTGTGTGTATGTGTGTGTGTGTGTGTGTGTGTGTGTGTGTGTGTGTGTGTGTTTAGAGTTACAGTACTTGGAGGACTAAGCTCATCCTAGAAGCCATACTGTGCCAAGCAAAAAACAGTACCGGGGGTAGGTAGAATACCTTTCCTCATGTCCCTAAAGTTGCGGTCAGAAGTATTCTAGAGAGACTCAAAACAATACAGACAATTGACATTGATCTTGTATACTCATCAGAACTTGATGGTAAGACCCTATTGCTGAATATATCAAACAAGTTTGTTATAGGACATGGAGAATCAAGAAGGTACTATTATGATTTTAATAAGAAACCCAAAGGATCAAATATTTGAACACTTGTTTACCAGCTGATAGGACTGTTTGAGAGATGTCATGGAAACTTTAGGAGGGAGATCCTTGATGGGAGAAAGCATTCACTGGTGATAGGCATTCAGAGGTTACAGTCTATCCCTGCTTACATTTTGTTCTGTGTGCTTCATGCCTCTGTTTAAGCATATGAGTTCTCAGCTTTCAACTACTGCTGAAATGTTTACAGCTTTCTTGATACCTCCTCACCCTTATGGACCAAATAAACTCACTCTATCATATGTTTCTTTGGTCATGTTATTTTGCCCATAGCAATGGAAAAGTAACTCAAAATATCAAATATTATATATCAAATAGTTGATACCAGAGAGAGGGATGTTGCTATGAAGAGACAGGGGAGTTGCTATGAAGAACTCAGGCATGTTTCTTTTGTTTGTCCGTTTGGAAGGGATTGGAAGAATTTGGAACTTTTGTCTTAGAAAGTGGTTGAATATTACAAGAAAAATAATAAAACCTTGTAAGAAAGTGATGCACAAGTAAAGCAGACTATATAAAATAATGTAGACTGTTCAGTAGCTTCCAAAGGGAAGCAAGGACTTTAACAGTAACTGAGTTAGAGGCCATGTCCTAAGAACTTATCTCTTGCAAAATTTAAAAATAAGGAACACATTTCCTTTTTTGTGGAAGAAATTTAAAGGTGGCATAATATGGAATCTCTGTGTGGTTATTAATGGTCACTCCTATAATCTAGAAACGAGCGGAGCAAATGGGGCAGAAAAATTTTTAATTTTTTTTAAATTTTATTTATTTCTGTATGTGTATGAATGTACTGTCTGCATATGTTAGGGTTTGAGAATCCACACCAGACAGACTGAAGGATGGAAAACCATGACTTTATTTCGGGGGAAAAAAGTAAACCAGCATGCTGGGGTGGGAGGGAAAAGGCTCTGACCCCAATAACTTGGCTCACAGGCCTTTTATACAGGGTCTAGGGGAATTTTAGCGGGGTTTGGATAACTTGTAGCCTTATTGGATAATAACAGGCTTACGCTCATGGTTAGGTCAGTCCAACAGCACCCCACATACCAACAGTTATCTTTAGACGCAATCCTGCAACTGGAATGAGGAAATGTTAGAGCAGTCCATCTGCCCTCATATACCAACAGTTATCTTTAAGTTAGCTGTTCTTGAGGCCTTGAGCAACTGTCTTTGAGCAATCAACCTTTTTCCTGGATTTGGCAGGTTTCAGTAATTGCTTAAAATGGTGGCTATACTCAAAATGGAGTCAATGTGGGCCTCTCTTAGACATACAGGTTTGTGCACCCATGTCGTGCAATGCCTCGGAGGTCAGAAGAGAGTGTCGGATTCCCCTGGAACTGGAGTTCTCCTTAAATTGGAGTTTCAGAAGGTTATCGGCCGCCATGTAGGTGCTGGGTATGGAACCTGTGTCCTCTGTAAGAGCGGTTGGCGCTCTTAACCACTAGACCATCTCTCCAGCCCAGAAAGAAATTTTAAAAACATTACAAATTGGAAGCCTTCTGTTGTAGACAAAGCAAGCCCCAGAAAAGAGGCTGTATTGTTATGGAGATTATTATTATTAAGATGAAGCCTCCTGCTCTGCATTTAGAACAAAGGGAAGCATATCATTAGGGAAAGACCCCATGCAGCTACTCTTCAAAGTTGTGAATGAGAAATCCTAGGGGATTTTCTCTTCCTAGGAAATCACAACATGCATAAGATGTTGTTGATTGTGGCCAGGGTCTTCCCAAACTAGCATCTAAAACTGTGTCCTCTATATGGAACTGACTTCAGAAGCATGAAAAATACTGGGATGAGGAGGTTGTAGATAATTTCTCCAAATTTTCAGAGGGTCACAAAGACCAGGCAACTTCTAGCAGGCCTGTCCCTGTAGGAAAATTTTAAGAGGTTATTTTTGGAAGCTATGAATGCAAAGCCTGTGTTAAAAGACAGAGAGGACAAAATGTTGGGGATATCAGTGCCATGAGACATCTGCCAAGGAGAGCTGCATAAAGGTTGTGGAATAAGCCTGAGAGAGGTGTTTTGTGGGCAGAAAAACTGAGGGGTAATACTTCTAAGTTCTCTGGAACTAAAATGTCAAATTCAGACACAATGCAACAGGGTTTAGTGTTTGTCCTGCTTTTATTCGTTCTTATTTTAGACTTTTATTTCCTCATCCTGCCATCATCCCCACCTTTTGGAATGATAACGTATATTCTGAGCCATTTGTAAACACAAAGGCATCCAGACTAAGCTCTCTGATTTTTTTTTTTTTTCTTGGACTGTCCTACCTGGTTTAGGGAGGTAAAAACTGGCTTCTTTTGGAGCACAATTTTCTTTTTCTAAGCAAAAGAAAGTACCAAAATAACATTTGCATAATGTAGAGAAACATAAAAGAAAATACCTGTCTGAATCAATTTAATTGGAAGCTGTGTTATACAAGTCAATGGATTGGACTTAAAAAGTTTGGTTGCTATCGTAATTATTATGACAGCAGCTATGAATTTGCATAAACCTGTTCAAATATTTAGCAAACTTACTTCAACTTTTCATTATACCTTTTATTCTAGAAAAACCCAGCCATTTTAATGTTTATACATAAGTTATTTTGAATAAAATATTTATATTCTATAGCCTTTTACCAACCTTTTAACCCTTTTATTAATAATAATGTAGACTGGTCAATAGATTCAGTAGATTTAGCATTTGTTGTGAGAATTTCCTAAGCAATTGATATTTGCATACACACCACACGCACACGATAGATTGGAAGATATATATGATATGTTCATTGTGATAGTGTTAGATAGTATCTTTATATATGTATATATATATATAGATAATATATACAGAGAGATGAGAGAGAGAGAGGAGAGAGAGAGAAAAGAGAAAGAGAGGTACTAAAATTAAGGGAACACATGTTGTAGAAACAGAATAAATGGAACAATTTTTGACCTGCAAAGTTATTTGTGCGTTAACAGTTTTAGTTTGTTAGTGGTCAATTTATCCTCCTCAAAACTAGATAAGTCGAGAAACCGCTTGTGCTGGTCATGCACAATAACATCTAGCGAGATCGTACTATCTGAAGCTATAAGCTATTCTACTTATCTATAGCGAGAGCTTGATCGAGATTCTCAGAGAGTATAGCTATATCTATAGCCGTCTATCTATCATCTACTTATCTAGCTATCTATCTCATCTATCTATTCTCCTTTAATATATATATATATATTGGATTTTTTGTGATTTTTTTTAAATTGGGGTTAATCATGGAGTTGGGAAGGTATCTGTTGACATGCCTCTCCACCCAAAAGTCCATTCTAATCTTCCTGAAGTGTTTTCTGGAACTTTCTCTTTTTCTTTGTGACACTCTTGTTGCCAGCAACAGCTTCAGGCCTGGAGCTTACTGGGCTAGCTGGCTCCTTGAAATAATATTTTCTTTTTTTCTTAGGGACACTAATTCTTTAATGTTTGCAGTCTCTTCTAGTTCACTGGCCATTTCCTTCTTAGGTGCAGACTCCTTTCTCTTCCAAACAGGAGGGCTTGTGTTGGTAGTGGCAGTCTCTTTGGGATCACTGACCAACTCCTCCTTGTGGAGAGTTTTCTTTTTCTTTCGTTTAAGGGAAGGGAAAGAAAGAACAGGTGGCTCTTCCATTCCATTTTCCTGAGGAAAATCTTGGGGGTTTATTTTTTCTTCTTTTTGTTTTATATATCTCCTCACATTCTTCTGGAGCACTAGTGTTTTCCATGTTTTCTGATGAGGCCAGGGCCAATGCAGCCAGTCACTTCTTTTCCTTCTTCAAGTGTTTCTTCTCCTATTTTTCTAGCTTCTTGATCATCTCAACATCTGCTTCCTCTGCCTGAACCATTGCTTCCTTCATGACTTCTAGATTTTTCCATGGAATTTCTCTAGTCTCATAGAAAGATAGCCGCTCCTTGGAAAAGCTGTTCATGCTTCAGAAAAGGAAGCCTTAGTAAAAATAACAAAAAGAATTAAGAGAGATTAATGTTGTTGGGCCTATCTCCAATTCTTACTGACAAAGTGCATCTACTCTGTGGCTGCCACCATTTTTGGTACTCCTCAAAGACATGAGACACAGCTTTTTAACCTCCTAATATGGACTGTGGACTCATGTCTCTCCAAGACTCCCCCAAACTTTCAATGCCAGATGGGGATTACTGAAATACCCAGCTTGTGGACTAAACACCTAAGGGGATGTCAGCCTTGTCAGAGTGTAGAATGCCATTGTTGGAGTACCTGGGCTGTATCATGGAGGCCAGTGCAGGGGGATCAGGATAGGACACGTGCTTAGTGGACTTCATTTTGGGGGAGCATGGGAGAGAAAGACTCTAACGTGGAGCAAAAGTGTAGGATTGATGGTTGTTTGGGGTTGCCAAGGAGGAACTTTTGAGCACTTCCTTAAGGAAAACATGACATCTTTTTTTTTTATATTTATTTTTTATTTATGTGTATGAATGTACTGTCTGCATGCAGGTCTGTGCACCCGTGTCGTGCAGTGCTGCGGAGGTCAGAAGAGGGTGTCGGATTCCCCTAGAACTGGAGTTCTCCTGGAATTGGAGTTACAGACGGTTTTCAGCCGCCATGTGGGTGCTGGGGATCAAACCCGGGTCCTCTGTAAGAGCAGTCAGTGCTCCTAACCGCTAGGCCATCTCACCAGCCCATGACATCTTTTAAGGAAGAAAAAAATCCTCCAATTTAAGTGATATATATATATAT
>VZQC01007270.1:537312-806238 GCA_009823505.1 Rhizomys pruinosus | reverse complement strand
CCATCCCTGCATCTCTGGTATGAATCCAACTTGATCATGATGGATGATCTTTTTGATGTGGGTCTGTATGCCATTTGCAAGTATTTTGTTGAGAATTTTTGCATCTATGTTAATTAATGAGATGGGTCTATAACTTTCTTTTTTGCTGTATCTTTGCCTGGTTTTAGTATTAGAGTGATGCTGACTTCATAGAAGGAGTTTGGGAGAATTCCCTCTGTTTGTATCCTTCTGAACAGTTTGAGTATTGAAACCATTTGGACCCGGGCTTTTTTTAATTGGTAGTTTTTTTTTTTTTTATTACATCCTCAATTTCCTCAAATATTATGAGTTTCTTTAATCTGTCAATCTCTTCTTGGTTAAGCTTTGTTTGTTCCCAGGATTTCAGATATTCATCCATTTCTCTTTGGTTTTCAAATTTACGGGAGTATAGTTTTTGGTTTCTTTGTTCGTTTGTTTTTGTTTTTGTATTTTTGAGACAGGGTCTCCCTTTAGTCACAGCTGGTCTGGAGCTTGTTATATAGACCAGGCTGTCCTTGAAATCACAGAGATCCGCTTGCTTCTGCCTCCAGAATGCTGGGATTAAAGGTGTGTACCACTATACCAAGCACTAAAGACAGTTCTTAACAACCATGTGTGTGCTGGGAATCAAACCCAGGTCCTCTGCAAGTGTAATCAGTCTTTTAACCAATGAACCAACTCTCTACCCTCCCCCCAGAGTATAGGTTTTTGAAGCATTCACGTATGATTGTCTAGATCGTTTCTTTGTCTGTTGTGATGTTTCCTCTTTCATCACAAATACTATTCATTTGGAGTTGCTCTTTCTTTTTTTGGTTAACTGGGCTAGAGGTCTGTCGATTTTGTTTATCTTTTCAAAGAACCAACTTTTGGATTTGTTGCTTTTATGTATTGTTTTCTTTGTTTCTATTTCATTGATTTCTGCTCTGATTTTCCTTATTTCTTCCTATCTGTTCCATTTAGGGTTCATTTGTTGTTGTCTCTCAAGTGTTTATTATTGCAGTGTTAGATTGTTTATTTGTTCCCTTTTTGTTTTTCTTTTATGTGGGCACTTAGGGCTATAAATTTCCCTCTCAAGACTGTTTTTAAAGTATCCCATGTTTTGTTGTGTTGTATTGTCTTTTTCGTTCAGTTCCATGAATACTTTTATTTCACTATTTCTTCCCTGACCCATTCATTATTCAGGATTGTGTTGTTTAGTCTCCCTGTGTTCTTGTAGCTAGTTGGACTTATTCTGGTGTTCATATTGAGCCTTATTGCACTGTGGTCTGATAGAATTCATGGGATAATATCTAACCTTTTGTAGGTGTTCAGGTTTATTTAGTTTTCCAGTAAGTGGTCGATTTTGGAGAAGTTTCTGTGACGTGCCAAGTAGAAAGAATATTTTCTGGTGTTTGTGTGGAATATTCTGCAGATGTCTGTGAAGTCCATTTGGTGTCTTGTATTGTTCAGTTCTAATGTCTCTATGTTTATTTTTTATCCTGTTGATCTATTCAAGGGGTTCAGTGTGGTGTTGAAGTCCCCCACTATTATTGCGCTATGATTAATCTGTGATTTGTGGTCCTGCAGAGTAGTGTTTATAAAGTTAGGTGCACCAGAATTGGGTGCATAGACATTTAGGATTATGAAGTCTTCATGGTTAATTGTTCCTTTGACAAGGAAGTAATGGCCCTCTTTGTCTCTTCTGATTAATTTTATTTTGAGATCTGTTTTGTCTGATATTAGAATAGCCTCTCTGGCTTATTTCTTGGTACCATTCACTTGGCATATTTTTTACATCCTTTCACTCTAAGGTGGTGTCTGTCGTTGAGGGTGAGATGGGTTTCTTGTAGACAACATACAGAAGGATTCCGTTTCCTAATCCATTCTTATAGTCTATGCCTTTTGATTGGGATTTTAGACCATTAATATTTAAGGTTATTATTGTGAGATGTTTGTTGCTTCCTTTTACCTTACTTTTTGTTTGCATTCTTGGTCTAGGTTTGTATTTACTCTGTTATGCTTTTGTTGCTTTCTCTCTTTAATTGCTTAGGGATAATTGATCCTTTGCTCTGTTCTTTGGATTGTTTCAAGGATTTTCTGAAGTTTTGGTTTCAAGAGACATGTATTCATTCATCTTGTTCATGTCATGAAAGATTTTTCTTTCTCCTTAAACTATAATTGACATTTTTGCTGGGTATAGTAGTCTGGGTTGGCATCTAAAGTCGTTTAGTACAGGGAATACTTTGGTCCACATTCTTCTACCTTTCATAGTTTGCACTGAGAAACCTGCTGTGATTCTGATGGATATCCCCTTATATGTAACTTGTTGTTTTTCTCTTGTGCCTTTTAATATTTTGTCCTTTTTTTAATGTATAGTCTTTCAACAATTATATGCTGTGGGGAATTCCTTTTCTGGTCCTGTTTGTGTTTTATGTGCTTCTTGTATTTGTATGGGTTTGTCTTTTTCGGTTTGGGGAAATTTTCTTATATTATCCTGTTGAAGACCTGGCCAATTGTGTTGTCTTGGGATTCTTCTTATTTCTCTCTCTCTATGATGTGGAGGTTTGGTCTTTTTCCTGGTGTCCCACATTTCCTGGTTGTTCTACTCTTTTTTTTTTTTTTTCATGATCTTTACTTGAGCTTTCTAGTTGTTCCATGTTATCCTGCAGTTCTTATACTCTTTTTTTTTCTGCTTCTTCCATTCTGCTTCTGAGACTTTTTCCCATCCTTTCCTGGTGATTGGATGAATGTTCCATTTCCTTTTTCATTTCATACTGTGATTTCTTTAGTATTTCCACTTCTTTCTGGAGCCTGTCATTCTCATCTTGTAGCTCCTTGGTTTATTGTTCATTTTCTTTTTTCATTTTGGCCTGGGATCTTTTCAGCTTTTCCACTTCCTTCTGGAGTGTGTCATTTTCTCCCATTTAGTTCTTTACAACGTTTGTCATTATCTCCCTTTTGGTCCTGCTTGAGTTTTTCATTCTATCCCCTTTGTTCTTTAATTTCTTTGAATATGTCTACCATTGTTCTTCTAAGGTCCATGTCTTGATTTCCTTCCAGGGAGTTCTCATTGTAGGAATTCTCTGTAGGGTTGGTAGAGTTCAGTGTGGATTTATTATGAGCTTTTCCCATGTTGTTTTCCCCATGTCTTTGGCATGCGGATTTGTTTGTTTATTTGTTTCTTTGGATTCTGGTGCCTCAACATTGGCTGCACAGACTATAATCACTAATACTGTGCCTACTAGATCTTCTGCACCATGACTCCACCAGGCTGGGGGTGGGGGGTGAGGGATTGACTCACCTTGGCCCAAGTGCCAGTACCCTTTTGGCCAACTGACACCACATGCTGGGCAAATGCTGGTGTTGTGCTGTGTGGGGATGTAACTCCACCCAGGTCACATGCTGGAACTGGAAGGTTGGATGGTCCCAGGTAGTACCAAGCCTCCACGGTGCAGAGGGGTGCGCAAAGCATCAAGGCAGGAAGAGTTCACTTGGTTTTTCACATGCTGCTGTTGTGCAGGCCATAGGTGAAGTCTGCTCATGCCACAGGCTGGGCGCATGCTGGTGTTGTGCTGTGTGAGCATCTATAACTTTATGTTTTTCATAGACTGAAGAAAAATGCCTCATCTACAGAGCAAGTTCCAGGACAGCTGGGACTACAGGGAGAACCTGTCTTGAAAAGACAAAAAAAAAAAAAAGAAAAGTATGCCTGAGGGATGGGCTTATGGCTTATAGGTTAAGAGCTCTAGCTACTTTTGCAGAGGACTTGGGTTGGATTCCCGGAACACACATGATAAGAAACAACCAACTGTAACTCCAGTTTCAGGGAATCAGATGCCCTCTTCTGACTTCTCTTACCATTTCATGGCACAATATACTCCTATACATGAAAAATAAATAAATAAAATATAAAAAAGAAAAAAATACTTTTCTCTTTTAATTAACAACGATTTTCATACATTATATTTTTATGTTTCTGTTACATTATATTGATTAATTTTCCTATTGCCTCATCAATGCTACTTATTTAAAAATATATTATCCATGGTATCTTGTAGTACAAGTCTTCCTATACGGTTCTTCCTATTCAAAACTTTGAGAATTTAATTGCCTCTGTCCTACAAATATACCCCTTGTAAATATTCTATGATAATTGTGCACTAAGAATATCTCATTTATATTAATGCCTTCTTAAACTTTGCAAGTAGAAGGCATCGAAAGACATTAGAGGAGGGAATTATCTGGTTTTGATTTGGCTATTCCTTTGAAAAAGAGATATGTTTTGTTGGATATGGTCGTACACACCTATAATCTCAAAATTCTGGAAGTTTAACCAGGAAGATTTCGAAGAGTTCCCTCCTTGTCATGGTTACACAGTGAAAAACCAGGCCAGCCAGAGTTATATAGCAATATTCATTCATAATAAAAAAGACAGAGGCATTTATGACCTGCTTTCTGTGAAATCAAAACTGTATCCCCCCAATGAGGGTCCATATTCTTAACTATCTATGTGCCTATCACTAAGGTTTATATACCTAGTGTCCTCATCATATTTTTGCATCACCTTATAGTTAATGGCTGCTTTTACCCTTGAGTGTTATCTCTGATTGACCTGCAATTGTAATCTTTGTACATTATAGATATAGTTCTGGGTAGCCAATGAGCCAATGTTCATTGGAACTGAACATTCTATACACAGGTGCCTACAAGCTTCAGTGTACCTTCATTCAAGATTAGTTGTCTTTTTTACCATTGATTCTGGAAGAATTCTAGCCAGATAGGAAATTTCTTTGCAACTGACTGAAATTCAGTTTAATTTCTAGTATGATATGAACAGTATTTTTGAGGATATCCTGATTATTCCTGCAACCCTGGGGTGAGTGTGCACAAAATTTTCCTAGTAAAAACTTTCCATACAGAGGTGTAGCAGATTATCAAATTTGGACATTCTTGCTTTATCTCTTCACTTAGGAGAAATATTTTCCATCTTCTTCCATTACAGGTGATATGGATTTATTTTTCATTTCAAGGAAATTCATTAAATTTTCAAGGGAATTCCTTTCTATTTCTAGTTTGTTGAATGTTTTGATCCTGTTATATTGTCTAATGTACTTTACATTTCTATTGAAACATGTGTACAATACTTATCCTTTATTAAAATGATTTAATAAATCAATTAACATGGTTTATGCTAAAATAATGTTTCATTCCTGAGATAAATTCCAGCTGGGTGCTTCATCCAGCCTTTTTGGATGTTGTAGGATTTGATTTGCCAGTAATTTGTTGATGACTCATTAATTTATGATCATTGACCAATTTTTGGCCTCCATGTCAATTATTATCTATTGCCAAAGGAACTTCTCTAATAACTTTTGAGAGATTCACTAATGTATATATATAATGTTCTATATTATGAATTGGATAAATACATATATTTAGCAGAATAATAGTAATATTTTCCCCCCTAGAGTCTATGACCTATATAGAAGGAAGATCTTGGTCTTCTTTATAACGGTGCTCAGTATGGGTTCCATCTTTCGGAGTAGGCCTTACAGCAAATCATGTGGTTGGTTTCTCTCAGGACATTCATACCAGTATTGCACATAAGGACATATCTGTCAGGCCTGACATTATTGTAATTTATAGGTTCTCAGATGCTTAAAATAGATGATTATTTTGGGCATTGTATCTGAATGGTATCTGCATGGTATCTGAAGCACTTTTCAGCACTATGAACACTGGCAAGTAGGAATAAAGCTTCCACAACTGAAAAAGCTTGATTTCTTCATGTTGTATTATTTAAATTTGTATGTCTTCAGAAACAGATTTTTATTTATTTATTTATTTATTTTTATTTATTTATATATATATTTTTTATTTCTGTATGTGTATCAATGTACTGTCTGCATGCAGGTCTGTGCACCCGTGCCGCGCAATGCCGCGGAGGTCAGAAGAGGGTCTCGGATTTCCCTGGAGCTGGAGTTCTCCTGGAACTGGAGTTTCAGACGGCTCTTCGCCGCCATGTGGGTGCTGGGGATCGAACCCTGGTCCTCTGCAAGAGTGGTCGGCGCTCTTAACTGCTAGGCCATCTCTCCAGCCCCCCAGAAACAGATTTAAGAGACTTACCAAGAGCAATGAAAATATCTAGTATTGCTTGGGGGGCGTGGTCTTGAACTAAAGACTGATATATCAAAAGAAGAAATAGAAAATTGCTGAGGAAGATTTTAAAATATGTTTAACATAGGAACTAGGGAAATGCAAATTAAATTACTCTAGTCAGAATTGCAAAGGTCGAACATACAAATGCTGGCATGGATGTTAGGAAAGGAGACCACTTACTGCTGGTAAGAACACAAACTGGTATGGCCACTGTGGAAATAGTGTGGAGTTTCCTCAAAAATTTAGAAATAGATCTTTCACATGGTACACTATTATCCTACTACAGAAATACCTCCTTATCAATGTTCGTTGCCTCTTTTTTTTCACAATAGCCAGGAAAAGGAAGTGACCTTGCTATCCAGAGCAGAAGGATGAATTAGGAAAATGTGGTACATTTGCGCAATAGACTATTATTCATTGCTTTAGAAAAATGATATTATGATATTCACAGGTAAATGTATGGGGCTGGAAACATCATTCTCATCAAGGTAACTCAGACCCAGAAATGCAAAGTCTGCAATATTTTTATCTTATTTGTTAATGTTAGCTTTAAAATTTTAGATATGTGTATTCCACCTTGAATACACATATAGGTTAAGAAATTAGTTATGGGTTATTGAGGAGATAGAATATAGTGATATGAATAGGAAAGGGAAATAGTGGGCCTGGAAGGGCTAAGTGGGGAGGTAATGAGAAGGGAGGCAGAGGAAGGAGGAAAGAGTAGACCAACTAACAAAAAGAACCTGCTGAAATGTCATAGGAAAATCTGTAGAAGCTTCTTAAAATACATGAATACACATACATAAATATATTACTCTATAACAGGACAGCAATATCCCTAGTAAATATCACAGATTAAAAAATGTTTTAGGTATTGAAACCTCTATTTTGATTCAGTTTTTATGTTATTGGCTGTAGGCTGTTGCTCAGTTACATGTATATGCTGTCTTCTAAATATTATCAAAAATATTTCCCTTTACTATTCCTCTCAACTCCTGACTGGATAACAAAAATGTGGTACATCTACACAATGGAGTTCTATGCAGCGGTAAAGAAAGATGACATCATGAACTTTGCTGGTAAATGGATGGAACTCAAAACCATTATGCTAAGTGAAGTAACAGAGTCACAGGAAAAAAACAAAAACAAAACAACAACAACAAAAAAAACGGCCAATGGTTTCCCTTATTTGTGGATACTAACACCAAATGCCCAGTTGGCAGGCAAACTGAGCAACTTTATTATTATATTTCATTGTATCTGAAATAAACTGTGCTATTATAATGTGAATCTCTTAATGGGCTCTAGAAATGTCCGACCACTTTTATTCACACATTGTAATTACTATATATGAATGGAAGATATGTATTCATATTCGAAAAAAATGTAAACTTAATACTTTTTTTACCTGCATGCAAATTTACTGTTAAAATGTGAATCTCTAAATGTGTTTTGGAATTAACCTATAGTTTATTGTCATATTTTGTAATTTTGATTTATGTGTGGAGTTTATATATGCATACTTTGGAATAATATATAATTAAAGGGGAAAAAAAGAGAAAAAATGTATGTCCCAAAGATTAACATTATATTTGTTTTTCTGAAGTATATTTATTTTCATTTTAAAAAATCTGTCCTCATCTTTATTATGTATGCCTCTTTTGATATTCACAAAATATATACTCACTGAAAATGTATCTAAATATATATATATATATATATCTATTATATTATATATATATATTCTTATTGAAATACATACAGAAGTGTATGAGTCTGTGATAGTTTAAATGATCTATCTTGTCCGTTGTGTGATATATGTGTGCTTGTATACATGCTTGCATGTGTGTGTGGATACATACTTGTACAGCTTTATGTGCGTGTGACTGTGGGTACATGTGAAGCCAGAGAGGATTCAAGAATCTAATTTTCTAGATATATAGTTTACTTACTGATCTTAAGTCTCTTCTTAAAAACCTGTATGCTGGAGAGATGGCCTAGCGGTTGAGAGCGCCGACCTCTCTTACAGAGGACCGGGGTTTGATCCCCAGCACCCACATGGCGGCCAGGAACCGTCTGAAGCTCCAATTCCAGGAGAACTCCAGGTCCAGGGGAATCCGAAACCCTCTTCTGACCTCCGCGGCATTGCGCGGCACGGGTGCACAGACCTGCATGCAGACACGTCACTTATACACTACAGAAATAAATAAATTAAACAACAACAACAAACAACAACAACACCAACAAAAAACCCTGTATGCCTGACTTTGAAGATCACCAATTGTATGTTGTATTTCCTCAGGTGTTTGAAATATAATATCACTAATTTTCTTCCAACGAGTTTCTCTAACTTGTAATTTCTTCTTGGTCAATTTATGGTATACTCAATAGTTGGGAACACATGGAAATTTTTGTATGTATGTATGTATGTATGTATGTTTGATTGTTTTTAGATAGGGTTTTACTATGTAGCCCTGGCTGGCCTGGAACTCGCTATGTCCACCAGGCTGACCTCCAGTTCACCAAGATCTTCCTGGTTCTGCCTATTAATTCTTGAATTCACGACCTGCACCACAACACCTGGCCAATATTGTCATTTTTATTTAATTTCTAGCTTGAAACTGTCTTGATTAGGGAATAATTTTTATATATTAGTGTATATACATCATTTTATAATCTTATACACTGAAAAACTAACATTTATTACATTTGCTTCTTTTAAGTAACAATAGTTACATTTCACTAAATGCTTTTGTTTTCTTAAGTTTCCTTACCATCAACTTATTATTTTTGATCATTTTCCTATCACTTAGTAAGAAATATCATTTCCTAAATTCATGTGGTTTTTGTGGTTTGAAATTTTTGGTGTGTCAATTTTAAAATTGTTTTAGTTATACATGTATTTGTAATCTTAGTAGGAAAAGTTTTATCATTGTTTCATGTTTAAGAAAGGAAACGGGGGGCTGGAGAGATGGCCTAGCCGATAAGAGCACCAACTGATCTTGCAGAGGATCCAGGTTCGATCCCCAGCACCCACGTGGCGGCTGAGAACCATCTGTAACTCCAATTACAGGAGAACTCCAGTTCCAGGGGAATCTGACACCCTCTTTTGACCTCCGCGGCATTGCACGACACGGGTGCACAAACCTACATGCAGTCAGTACATGCATACACATAAAATAAGTAAATAAATAATTTTTTTTTAAAAAAAGAAAGGAAATGGATATTATGTCCTTCATAATGTTGTTGGGAGGTTTAGAGAAGTTAGCGTACTGTATGTAGCCTCTCAGAGATTCCCTAGCCCATATTAAATACTCTAACTGGATTTAATTTATTTTGTAGGGGACAAGAGTGACATATTTATAAATAAAATTGTACATCAGATGAATCAAAATGAAAAAAAAAAACAGAAGTGTGGTGAAGGAACAAATCCAGTTGAGGGAAACAAAGTTAAACATATTGAAATAAACATAAATTGAATCAAAACATACTCTTCTAAAGAACAATGTAAACATGAAGGGATAAATAAAAGTCTTCAAACTTGAAGCCAAAAACATATTTTAAAATGTTATCTGTCAAAAATTCATTAGTTCTTTTTATCTCTCTCTTTTTCACATCCATGTGTGATATATGTGTGCTTGTATACATGCTTGCATGTGTGTGTGTACATACTTGTACAGCTTTATGTGCGTGTGAGTGTGGGTACATGTGAAGCCAGAGAGGATTCAAGAATCACTCTGTCATCCTTCTATCTTATTCAATGACCAGAGTCTCTCAACCAATCCCATAACTCTTAGATATGGCTGGTCTGGACCAGTCAACTTGCTGGGCATCCCCATACTTTATATTTCCAGGCTGGAATTACAGATGTACAACCAATCCCATGTGGCATTCTGGGGATCCAAAGTCCTCTTTTAGTCCTTATGTTTATTCAGAGCCATTTCCCCAAATATGCCTTGTTAGTGACTGATTGAGTTAAATTTTCCTTCTTAGGAGCAAGCTCTAATAAATTCTGCACTCTCCTCAGATTTGATTGTCATTATTTTGACCATCCAAGTATGGAAATATTCTCTTTGTCTCTGAAAGATGATATTCTGTCAGAGTAAAGCTCCTCATTCCTCCCTCTTCACCAGGCTGGAGACATTAATCTCCAGGGAAATTGGGCAGGCATGTGTTGAAAACAGTGAGGCCCAAAGCTGAGAAGATCTCAATTATCTGGGTCAAGGCTGAGAAATCTATCCAACACCTGGGCCAACCTATTTTGGACTTTACATAACACAAAATAAAATTTTACTTTTAGAGCTACTTTAATTTTAGGTTTTGTTAATTGCAGGAGCTATAATTACCTTTACTAATATGAGTGAGGTTAGAGATAACACAGTAATAAATTGTTTACCCAGAAATTACCCGCATTGAAACTTAATATAAGCAAAGTTATTGTTTTATATAAAATATATTAAACAGAAAAAGTTTCATAGGCCAGTTGATAATCAAAATGAATAAAATTAACTAAAAATAAATGAACATCCATTCACTAAACAGTTATACTGTTTGGCTAATATCTAAAAATATAAAACACAATCACAGAAGTATAGTATACAAACAAAATTATTGCACAAAATTTATACTCAAAATTTTAGAGAGCATGTAAAGGAGCATTAACCAAGACTGATTGTGTAGTAAGGCACATATAAAATATCATTAAAGTAGAAAGTATTTGCTAATTGTCACTCAATAAACATTGAAACAATATGAAGAACAATGAACATTTTCATTAACTTATTTTTAAAACCTTTTCTATGTATTTATTGATGAAAGATGAAATTAAAGCTATATTTACAAATCAGTTTAAATCTTTAAGAAATTATTTCATTAAACTTGTGTTTGATTGGAAGAGTAGTCCACTGACTGATACAATAAAACACTTCTCCAGGTAGAAGAGCTGCTTCCAAGGTTGTGGAAGCTGTAGAAGGTGGAGTCTGGCTGTAGGAAGTGGGTCTCAGGGAGCAGAACTGCTAACAGGACCCACTTCCTGTGTTCTCCATTACCTGATTGCAGACCTAATGTAACTAGCCACCTAATCGTCCTGCTACCTTGCCTTCCCAACCTGATTGTATCTATTCCTAAACCATGTGCTACCATAAGCTGTTCTTTCCTTAAGTTTCATCTTGTCAGGTATTTCTGATTGTTGAATGGCATCTGAATTAGGAACAGAAAATTATTTCTTTCGTATATCAAAAAGAAAACATCTCAATCCAAAGTGTGTATTAAATTAAAAAATGAAATGACAGAGACAGTTCTACAAATGAAATTCAAAGTCATAGATTTCATTTTCATTGTCATTAAATGTGGCCCTGTATTTTTATGCAATATCAATGAACTGGAAAAGCAAAGAACCAATTATTAATCCAGACAAAGAAATTTGTCATCATGCCTGCTAATATGCTTACACAAAAAGGAGCATACGGATACGTATGCAACATGTTTGAGATTAATAAGAGAAAGGCAATGTTCATAGAATATATATGCAAGTTCTTGAGTACACAAAACGGGGACCGCAGTTACCAATGTTTGTCGAAATAGCTACAAGAAAGGACTTTACTTATTTTGTAGGAATTTTTTGTTCTGTTCCTGTTTTTTCTTTCTTTTTTTTTTTTTTTTCAGTTAGGTTCTCATTATGTAGTTCAGAATTGCCTCAAACTCATGAAAATCTACTTGCTTTGATCTCTGAGCAATGAGATCACAGGTATAAACCATTATGGCTAAATGAGAGGAGATTTTATGTTTTCATTACAAAGAGTTGCAAAGATTTCTGATCTCTAATAACCTAAATATCCTAAATGGAACTTTTTTTTTTAATTTAATTTTTATTGATGGTTTGTGCATTTCGTACATCATTTTCCAATTCAGATCAGGCATATTTCCCTTTCCCTTCCCCCCACCCCCACCCCATCCCAGATCATGTATTCTGCCATAACTGTCCTGCATCTTTCAGGTTTTTTTTTTTTTCATTTTTTAGCTATAAGTGATAATCCATGAGTATAAGCATCCTTCGTGCAAAACCAATCTACAGACTGTTGTGCCCAAACCCCCACAGTCCCACCATTCAGTGGGGGGTGACAGGTTGTTTGTTCAATCAAGTTGATCAAATGAGTGTCCCTAAATGGAACTTTAAAGAGTGACTATTTGAACCAAAATACTACACTTCACCCCGTAAACATGTACAAGCATTATGTCATTTAAAAGTATAGTAAGTAAAAATAAATAAATAAAGAAAGAAATAATTGTATAGTAAGTAATTACTTCTAGAGAGGTGGTGAATAATGAGTTTAGGGACAGAATGGACAGGATGTGAGGTAAGAGATAAGTAGATGCATTACATATGTATATATACAATACATATATAATTGTCAAATAAATTTAATAAAATTATTAAATATTTAATTTAAAATATTAAATTAAATATTTATATTTAGATGTCTAGCAAAATTATACATTTTATGTATATATGCTCACTGAAAATTTATCTAAATATATATATATGAATACATACACAAGTGTATGATTCTGTGATTGTTTCAATGGTCTATCTTGTACTTTTCATACAAAAGATAAATTACTTTAATCATTGGATTTCATGTTTGAAATAGGGCTATAGGGATGGCTCATAGGTTAAGAAAATTGGGTGCTCATACAGAGGACCAGGGTTCAGATCTCAAAACTCACATGGTGGCCAACAACCATATGTAACTCCACTTCTAGGGGATCTGATGCACTTTTCTTGCCTCCATAAGTATTACATGACTTGAGTGCACTCACATACATATAGGTAAAAACACTCAAACACATAAAAATAAAAATACAAATAAAAAAACCATTAAACTTAGTGCTCTAAAAGACAAATGACTATATTTTCCTATGAATTTGAAATTTTGTAAGTTGGTTTCTAGTCATAGAAGCAATCAGACAAAAGAATTTAATATCTTAAATTTCACTAGTAATAATTATTCTGGAAGATCATAAATACTGGATATCTATTCAGAAGTTCGCTACTTCTAGTATTCCATCACTTCTTTCCATGAAGCATCTTAGTACTTCTGAACATAATGAGGGAGATCAGACTCAGAAGAAGCTACAGAATCTTTTTTAATTATACCGAGAATGGCTAATGCAAACCTAATTGGATAAGGTGATTAGATCCTTTGTTTCACAAGTTCATCAATTTTCAAATTCTAACATTTTACTTTACAATGTTGTCTGATGGAGTTATTATCATAGACCATACAGGACATGCGAAACTTAACTTTTCACTTTGTAGACCTATAGAAACCATAAACATGCACACAAATTGGTGAGGACAAAGGTATAATGGGAATTGGAGTACTTGAGAAGGAGCACATGAAATTATATTAGTGCCAATAATGGCCAAATAACCTGAAAACATTTGGCATTCTGATAGGATCATCTCCTGAAAACTGGCAATGGAAATTCTCCCCAAATAAGAATACAAAGACAGGGCTGGAGAGATAGCCTAGCGGTTAAGAGCGCCGACCGCTCTTACAGAGGACNTTTGGCTGCGGATTTGTTTGTTTATTTGTTTCTTTGGATTCTGGTGCCTTAACAATTGGCTGCACAGACTATAATCACTATACGTGCCTCTAGATCTTCTGCACCATGACTCAACCAGGCTGTGGGGTGGGGGTGAGGGATTGACTCACCTTGGCCCAAGTGCCAGTACCCTTTGGGCCAACTGACACCACATGCTGGGCAAATGCTGGTGTTGTGCTGTGTGGGGTGTAACTCCACCTAATCGCATTGGAACCCAAGGTTGGATGTTCCAGGTAGTACCAAGCCTCCACGGCCAGGGGGTGCGCAAAGCATCCAAGGCAGGAAGAGGTTCACTTGGTTTTTCACATGCTGCTGTTGGCAGGCACCTAGGTGAAGTCTGCTCATGCCACAGGCTGGGCGCATGCTGGTGTTGTTCTGCGTGAGCACTATTAACTTTATGTTTTTCATAGTAGACGAAGAAAAATGCCTCATCTACAGCAAGTTCCAGGACGCTGGACTACAGGGGAACCTGTCTTGAAAAGACAAAAAAAAAAAAAAAGAAAAGTTATGCCTGAGGGGGGCTTATGGCTTATAGGTTAAGAGCTCTAGCTACTTTTGCAGAGGACTTGGGTTGGATTCCCGGAACACACATGATAAGAAACAACCAACTGTAACTCAGTTTCACGGGAATCAATGCCCTCTTCTGACCTTCTCTTACCATTTCATGGCACAATATACTCCTATACCTGAAAAATAAATAAATAAATATAAAAAAGAAAAAAATACTTTTCTCTTTTAATTAACAACGATTTTCATACCTTATATTTTTATGTTTCTGTTACATTATATTGATTAATTTTCCTATTGCCTCATCAATGCTACTTATTTAAAAATATATTATCCATGGTATCTTGTAGTACAAGTCTTCCTATACGGTTCTTCCTATTCAAAACTTTGAGAATTTAATTGCCTCTGTCCTACAAATATACCCCTTGTAAATATTCTATGATAATTGTGCACTAAGAATATCTCATTTATATTAATGCCTTCTTAAACTTTGCAAGTAGAAGGCATCGAAAGACATTAGAGGAGGGAATTATCTGGTTTTGATTTGGCTATTCCTTTGAAAAAGAGATATGTTTTGTTGGATATGGTCGTACACACCTATAATCCAAATTCTGGAAGTTTAACCAGGAAGATTTCGAAGAGTTCCCTCCTTGTCATGGTTACACAGTGAAAAACAGGCCAGCCAGAGTTATATAGCAATATTCATTCATAATAAAAAAGACAGAGGCATTTATGACCTGCTTTCTGTGAAATCAAAACTGTATCCCCCCAATGAGGGTCCATATTCTTAACTGTCTATGTGCCTATCACTAAGGTTTATATACCTAGTGTCCTCATCATATTTTTGCATCACCTTATAGTTAATGGCTGCTTTTACCCTTGAGTGTTATCTCTGATTGACCTGCAATTGTAATCTTTGTACATTATAGATATAGTTCTGGGTAGCCAATGAGCCAATGTTCATTGGAACTGAACATTCTATACACAGGTGCCTACAAGCTTCAGTGTACCTTCATTCAAGATTAGTTGTCTTTTTTACCATTGATTCTGGAAGAATTCTAGCCAGATAGGAAATTTCTTTGCAACTGACTGAAATTCAGTTTAATTTCTAGTATGATATGAACAGTATTTTTGAGGATATCCTGATTATTCCTGCAACCCTGGGGTGAGTGTGCACAAAATTTTCCTAGTAAAAACTTTCCATACAGAGGTGTAGCAGATTATCAAATTTGGACATTCTTGCTTTATCTCTTCACTTAGGAGAAATATTTTCCATCTTCTTCCATTACAGGTGATATGGATTTATTTTTCATTTCAAGGAAATTCATTAAATTTTCAAGGGAATTCCTTTCTATTTCTAGTTTGTTGAATGTTTTGATCCTGTTATATTGTCTAATGTACTTTACATTTCTATTGAAACAGTGTACAATACTTATCCTTTATTAAAATGATTTAATAAATCAATTAACATAGTTTATGCTAAAATAATGTTTCATTCCTGAGATAAATTCCAGCTGGGTGCTTAATCCAGCACTTTTTGGATGTTGTAGGATTTGATTTGCCAGTAATTTGTTGATGACTCATTAATTTATGATCATTGACCAATTTTTGGCCTCCATGTCAATTATTATCTATTGCCAAAGGAACTTCTCTAATAACTTTTGAGAGATTCACTAATGTATATATATAATGTTCTATATTATGAATTGGATAAATACATTATTTAGCAGCCTAATAATAGTAATATTTTCCCCCTAGAGTCTATGACCTATATAGAAGGAAGATCTTGGTCTTCTTTATAACGGTGCTCAGTATGGGTTCCATCTTTCGGAGTAGGCCTTACAGCAAATCATGTGGTTGGTTTCTCTCAGGACATTCATACCAGTATTGCACATAAGGACATATCTGTCAGGCCTGCATTATTGTAATTTATAGGTCTCACGACGCTTAAATAGTGATTATTTTGGGCATTTTATCTGAATGTATCTGCATGGTATCTGAAGCCCTTTTCAGCACTATGAACACTGGCAAGTAGATTAAAGCTTCCACAACTGAAAAGCTTGATTTCTTCATGTTGTATTATTTAAATTTGTATGCTTCAGAAAAAGATTTTTTATTTATTTATTTATATTTTTATTTATTTATATATATATTTTTATTTCTGAATGTGTATCAATGTACTGTCTGCCGGCAGGTCTGTGCACCCGTGCCGCGCATCCGCGGAGGTCAGAAGAGGGTCTCGGATTTCCTGGAGCTGGGTTCTCCTGGAACTGGAGTTTCAGACGGCTCTTCGCCGCCATGTGTGTGCTGGGGATCGAACCCTGGTCCTCTGCCAAAGGGTGGTCGGCGCTCTTAACTGCTAGGCCCATCTCTCCAGCCCCCCAGAAACAGATTTAAGAGACTTACCAAGAGCAATGAAAATATCTAGTATTGCTTGGGGGGCGTGGTCTTGAACTAAAGACTGATATATCAAAAAGAAGAAATAGAAAATGCTGAGGAAGATTTTAAATATGTTTAACATGGAACTATGGAAATGCAAATTAAATTATCTCAGTCAGAATTGCAAAGGTCGACATACAAATGCTGGCATGGATGTTAGGAAAAGGAGACCACTTTTTCACTACTGTGGGATGGAAAACTCGTGGCAACCCTTGGAAAAGTGTGGAGTTTCCTCAAAAATTTAGAAATAGATCTTTCACATGGTACACTATATCCTCTACAGAGAAATACCTCCTTATCAATGTTCGTTGCCTCTTTTTTTTTCACAATAGCAAAGGTGGAATCACTCTGTCACTCAGACGCAAGAGTGTGATTAGGAAAATGTGGTACATTTGCGCAATAGACTATTATTCATTGCTTTAGAAAAATGATATTATGATATTCACAGGTAAATGTATGGGGCTGGAACATCATTTCTCAAGGTAACTCAGACCCAGAAATGCAAAGTCTGCAACTATTTTTATCTTATTTGTTAATGTTAGCTTTAAAATTTTAGATATGTGTAGTTCCACCTTGAATACACATATAGGTTAAGAAATTAGTTATGGGTTATTGAGGAGATAGAATATAGTGCTATAATAGAAAGGGAAATAGTGGGCCTGGAAGGCTAAGATGGGGAGGTAATGAGAAGGAGGCAGAGGAGGAGGACAAAGAGTAGACCACTAACAAAAGAACCTGCTGCTGATGTCATAGGAAAATCTTGTAGAAGCTTCTTAAAATACAGCAATACAATACATAAATATATTACTCTATAACAGGACAGCAATTCCCTGTAAATATCACAGATTAAAAAATGTTTGGTATTGAAACCTCTATTTTGATTCAGTTTTTATGTTATTGGCTGTAGGCTGTTGCTCAGTTACATGTATATGCTGTCTTCTAAATATTATCAAAAATATTTCCCTTTAATATTCCTCTCAACTCCTGACTGGATAACAAAAATGTGTGGTACATCTACACAATGGAGTTCTATGCAGCGGTAAAGAAAGATGACATCATGAAACTTTGCTGGTAATGGATGGAACTCAAAACATCTATGCAAGTGAGTAACAGAGTCACAGGAAAAAAACAAAAACCAAAACACAACAACAAAAAAAACGCCAATGGTTTCCCTTATTTGGGATACTAACAAATGCCCAGTTGGCAGGCAAACTGAAAACTTTATTATAATGATTCATTGTATCTGAGAATAAAATGTGCTATTCTAATGGGAACCTATGGGCCTAGGAAAGTCCGACCACTTCCACAACAGGAATACATATATGAATGGAAGATATGTATTCATATTCGAAAAAAATGTAAACTTAATTACTTTTTTTACCTGCATGCAAATTTACTGTTTTAAAATGTGAATCTCTAAATGTGTTTGGAATTAAACTATCTTTTATTTTCATATTTTGTAATTTGATTTATGTGTGGGAGTGTATATATGCATACTTTGGGACATATATATAATTAAGGGGAAAAAAGAGAAAAAATGTATGTCCCAAAGATTAACATTATATTTGTTTTTCTGAAGTATATTTTTTTCATTTATTTTTTTATTTTATTTTATTTTATTTTTTTTTGTATGTGTATGGTGTTACCTGTCTGCGTGCAGGTTTGTGCACCCGTGTCGTGCAATGCCGCGGAGGTTAGAAGAGGGTTTCGGATCCCCTTGACTGGAGTTCTCCTGACCGGAGTTTCAGACGGTTCTAGCTGCCATGTGGGTGCTCGGGATCGAACCCGGGTCCTCTGTCAGAGCGGTTGCGCTCTTAACCGCTAGGCCATCTCTCCAGCCCTTATTTTCATTTTAAAAAATCTGTCCTCATCTTTATATGTATGCCTCTTTGATATTCACAAAATATACTCACTGAAAAAGTATCTAAATATATATATATATATTTATAATATATATATATATTATATGAATAATACAGACAGTGATGAGTCTGTGATTGTTAAATGATCTATCTTGTCGTGTGTGTGATATATGTGTGCTTGTATACATGCTTGCATGTGTGTGTGGATACATACTTGTACAGCTTTATGTGCGTGTGATGTGGGTACATGTGAAGCCAGAGAGGATTCAAGAATCTAATTTTCTAGATATATAGTTTACTTACTGATCTTAAGTCTCTTCTTAAAAACCTGTATGCTGGAGAGATGGCCTAGCGCGTGAGAGCGCCGACCTCTCTTACAGAGGACCGGGGTTTGATCCCCAGCACCCACATGCGGCCAAGAACCGTCTGAAGCCTCCAATTCCAGGAGAACTCCAGGTCCAGGGGAATCCAACCCTCTTTTGACCTCGCTGGCATTGCGCGGCACGGGTGCACAGACCTGCATGCAGACAGCTCTTTACACATACAGAAATAAATAAACAATTTAAAACAACAACAACAACAACAACAACAACAACAAAAAACCCTGTATGCCTGACTTTGAAGATCACCAATTGTATGTTGTATTTCCTCAGGTGTTTGAAATATAATATCACTAATTTTCTTCCAACGAGTTTCTCTAACTTGTAATTTCTTCTTGGTCAATTTATGTGTATACTCAATAGTTGGGAACACATGGAAATTTTATCATGTATGTATGTATGTATGTATGTATGTATGTAGTATGTTTGATTGTTTTTAGATAGGGTTTTCTATGTAGCCCTGGCTGGCCTGGAACTCGCTATGTCCCAGGCTGACCTCCAGTTACCAAAGATCTTCCTGGTTCTGCCTTTAATTCTTGAATTCACGACCTGCACACAAACACTGGCCATATTGTCATTTTTATTTAATTTCTAGCTTGAAACTGTCTTGATTAGGGAATAATTTTTATATATTAGTGTATATACATCATTTTATAATCTTATACACTGAAAAACTAACATTTATTACATTTGCTTCTTTTAAGTAACAATAGTTACATTTCACTAAATGCTTTTGTTTTCTTAAGTTTCCTTACCATCAACTTATTATTTTTGATCATTTTCCTATCACTTAGTAAGAAATATCATTTCCTAAATTCATGTGGTTTTGTGGTTTGAAATTTTGGTGTGTCAATTTTAAAATTGTTTTAGTTTACATGTATTTGTAATCTTAGTAGGAAAAGTTTTATCCTTGTTTCATGTTTAAGAAAGGAAACGGGGGGCTGGAGAGATGGCCTAGCCGATAGAGCACCAACTGATCTTGCCGAGGACCAGGTTCGATCTCCCAGCCCCCAGTGGCGGCTGAGAACCATCTGTAACTCCAATTACAGGAGAACTCCCGTTCCAGGGGAATCTGACACCCTCTTTTGACCCTCGCGGCATTGCACGACAGGCGTGCACAAACCTACCTGCAGTCAGTACATGCATACACATAATAAGTAATCAATAAATAATTTTTTTTTAAAAAAAGAAAGGAAATGGATATTATGTCCTTCATAATGTTGTTGGGAGGTTTAGAGAAGTTAGCGTACTGTATGTAGCCTCTCAGAGATTCCCTAGCCCATATTAAATACTCTAACTGGATTTAATTTATTTTGTAGGGGACAAGAGTGACATATTTATAAATAAAATTGTACATCAGATGAATCAACATGAAAAAAAAAAACAGAAGTGTGGTGAAGGAACAAATCCCAGTTGAGGGAAACAAAGTTAAACATATTGAAAAAACATAATTGAATCAAAACATCTTTCTAAAGAACAATGTAAACATGAAGGCGATAAATAAAAGTCTTCGAACTGAAGCCAAAAACATATTTTTAAAATGTTATCTCGTCAAAAATCCATTAGTTCTTTTTATCTCTCTCTTTTTCACATCCATGTGTGATATATGTGTGCTTGTATCATGCTTGCATGTGTGTGTGTACATACTTGTACGCCTTATGTGCTGTGAGTGTGGGTACATGTGAAGCCAGAGAGGATTCAAGAATCACTCTGTCATCCTTCTATCTTATTCAATGACCAGAGTCTCTCAACCAATCCCATAACTCTTAGATATGGCTGGTCTGGACCAGTCAACTTGCTGGGCATCCCCATACTTTATATTTCCAGGCTGGAATTACAGATGTACACACCAATCCCATTGGGCATTCTGGGGATCCAAAGTCCTCTTTTAGTCCTATGTTTATTCGAAGCCATTTCCCCAAATATGCCTTGTTAGTGACTGATTGAGTTAAATTTTCCTTCTTAGGAGCAAGCTCTAATAAATTCTGCACTCTCCTCAGATTTATTGTCATTATTTGACCATCCAAGTATGGAAATATTCTCTTGTGTCTCTGAAGATGATTTCTGTCAGAGTAAGCTCCTCATTCCTCCCTCTCACCAGGCTGGCGAGACATTAATCTCCAGGGAAATGGGCAGGCAGTGTTGAAAACAGTGAGGCCCAAAGCTGAGAAGATCCAATATCTGGGTCAAGGTGAGAATCTATCCAACACCGGGCCAACTATTGTGGACTTTACATAAACAAAATAAAATTTTACTTTTAGAGCTACTTTAATTTTAGGTTTTGTTAATTGCAGGAGCTATAATTACCTTTACTAATATGAGTGAGGTTAGAGATAACACAGTAATAAATTGTTTACCCAGAAATTACCCGCATTGAAACTTAATATAAGCAAAGTTATTGTTTTATATAAAATATATAAACAGAAAAAGTTTCATAGGCCAGTTGATAATCAAATGAATAAAATTAACTAAAAATAAATGAACATCCATTCACTAAACAGTTATACTGTTTGGCTAATATCTAAAAATATAAAACACAATCACAGAAGTATAGTAACAAACAAAATTATTGCACAAAATTTATACTCAAAATTTTAGAGAGCATGTAAAGGAGCAT
This sequence comes from Rhizomys pruinosus, assembly GCA_009823505.1. Classification (NCBI taxonomy): domain Eukaryota; kingdom Metazoa; phylum Chordata; class Mammalia; order Rodentia; family Spalacidae; genus Rhizomys; species Rhizomys pruinosus. Next base: position 784,669 of record VZQC01007270.1, on the reverse strand, counting down.
TAACCAAGACTGATTGTGTAGTAAGGCACATATAAAATATCATTAAAGTAGAAAGTATTTGCTAATTGTCACTCAATAAACATTGAAACAATATGAAGAACAATGAACATTTTCATTAACTTATTTTTAAAACCTTTTCTATGTATTTTTGATGAAAGATGAAATTAAAGCATATATTACAAATCAGTTTATAATCTTTAAGAAATTATTTCATTAAACTTGTGTTTGATTGGAAGAGTAGTCCACTGACTGATACAATAAAACACTTCTCCAGGTAGAAGAGCTGCTTCCAAGGTTGTGGAAGCTGTAGAAGGTGGAGTCTGGCTGTAGGAAGTGGGTCTCAGGGAGCAGAACTGCTAACAGGACCCACTTCCTGTGTTCTCCATTACCTGATTGCAGACCTAATGTAACTAGCCACCTAATCGTCCTGCTACCTTGCCTTCCCAACCTGATTGTATCTATTCCTAAACCATGTGCCTACCATAAGCTGTTCTTTCCTTAAGTTTCATCTGTGCAGTATTTCTGATTGTTGAATTGGCATCTGAATTAGGAACAAGAAATTATTTCTTCGTATATCAAAAGAAAACATCTCAATCCAAAGTGTGTATTAAATTAAAAAATGAAATGACAGAGAAGTTCTACAAATGAAAATCTAAAGTCATAGATTTCGCTTTTCCTGTCATTAAATGTGGCCCTGTATTTTTATGCAATATCAATGAACTGGAAAAGCAAAGAACCAATTATTAATCCAGACAAAGAAATTTGTCATCATGCCTGCTAATATGCTTACACAAAAAGGAGCATACGGATACGTATGCAACATGTTTGAGATTAATAAGAGAAAGGCAATGTTCATAGAATATATATGCAAGTTCTTGAGTACACAAAACGGGGACCGCAGTTACCAATGTTTGTCGAAATAGACTACACGAAAGGACTTTCTTATTTTGTAGGAATTTTTTTTCTGTTCCTGTTTTTTCTTTTTTTTTTTTTTTTTTTTCATTAGGTTCTCATTATGTAGTTCAGAATTGCCTTCAAACTCATGAAAATTATTGCTGTTGATCTCGAGCAATGAGCACAGGTATAAACCATTAGGGCTAAATGAGAGGAGATTTTATGTTTTCATACAGAGTTGCAAAGATTTTGATCTCTAATAACCTAAATATCCTAAATGGAACTTTTTTTTTAATTTAATTTTTATTGATGGTTTGTGCATTTCGTAATCATTTTCCAATTCAGATCAGGCATATTTCCCTTTCCTTCCCCCCACCCCCACCCATCCAGATCTGGTATTCTGCCATAACTTCCTGCATCTCTTCAGGTTTTTTTTTTTTCATTTTTTTAGCTATAGTGATAATCCATGAGTAAAGCGTCCTTTGTGCAAAACCAATCTCAGACTGTTGTGCCCAAACCCCACAGTCCCCACCATTCAGTGGGGGTGCAGGTTGTTGTTCCAATCAAGTGATCATGAGGTCCCTAAATGCGAACTTTAAAGAGTGACTATTTGAACCAAAATACTACACTTCACCCCGTAAACATGTACAAGCATTATGTCATTTAAAGTATAGTAGTAAAATAAAATAATAAGAAGAAAGAATATTGTATAGTAGTAATTACTTCTAGAGAGGTGGTGGAATAATGAGTTTAGGGACAGAATGGACAGGATGTGAGGTAATCATCTCCTGAAAACTGGCAATGGAAATTCTCCCCAAATAAGAATACAAAGACAAAAAAACTAGACTCGTATTCCCATATAAGTGTGTGGCTGCCTTAGACTTTATAGTTCCAATTTGCCCACTGACCGAACCTCACAGAGCAAAGAGTAAGACATTAACCAAATGAAATGGCTCATTAAGTACTCACACAGTCTCATGGCAATGCTACACCCTTGCTTTTACAGTGTTATTGCCAAACGTTGTTCCCTTATCGGCACAGAGAGCAACAGAAAGTGAGCCCTAGTGGAAAGAAATGCCTGAACAGACGTGTGCTATTAACTTCTGCCAGCTTAATCAGCCCAGCATATAAATGTGGCCTTATCAAAATAATTAAACTCAGAATGTAATATAATTCTTCTCTCCCTATTGAGGGAAAAAGAAACAAAACCCTAAAACCTAAAGCAAAGGTACAAAAACATAATAAATACTTTACGATGTTTTTTTTTTTTTTTTTTTTTTCAAATGACTAAGGGCTGGAGAGATAGCCTAGCGGTTTTAGAGCACGACTGCTCTTGCAAAGGACCCGGGTTTGGTCCCCAGCACCCACATGGCAGCTAAGACCCTCTGTAACTCCCACTCCAGACTGAACTCCAGTTCCAGGGGAATCCCAGACCTCTTCTGACCTCCGCGGCATTGCCCAACACAGGTGCAAAAACCTCACATGCAGATGTACATCATACACTACAAAAATAAATTAAAAAATAAAAAAAAATGAAATAAAAACATGGGATATATAATATATTAACATATTTATATAATTTTAACTTTTTAATATTTTATTTTAACTATATTGCTTGCATTTCTGTAAGTGCACTCATGCCCTGCAATGCCCGTAGAAGTCAGAGGGCATCAAATCCTCTGAAACTTAAGTGACAGTTGTTAGCTGCCATGTGCATGCTGGGAAATAAACCCAGGTCCTCTGCAGGAGCAATGAGTGCTCTTAACAAGTGAGCCAATTTTCCAATGCCTATATATTTTTCGATATATATACATATATATATATGTATATATATAATAATAACCTGAATATATATATATATATATATTATATTAACCTGAATATATATATATATATTATATTAACCTGAATATATATATATATATATATATATATATATATATATATTAACCTGAAAATATTTGGCATTCTGATAGGATCATATCCTGAAAACTGGCAATGGAAATTCTTCCCAAAATAAGAATACAAAGACAAAAAAACTAGACTCATATTCATATATATATAGTGATGGTTAATCCTGGGTGTCAACTTGACTGAACTAAGGAACAAATAAGAGAAAAAGGATCTTTGGATTGGATTACCTCAACCCAGATGGCCCACCCTAAATGTGGGCATTACCTTCTGCCGGCAGGCAGTATAAAAGGCCATGGCAGAGGGAGCTGGTCCCTTTTTTCCTGCGGCTTGCCTCTCTCTCACTGGTGAGTTTGTGCTGTTGTGATCAACCCTTTGGATCCCAGTGTATACTGAGACTGGCAGATCTCCTGGAATCCATAGGGCCTTCAACACCAGATTGGGACTACTGAGACAACCAGCCTTGCAGACTGAGCAGTTCCCTGGATTCTCAGCCTCTCCAGTGCAGCATAGCTATTTTGGACTCCTTGAGCTCTGTCACGTGAACAAATCAATAAATTGTATATAGCTGTATATTCCTCCTGTTGATTCTGTTTCTTCAGAGAACCCTGACTAAAACAGATTCATATATAATTTTTATTTTTATTGTAATGATCAATGACCATTATAAAAATATTTTATTGAGCTTTTGTACACTTCATCTAAAAGTTCTTAATCAAATTTAGACTTCCCCCTCTGTCTATGCCACTGAAAATAGGCCTCATGTCTTCCAATATACATGTTAAGTCCCATCTTGTCAAGCATATCCAGATGACCTTTGTAGTCTTTTCAGGATTCTTAAGAAAGGTCTATTCTCCCTCACTTAGCAGTAATCAGTCTCCAACTGTTCCCAGGCAGTTGATAAACCATCACCCATTTTTCTTGCTTCACTCAGGGCCCTTGTGTGATTGAATTGCATTGGGTACTGTGCCCTATGTCACCACTGCCACAAGAACACATGTGCAAGTTTCAGTTGCCTGGAAACCTGTTTTCCTATGCTCATGGATCAACCCTGGCTCTTACAGTTTTTCTTCCCCCTGTTCTGCAATAGTCCCTGAGCTGTGGGTAGGAGAGGTTTAAAACAGGATCTATCCAGGGACCCACACTCTGCAATCTCTTATTCATGAAAACTTAGCCAATTGTGGCCTTTTATGTGCATCACACTCTGTTGTATAAGGGAGTTTTGCTGGTGACAATTGATGTATGTATTAGTATGCTCTCCACCCCCTGTTATTCTATGTTCTGTGAACCTTAACCCAAACTGTCCCTTTGTTGTTATCAATCCACTTAACTGAAAACAAGCTGATGCTTGTTCCTAAATAGGACACCTGTATCAATTTCTTACTTCCCAAGACTCAGGGATCATTGGGAAAGAGGGGGCAGAAAGATTATAGAGCCAAAGGTGGCAGATGACCATAAGGAGCAGAGTTTTCTGGATCAGTTCTCATGAGCTACCAGCAATGCTGGCAATATGGACCAGTTTCCCATAAGAACAAGTCAGACCAAACCTCAACTAGTTTTCGAGAAGTGAGTGAAATCCTCAACACTACCTGAGAACGACTGGCAACTGATGACTGCTAGGAAATTCTGTCATATTTAAGGATGAGACATAGGTTGACCAGGCTCCAGAGGAAGAACCCAAATGAAGGGCCTTTAGGAACACAAACATGACTCTATAGGCATTTATATTTATATTTATATTTGCAATGTACAAAAATTTGGTGGGGGCACAGAACAAGGGTCGAGGTAGGTGTGTGTATCTAAATATTATTAAAATATATGAAATTAACAAATACTCAGAAAACTTCAATATCGGGTTTTTTCACTTATAAATTAGGGACATAAATACTGTATCTCTTGAAATGTTGAAATGTTCCATGCTAAACCTTCATTTTTTGTTCTTTCTGAGGCAGGGGCTGCCTGTAACACTAACTGAACTAAAACTCCTTCTGCAGAGCACTTGCCACAATCTCATCCACCTGCCTCTAAGTAGCAAGTGCTGGGATTAAAGGCGTGCAACACTGTGTTGTGTGTCACCATGAAGAAATAGTAGAAACACAAGTATAGACAGAAGTGACAATTTCACTGAACTTAATGGGGAGGACATTAAGATCTAGGTGGAAAATTTGAATATCAATTTTCCAGGTAGTAGACAAGAAATGAAGTCAGTATCCCTTGTGTTTAGATTTCTGTCCTATAGGAAGAAGAAAGATTAAAATGCTCATTCATTCTTACTTGAAGTCTCTGTTTGCTCTAAGCAGGAGATTTTCCCCTAATCACATATGAATGACTCAACATTAGCAGAAATTCTGAAATTCTTATAATTACTGATTATAATATTGTTTTATGTTAATACTATCATAGTTGCTGTGGATATTTATCTCAACACAATAATTTATGATAGAAATCACACTTTATTATTTTATATTTATGTTATTTCTTCTCACAGGATCTTGCTCTGTCTTTCTTGCTGGTTTTTAACAACAACAACGATGACAACAACAACAAAATCATACTATCTCAGCATCCCAAGCACTGAGATTACAGACATATGCCACATTCTTTCTTTCTTTTCATTTAATAACAAGGAGTTTATTTGCTTCTTTGTTCACTTGTTTCAGATGTATTTGATTTTTTAAAATTATTTGCTGAGAATTCCATGTATGATTGATGTTCTTAAATCATTTCTGCCCTTCTCACTCCATCTTCTAAGCCACAGGTATTTGGCAAAGTTTGGCAGTACATGGCACAAATTCCCTTTTACTGAGTTGCTCTTATATCCATTAGACAGCTGTTGGTTACTGCGCTGGATAGTTTAAGTTGTCAAGTTGATACACATGGGGAGGAAGAACTTCAATTTTGGGATTTTCTCTATTGGACTAGCCTGTGGGCCTCTCTATGAGATATTTTCTTGATTGTTGAGTGGAGTGATGTGGGAGGGCCCAGCCCACTGTAAATGATGCCATCCCTAGGCAGGTGGTCCTAGGTTTTATAATTTGTGATTGGGACACAGTCAGAGTGTATGAAAAAAAAAAAATATATATATATATATTATATGTTATGGTTCATAAGCTTTACAGTTCTCTAAGACTTTATTCTTTCTCATTGATTTAAATATACTATGATGTGGACATTTCTCTTCCGATCCTGTCTCTTTGATGTTCTTTGTGCTTCCTTATGGAACTTGTTAACTTGTTAACTTGGGAGATGTTTTTCTATAAAACTATTGAAGACCTATTTGTCTATGTCCTGGACCCTGGATGCTTCTCTTTCTTCTATGACTGTGAGTCATAGATTTGGTTTTGTCATAGTATTCCAAAGTTCATGCAAATTCTTTTCATTTTTTAAAAAATCACATTCTTTTATTGAGTGCTCTAATTTCTCTACTTTATCATAAACTCCTGATATTCTGTCTTCTACTTGATCCATTCAGGTGGTAAGGCTTTCCTCTGACTCTTATAAATGTTTTATTATTTTTTCCATTCAATTTACATTTCGAGTTTCTTCACCATTTATGTCAAATTTAATTTACTTCCAATACCTTAACAGTCTCTCATTATTTTATTCAGATATATTATTGCATTTCTTGTATTTCATTTGGTATTTTTTTCCTATCTTCCTCAAGTTCATTTAGGTTTTCATTCCTGTCCTCTTTAGGCTCACTAAATTCTTATATTTGTTATTATTCTTCTAAATAATCATTTATAGTTTTTATCTAGGTAATTATATAACTGGGGAACATTTCTATAGGTCTATAAGACTGGTGACATATAACTTGGCCTTTCATATTAGTTGTGCTTTTATGACATGTCCTAGGCATGTAGATTTATTTCATTGATTATATGACAATTATGTGATTTCACCTCCTGTTGTATTTTTGGTGCTACCCAAGCTCAGTCGAATTCAGAACATTGTACTAGAGTCCTTCAGATATTTTGTGTTGATTTTTACATTTATTTTTATTTTATATACATGACTATATTGTACACATGTATCTAAGCACACCTGCGTTTAACTGCCTATGGATATCAGAATAAGATATTGGATTCCCTGGAGCTGGTGTTAACGATGGTTGTTGGCCACCATGTGGGTGTTGAAATTTGGACCTGGGTCTTCTGCAAGAGCCATCTCTCCATCCCCATTGGTGTTTACATGTTATTAGAAAGACTGGGTTGTCTACAATTCAGTGGTAACCATATGGCATGAGAATGTGGGTCTGGGCATAGAAAGGAGGTGTAGGGTAAGGATCCCTTGGGCAGACTCAATAATATATTGCTAAGTGCAAATTCTGGCTGGGCTTTTGCTGGGCCAGGGCTAGACACCCTTCCAGCACATGTACAGGTAGAACTCAAGTTGTGCCTAGGCTTATATGGATGGTATGGGAGGGGCTCTGTAGTATAAACCTGGATGGCTTGGACTTGACTGTGACTCTGGATGGGCCTGGATATGTGGGTTGCATAGGTGGTGTTCTTGGGGAAAGCATCTGACTGGTAGCTCAACTGTGGAAATAAATAAAAGGAGTTTCTTAAGAACTCTGAGTTTAAATGCAGGCTGTACAAGTGGGCCATCTAACTGGTTATATTCTTTTTATTGATAGTGAGTGATACAATTGTTTGCTTAAAATTTTTAGGTATTATTTTTGAATTTTATGTATTTCATAAATAGATGTTAATCAAATTTAGACACTTTCTCCCATTCCATACAACCACATACCCCCCCCCACAAGATTTCATGCATTCTGCCATATGCTATGCTATAATCTATTCAGGCATTTGAGCTCAGATACCTTCAGTGTAAGTCAATTCACTCTGGTCCAGTCAGCCTGGTTAGAGTCACTCCCTTCAAGATCAACTCTCCTTCTCCCAGTAGTAATCAGTTGGCAATAGTTCATCAGCAAAGGTTGGGGCCTACTGCCCGTTTCCACAGTTCTGTGGTGGAATTTGTCTGTTTGAGTCGGCATGAGTCTTTTTCATGCTCTGACCATTGATGCAAGTTCATATGAGCAAATTCCCAGGGGCCTAAAAACCTGCTTCCTTTTATTCATGAACCAACCCTAGCATTTACAATCGTTCTGCCACCTCTTGAGCACTGGTCCCTGATTTATGAGAGGGTGAGGCTTACTATTGTTCTATCCAGGGAAACACACTCTTCAGTCTCTTATCCTCTAAACTTTGCCCAGTTGTGGCCATCTTTGTGGATCGCACTCTATTACCTGAGAAAGCTTCACTGGTTAGAGTTGAGGTATACATTAGTATTCTCTCTAACCCTGTTCCACCATGTTCCCTGAGCGTTAGGTATAGAGGTTCCACAGCATCTCTCAGACATATACTCTCTGTTCATGATCAGATGTAGAAAATCTGTAATAATTTCCACCTGCTGCCAAACAGTTTCTTTGATGAATGGTGTACAGTACACTTGTCTGTAAAGATCCATATTTAGCATACAGTAACACATTTCATTTGTCTAGAGGTATGACAGCTATAGGGTTTTGTCTAAGATCTATGACCTCTCCAGACATTTTATTTGACTGTATTTATAGTGATGCACATTGAGTTCCCTACCATAGATAAGGTTTAAAGTCCAATTAGACAGCTTTTGATTATTTCCAAGATAAAAGTATCACTATTGCACCCCTATAGTTTGATGTGCCAGTCATTGCTCTGATTATTAGGCTTTCCAGCTGGGGTTGGGCCACTGACTAATTTTCTTCTTCAGTAGCTTGTGTAGTATCCTCTAGAACTATGAGAGTTTGTCTTCAGGGAGAAGGCTTCCAGGTCAGTTCCAGCAAGATTTCTCCAAGTCCTGTGACTGTAGTATGCCCTGTCTTCAGAAATAGGGTCTTAGCTTCAAGTTCTGGGAAGGAATCAAGGTCTGTGGCATTACCCCATATTATTTAGGAGTTTCTTATACTACCCTCAGCAACAACTCCAAGGGAGGCCTCTACTGCCTGCCACTGTGTTTTTGTCATACAGCCTTCATGTATCCACAATTAGTCCTTTACAAATTTCTATAAACCACTATCTTATTTATTTAATGTTAAAGCACATGAAACAGGCAACACTAAAACGAAAATTAATAACATCTGACATAGCATCTTCTACTTTTGTAATACACTATGCCAAGGCAATTGGGACCCAGAAATTGACTCTTTCTGATCTCATACTGCCATCTCCTACTGTCAAAAGATACTATTAAATAAATACAATTTGATATTATCATGTGTTTTCCTTTATAACAATGAAAATGAATCTTGACTGAAGAGTAAAATTAACTGGATGTTGATGTATTAATGCCTAGCTTTCAAGCTTTGACTTTCAGTTTTAATTGTTCAAGAGTACAGCCTTCTTATTTTGTGGGTAACTCACAAGGTGATAATATTTTCCATAATAGATTCTTATGAAGGTAAAATATAAGCATAGTCCTTTCTTCTCATATGACTCTCCTCAGATACTAATATAAAGCAAATGGCATGGACTATGGGAACACAATGTAGTAAACTCTTCCAGTCCAGCCGAAGAAATTCAGGTCACTGCCAAGTAATGGAGGTGAGTGGACCACGAAATCAGTGCATGGACACCGAGAGCAGGGTAAAAACCAGGCAGCTTGTGGGGCTGGAGAGATGGCTAGCGGTTAAGAGTGCCGACTGCTCTTGCAGAGGACTGGGTTTGAAACCCAGCACCCACATGGTGGCTGAGAACAGCCTTTAACTCCAGTTCAACATGTAGGTGCACAAACCTACATGCAGACAGTAAATTTATACACATAAAAAATAAATAAAATTTGGGCTGGAGAGATGTCCTAGCGGTTAAGATCGCCGACCGCTCTTGCACAGGACCCGGGTTCCATCCCCAGCACCCACATGGCGGCTGAGAACCGTCTGTAACTCCAATTCCAGGAGAACTCCAGCTCCAGGGGAATCCGACACCCTCTTCTGACCTCCGCGGCATTGCACTACATGGGTGCACAAACCTACATGCAGACACTACACTCATACACATAACTAACTAACTAACTAAATAAATAAAATAAAAATAAATAAATAAAATTTAAAAAAAAACAGGCAGCTTGTGAGCTCCTGCAAACTCTCCTTTAATCAGTCTCCCCCTTCTTGGCAACATAGGCATATCTATGTGTGTGTGAATATATATATATATATATATATTATATATATATATATATATATATATATACAAATATATATATATTTGTCTCTGCCCTTTTGCACATAACAAATGTTGCTCATTGGCCCAGATCAGTGACTCAGCTTTTGCTTCGGAGGTAAGCAAGCCACTGCACAGGTGCATAACACTCTAAACACAGCCCAAATCTTTTTAAATAAGAATGCATCAGGAGTTTGTATTCCTAGTCAGGCAAGTAACTTTAATCCTTCCTCCTTTTGTCTCCCAGGGTCCTCATTCATTCTTGTTATATGGTTCTTGTTAATATTGAGCAAGGAACATTTGGATAAAGAGAAAAGCTGAGTGAGTTAACAGGTTGTCTATGGAAAGAAATAAAAGCAGATGACATGTCAGATAGGAGAAGAGCATCTTATCCATAGTTTCACATACTACTGTGTTTATCTTAGAGACAAGAGTAGATAACTGATTGAATCTGGTTATCTTTCAGCCTCATCCCTAGGAATTTAGATAGATAAGTAGATAGATGATAGATAGATAGATAGATAGATAGATAGATAGATAGATAGAAAGATAGAGTAATAGGATAAGGTTTTACTTAAGGTATTTTATGGATCTATGGAAAGGATATGCAGTTTAGATTGAATGCTATCAGAAAATAGGGACAATCAGAAAACAGGGACAATTTCATGAATTTGTGTTTCAATAAATTTTATCATGCTAACCAAAGGATAAAACTATTTTTGATAAAGAAAAGGTAATTTTTCTAATTTCCTGGAACAGAAGTTTTATGGCATTTTTTGATTTTTCACAGGGAAATTGTTTCCCTGTGAAAATAATAATGGTTCCAGAATGACCTTGTTTGGTGCATTTACTCTAAACTAATGTCTAGTAAAATAAACATACAGCCTCACTGTGAACAGGGCAGTGGATATCGAATTGTTTTTCAGTCTTTCATTACCAAAGTGTCTTTTCAATGACACACAAAACTGCGGGTAACATTTTGGAGTAAGAGGAGACTACAAGTAGAGATAACAGTAAGATCTTTATCTTTATTTTTAAAGAGGATTAAAATCACATTGTGGTTGTGGATCAGAGCTATGATGTCACTTAAGATTATAGAGATTCTAATGTCAGGACTTGCATGTAGGTAATCCATGCTTTTGTTTTATATATATATAGTTTCTTCAGATGGGTGAAACAAGATTTTCATTCAATAGTAGCAATGTCAGATGTTATGTATTCTGAGAAATTAAAATAGAAAGATGACCTTTTGAAATTGGGTTGTTAAATACTCCTCATTTAACCATGTTTCACACTCCAGCTAAATGTCTTAGATAAAATGTGCTTTATGTGTATATTTATCTGTAGAATAGTAAATGTAATGTTCATTTAATGTACAGCAATTCAGAAGCATGGAGCTATTTTTAGAAGTTCATTGTGAAAACCTAAGACATTTGAAGGTAGGAGAAAGGCCATTCAGTTTAATGGAGCTGCTTTTCATCAAGGATATTAAATGTATGTTTCAGAAGGAAAATTAAGTGAACTGTTATATTGAACCATTTTGTGACTATCTCATTATTATCAAGGGGGGGAAGGACTAAATGCATTGCCCAGGTTAAAATAGTCAAACTACATTTTATGCTTAAAAGAATTTGGAAACTTGATTGCTACAGTTCATTTGTTACAGAAGATGTAAAGAGAAAAGCACTGACTCCCACACTCTTCATATTTTAATGACATTGGACTATTTAAATAAGTCATATCCTAGGCATTTGATAAAACATTAAGCTTAATATGTACCTAAAAATTCCTTAAGTATTGGAAAGTAAGGATGAGTAAGGATCAGTGGAGCCTAAATTCCTCTCTTAAAAATCCCCTAAAACTGCATATATTGGCTATAAACAGAATTCATAGTTTTATAAAACAACAGGAGACACCTTGGAAACAAAGGGCTTGTTCTTTTCTTTTGTCAAATGCAATTAGTGTCATATTCATTTTCTTTTTTTTCTTTTTTTCTTTTTTTTCTTTATGTTTTGTGTATTTCATACATCATTTTCCAATTCAGTTCAGGAATAAATCCCCTTCCCTTCCCCCACCCCACCCCTACCCATCCCAGATCATGCATTCTGCCGTAAGTTTTCTGCATCTTTCTCTGTTTTTTTGTTTTGTTTTGTTTTCATTTTTTTAACAATAAGTAATAATTTGTGAGTACAAGCATCCTTCATGTAAAACCAATTTGCGAGCAGTTGTGCCCAAACCCACACAGCTCATGGGTCCCACCATCCAGCAGGGGGGCTTGTATGTTCAATCAAGTTGATCAAATGAGTGTCCAGTCTATATTGTTGTAGTTTCACCATTCACCCCAATCGCAGCCCTTACATTCTACCACGCCCCCTCTTCCGCAGATTGTTCCCTAGGCTTAGAAAAGGGGCACAGGTGGATGAGAAGCAAAACAGTCTACTTTCTCTGGAGCTGTTGTCTTGGTCTCTAGTCAATTCTGGCTGTTTTCTTTCATGGGCTGCCAGCTTGTCCAGGCATAACCTTTCGATCCTACTAATGAAGCACATGCAATTAGATATATAGGTATTTAAACAGTATAATATATAGCCTTTCGATCCTACTAATGAAGCACATGCAATTAGATATATAGGTATTTAAACAGTATAATATATAGCCTTTCGATCCTACTAATGAAGCACACGCAATTAGATATATAGGTATTTAAACATTACTAATTGTTATGGTAAGTTACTTTGGTATAGACACAGATGTTTGGATGGTATGTTAATCCATGAATTACATTTTCTTCTGTTAAGTATGACAGGGTCTTCGTGTGGTTTATAACATCTCCTAACCATTAGAGGATGTAAGCTTGTGGCATCAGCCGATTCATTTTCAAGCAGATTATGCATTAATATGTAGAACATAACATAAAATTGTTGGTGCTATGTTATAAAAACACTTAGTTATATTATTTTCATTTTGTACTCCCAATTAGCATTTTTACAAACTTGATATTTAAGTAATTTATTAACTGAAAATGTTTATTTTCAAAATATGGTTCTTAAAATATAAAACGTATCTGGGGCTATACAAGAAGCAGTAGTTGATTGGTTCATGTTTCTACAAAATAAGTACACAAATTTGTTATTAAATAAAGTGTAACTTAAATGGAAATAACAGTCATATAATTCTATTTACTTGTCAGTATTTTTATTTCTGTCATTTTATTTGGCAATCCTTCTTAGTTACTTTTACTTTTAGTGTGTCTCTTTATCACAATGTCTCTGTTACTTCATCTTTCGACCTCTCGATTTCCTATTTCAACCTGCTATGCACTTCCTCCAGATCAAAAATCAAAAGAAAACTGTCCAAGGACTTCAGATCCACAATCTGAACTATAAACATATACTTAAATAGCTTCAGTACGACTTGCAAAATTTATTTTGTAGGAAAAGTTAAAATAAAGCTAAGAACTGTCTGTAACTCCAATTCAAGGGAATCCGACACCTTCTTTTGACTTCATCGGGGATAACCTGGTATGATTGCACTTACATTCAGGCAATACTCTCACACACATAAAATAAAAATAAATAAAACAAAAAAAAATCCCTCATCATATATACACTACTATCTAGTTGAATCAAATTATTCATTATATGTTTAGTGATATAAACACTTACTTATAAATAACTAATCTAACTTTGTTTTGAATGGGAAAGGAACTAATTACAAGTGTTTTCAGTTCTTTAATAATATTAATATGAAATATTCCAAACTGTCTGTAAAGATAATAATTCTCATTTTATGAAAAATTTAATGGGTCAGTTCTATTTCACCTAAAAAAAAGGATATAAGATCGTTAATGACTAGATCTCTTCAACTAAGTATAAGGTGCATGTTAATCAGGAACACAGGCCCATGTACAATTATTTCTGTAAGAAATAACTCAGGAGCCAAGTGAAATATAGTTATATAAATTTTCAGTAGGAGCTCCAAAGTAACCATTTCTGCAATCAACAACTTAAATAAGGTAAAATAAAGTATTAGTCACTTTTAGAGTCTTTGTAATAAGTTGGATTTGTGTCATTTATATGCTCTATTGTGTTAGGTACTATACTTCATTAATTCCAGTTTAGTTTTGAATTCCATTAAGCAAGAGTACCAAAATATTATATTTTACACATTTTATAAATATTTAAATTTCCATAATATTGTTAGGGTTGAAGTAAATGCTGTTTTAACAATTTAGGAAAAATATCATTATTGTATAGTTCAAAATTATGTTCAGAAAATTCCACGGCAAATATTGACTTCAATAGTGTGTAATCTCTGCCTCATGGTGCAACTATTTTTCAGGACCTCTTGGTAAGGAGAGTGCATATTAGTTCATTCTGCTTAGTTAGTTTTTTGTTTTTTTAATCTGTCAAAGTGCCACTTCATTACTAATGATTTGTGTCCCTTACTAAAATGCATTCATGCTTAGAATATTGCTATAATGTATTGGCAGAGGATGTTACTGCTGCCAGTATGCTAATTGAAACTCTTTATACCACAGTTAAGTGAAACAAAATCAAATAAATCCAGCATAGTAATCTGACCAATAAAATTCTCCTATTTCTGGCCTTCAAATTCATGATATAAATGAAACAACACAAGTAAGGAAATTATTTGCATAACTTACCAAAAGGAAATTTTCACTGAATCATTTTATACCATCATTGGTTATTTAGAATATATTGTTATTGAGATGAATACTTAGGTTAAAATATGAAGAAATGGATATGTCTAAGTTTTGAATTAAAATATTTATAAATAGATCAAATAAATATATATGTCTTCTGAATATATTATTAGTTTGAATATATGTACTTGTGGAGAATGAAATAAGTAAAATGTATGAAATATTTTGATATAATTGAAGGTAAAATAAAAATATACAGTTACAGCAGTAAATAATTAAAATGTATCATCCTTATGATTGTAATGGGGAGGATCTAAAGGAGCAGAATGGAACATTTCCTGGATCAAGTCAGGAGGAACAATATAAATACAGAGGGTAAGACACAATGGACCAACCTCTAAAGGGAAACCTTCAGTAATTCAGTAGTGGAGAAATGGGGGAGGTGGGGGAGAAAAACTATGTCAACAGAACAAAGAATATTTGGAAAGGTAGGAATATTTGTGCATCCCAGGACATAGCAAGGAGGAAGCCTGTGAATGGAAACGATGGGGAGAGGGTTGAGAAAGTTAAGCCTTCAGGTATAAATCAGAATTTGACTAATATGAACATATAACTTTACTATTGGCATTTTTTCAATAAAACAATAGAAGAACTAATGTATTTAGCTACAATATTTTTCTTTTATTTCTTCCAAAATGATGAGGTCTATAAGAAAATGTGCTACTATAAGTAGTTATAAGTGTTCTAGTTTGCTTCTTGTTGATATGAAAAACATTGACTAAAACCACCTTGCATAGGAAAGAGTTTTACTTTAGCTCACAGGTTATGTGTCCAAGCTTTCATCTTTGATGGAAGCCAGGATAGGAACTCAAGGCAGGTGTCTGGTAGCAGGAAGCAAAGCAGAGACCACAGTGAAATGATGCTTACTGGCTTGTTTCTCTAGCTTGCTCTACTACTATTTTTCTCTTTTTAAATGATATTTTGTCCATTTCAAATAATATATCTTAACTATATTTAGAACCACTCCCCTGTCTGAATCCTCATAATTTCATGAGATTTTGTGTATTTTGCCTTTTATGCTTGAAACCTATTAAATCAAATTTGTCTTCCCAGATATCCAATGGTATAAATTCATCCACTAGAGCCTGGTCAACCTATCCAGTATCACTCTTTTAAAGAAGATTGTAAAAGTTTAATAATCATCCGAATAGTCCTCTAGTCACTTGTGGCCAACATCCACATGGTGTTCTTCCCTTCTGCCTGCAGGCAGACAATCTCTTGGCTTAGCTCTGGTAAGGAGGGGGAGGGGACTGTGGAAGTGTTACCTGTTGGAATAGGAAGATAAGAAAAGATAAGAACAGACACAGACATAGACTCAGAGAAAGCCTGGGAGAATATAGTCTCTCTTTATTTATGCCAGCAGTATGCTTATATACCAAAAGTTACTGTACTCTGGGCAAGGAAGTGGCCGGGGGCAGGCAGAAGGGTGGGGTGAGCCACCTTGGCTATAATGGTGGGGGGCTGCAGAGCACTTGTTTGTGCAACAGGTAACTAGAGGTGCGACATTTTGCTCAATGCCTCAAGGGAAGGGACCATCTGGTCCTGGAACTTTGCAGAGATAGGCAGAGCAAGAAAACATTGTAATATCCTGAAACTTCTGGAGCTACAGATAACTCATAGAGGCAACTGAATGCCTACAGAGACATCAGATAACTGGAGGATGTATGGGACAGGTCTTACAAGTTCTTGCCTGAAGCCACAAAAAGTCTCATTCCTACAGAAGATCAGTTTTCCTTTGCCAGCAGAGATTAGTTGTTATTAGTTCCTCAGATAAAGTTGGAGCTTCTTAACTATTTCCCCAATTTTATGCTGGATATTTGTCTGGTTTGAGTGGGAATGGGTACTGTGCACACTGTCACAATTGCTGTAGGTTCATATGATCAAGTTCCCAGCCTCCTGGAAAACTCTGTTTCTTTGTAGTCATCTACCATCCTGGCTCTTACAATATTTCCAGCCCCTCTTCTGCAATGGTCCCTAAGCCCCGAAAGGCAGAGATTTAATAGAGGAGTCCTATCCAAACACATATTCTCTGCAGTCTCTTATTCTCTACATTGTGGCCAGTGTTAGCTTTCTTTGTGCATCACCATCTATTGCATTAGGAAGCTTCACTGTTGATAGTTGAGAGATGAATTAATATTTTCTATGATCCCTTTCCATCTAAGTTACTTTATCCTTAGTTGTAGAGGATGCATTGTAGATATGCCACTTACAGCTGGGAATCTCTCAGATACATATGCTTTGTGTTTTATTACTTGTGGAACTCTATAATATCACCTTCTGTTGTAAAGAGCAGCTTCTTTTATGAGTAATTAAAGGTATACTTGTCCAAAAATATAAGGATAAATATTTAGCATACAGTAAGAAATTACATTTTTAGGGATATGATAGATGTAGATTTTTTTTTTCTCCAAGATCTCTAGCCATGACTATTTGGCCATGTTTACAGTACCATGCATTTATAACCTCCTATTACATGGGTGTTAATTCCAAAAGACAGCTGTTGATTACCCCCCAAGATAAAATTGCCACTTTACATCAGTAGAAAGTTTAGTTTGCTGGTCATTATTGAAGTTATTAGCTTCTATAGCTGGATTGGAACATTGATTGATTTTTATTCTTTAGTACTTTGCAGAATACCCTCTGATAATATGAGAACTAATCTTCAGGGAGAGTGCTTCCATGTTACTCCCAGGTCCGTTGCTCTGACACCTGTGTCTAAACTATGTTCTGTCTTCAGCAATAGGATCTTGCTTTCAGGGTCTGTGGCAGTAGCTTGTGTTATTTAAGAGTCTCTTGCACTATCCTGACCAACAACTCAAAGGGAGGATTTTCCCTTCTGACACTGTGCTTCTTGATATTATAACCTTTGCTGTACACATGCACTCATATATGTGATTGTATGTGGTTTTTCTAGTAGGATTTTTAACTAATATATTTCCCTCTGGTTTTCCACACCGCTTAAGCATTATGTATATCTCCTCTGGTATACATCCCAGGTCCACCTCCCTAAGTACACTACTGCTTGCAGCGACCTGGGCCCTTCATGTCAATTAGCAATGTGGGCATGTTCACAAGCAATCTGATAAATGTGAGATTCCCTCTTTCTAGGTATGTCTAGTTTTATTTCAAATTGAAAAAAATTCAACTAGCATGGTAAGTGGTCCATTGAAATTAGGCTGAAAGATTGAGGGGGTATTGAAGCTAGTTAAAAATAATTATATTCAAAATTATAGTTTAATCCCCAGCACATACTGAGGATTAAACTTTAAGGAACTATGTCAGTGGGACGAGTTTTCTAACTTCTGAGATAAAATAAATATGACTTTGTTAGTTTAATAGGGACAGGGCTGGAGAGATGGCCTAGCGATTAAGAGTGCCAACTGCTCTTGCAGAGGACTCGGGTTCGATCCCCAGCACCCACGTGGCAGCTGAGAGCCGTCTTTAACTCCAATTCCAAGAGAACTCTAGTTCCAGGGGAATCTGACATCCTCTTCTGACTTCTGCGGCATTGCACAACATGGGTGCACAGACATGCATGCAGACAGTACATTCATACACATAAAAATAAATAAATAAAATAAAAAAATAGAGACAAAGTTCTCCCTTCCTAGCATTTATGCAACAAGGGCTATGCAGAGCTACTTACATATTAAGTATATTCCTCTCTCTTGTACATAAGGGGAAACAGAAAGTGGTCAGTTTATAGAATAGATCAAGGTTAATCTTTTGTACCACTTCTTACATAATTGATGATTGAAGTGCAGGGAATTCGATTATATTTCTGGCAACATTTTTATAGCATTTCTAATGTTACTATGTGGTCCAATTATAGTTAACTTTTCCCTACTAATTCATTGGTATTTTGGGGAGGGACAGGGTCTCCCTGCAGCTCCAGCTATGCTGGAACTCACTTTGTAGACCAGGCTGGCTTTGAACTCACAGAGATCTGCCTGCCTCTGCCTCCCTAGTGCTGGGATTAAAAGCATGTGCCACCAAGCCCAGAGGTTATACTATATAATATATATTATATTATATATATATATAGAAATGTAAAAATATATAAATAAATATATATAATATATATATTATATAGTATATTATATATATATATATATATATATGATATGCATTTTTATTGAATTTTTGTTCATACATAATTTTTCAGTGAGTTGTAATTGTCTTTTTTAAATTTATTTATTTATTTTATTTATTTATTTTTATTTATTTATTTTTTTTTCGAGACAGGGTCTCCCTGTAGTCCCAGCTGTCCTGGAACTCACTCTGTAGACCAGGCTGGCCTTGAACTCACAAAGATCCATCTGCCTCTGCCTCCAAAGTGCTAAGATTAAAGGCGTGTGTTACCACGCCCGGCATGAGTTGTAATTGTCTTATACCTGCTTCTCCCTTGTCATACTCCCAATCTGCTCCATGGGAGTTCACATTTTCTGTCATTTGTGATAGAATTCATTGAGCCAAATTACTCTCTCTTCTCACTCCTCAGTGCCAGCTAGTACCTTGAGCCACTACACAGTCTCTTTTCTAAAGAAGGCCAGGTCTTCCTCACAGGACTGTCGTCTGCTGCCAATATTTTCTCAATTAAGTTTACGCTCTGCTACCCATTTCTGTAGTTCTGTGCTGGGATTTTGTCCAGCAGAGCTTGCATGAGTCTTGTTCATGCTGATATCAGTGCTGTAAGTTTCATATGAACACTGTCCCAGGAGCTTGTACAATTCATTTTTGTTAGGTCTTGCACAATTTCCCTGGTCTTTACAATCTTTCTGCTCCCTCTTGCTCAATGTTCCCTGAGCTCTGGGTTGTAGAAGCTGAATATAGGCAGCCTGTTTATGGAAAAACATGTAGACTCCTAATCTTCATGGTTTGGCCATTCAGGCCCTTTTGATTTCCTGTCTCTTATTGTATGGAGGAGCTTTCTTAAGGAGAGTTAAGAGGTAGTTAATGCCTTCTTGTGTCCTTGTTGTATGATGCTTGAGACTTATGTGTAGAGGTTGCATTGCAGATGTGTTGCCTAGGCATGAGAGATTCACAGATCATGTTCAAGTGTGTTCAGTTGAGGGACTCTGTACTATTCTCATCTGGTGCAGAATAACCTTTTCTGAGTGGTGTCTGGGATATTTGTTTTGAAATGGATACTTCTTTTGTAGTTAATCAAATGTTACCTTAGCCTAGGGATGTGTCAACACTGGGGAATTGTCTAAGATCTATGTCATCCCCAGTTGTATGCATCTGGCTATGTTAACAATACCACCAATGAGTTTCCTCCCACTGAGAGGGCTTTAAGGCGATTGGTTTAGCCACAAATTTTCCACAAGATAGAAGTGCCACTATTGCACCGATGTTGTATGCTCTGTTAGTCATTATTGTGAATATTTGGTCTTGAAGTTGGTGCTTGACTATTGATTTTGGTGTCTTTTGAGGCTTGCATAGTGCTCTCCAAAGCTATGAGAGCTAGCCTTCAAGGGAGGTGGCTTCTGGAATTAATTTTAAGATAACTCAGGCTGGAGGCTGCATTGTTGGCTCAATGGTTGTGACCATTGGCTGCTCTTGTAGTTGACCCTGGTTTGATTCCTAGCACTCAAATTATGGCTAATAATCATCCATAACTCCAGTTTCAGGGAAATCCCACACCGTCTTCTGACTTCAAGGACATTGCAAGACATGGATGCAGGCAATACATTTATATACTCAAAATAAAAATAATAAATACAATATTTTTATTTTATTATTTTTTGAATGATCTCTTCCCAGCAGGAAGATTTGTTTTTTTAATTTTTATTTATTATTTTTATGTGTATGAGTGTACCATCTGCATGTAGGTAGGTGCACCTGTGTCGTGCAGAAGACACGTGTGCAGAGGTCAGAAGAGGGTGTTGGATTCCCCAGGAACTGGAATTAAAGACAGTTCTTAGTTGCTATGTGGGTGCTAGAGCAGTCGGTGCTCTTAACCACTGAGCCATCTCTCCAGCCTCATAAAATATGTCTGGCTTCTTTTAAAAATATTTTATGGGACTGGAGAGATGGCTGAGTGGTTAAGAGCACCCATTGCTCTTGCAGAGGACCCAGGTTAGATTCCTAGCATATTCACAGCCCCAATTGTTTGTTTAATTAGACAATCCAAGTTTAGAGGAAGGGAAATCTATAAACCCTTAAGACATAGGCCTTTCCTGGGTGACTTTGGATTTTTGGTTTCTGAATCTGCTCTCCTTTCTATGGGTAAATGTGCATATAAATGTGAATATTTTTTGTTTCAATCTAAGATTTTGCCTATAAATATTGTTTTAAGGTTTTAAAATAAAGTAGCAATAAGGTTGAAGGTGGTTCTATCACTTTAAAGTGGCTCTAAAATCAATATTTATTCTTTCTCCTTCAGTTATGTTCCTTTGAAAATGGTTTTCTTTATTTTTTGCTGTTTCAAACATGAATACTGCATCTTCATCACATCCATGCCTCCCAGGTTCCCTCTACCTCTTTCCATGTCCTCCTGTTCCCTCCCAGTGTCGTGTTCTCTTCTTTTATTATTGTTGTTTCTTATTTTCAATATTCACACTTTTGATTTGTTTTTATTTTAATTACAACTTGTAGATATTCCACCAAAATAAAGTTATTTAAACATAGTCAAAGGATCACAAAATTAAAAATAATAGTGTAGAGGTCCAGGACCACCAAAATAGAAAAATAGAAATTAATAACTTTAAATGTTAAAATCTTGGATAATAAAGGATGATTCTTAAAATCATGGGTTAAAGTAAAATACAGTTTCAATTATACTCTTCTTATAAAATGACTATAATATGAATATTGTTTTGCTTTATAGTATTCAGCCCATGTCATAACTGTTAGAAAATACTCTGTGCCTTAGATATGCAAACATTTGTACAAGTAAAGTCAACAAAAACATAGAATTTAGATCAAGATTTTAGAAATTTAGAAATTTCTCTCTAGAGAAATTGACACATTAGGATATTGAAATCAAAAGGAAGAAAAACAGTTTTACTAAGTTTATATTATATTTCAGGAATATCTCATGTTAAAAAAAGTGTTTATAACAATCACTAAGATTTGATGAGTACATATTTCATGCTAAACATAGACTAATGTGATTCACAAGCATTTAATCTATCTATAACATACCAATGAAGTGTGTATTATTTTAGCTTTGTTTGGCAGATGAAAGAAATGAGGCACAGAAATTAAGCATGGTTGTCTATCAATCTTAAAATAGCTTAATGGCCACATCATGCATTGTTTTATGCTAAGGCAGTGAATTACACAGAAACAAGACAAATGGAGAAAATAAAAGATGCTATTATAATTTTTGGAAAGCTGTAAATATGGTTTGTTGATTCAGACACTAATACATAAAACATTTATTGAATGCTTATTACAAACCCAGGTTTGTACTAGGCCTCATAGATATAAAATTGATATGAAAGCACTTCCACCACCACACATATTATAGAGCAAATGTAACATGGAAATTGCTGTTTCAATTTAATAAGTGTGATGAGAATGGGGATTTGAACTTAGAGAATAGAAATACAATAATAAAATTAATCCACAGCTCTATTATTTGGTTAAATGCCTGCTTTGTCTGTTTTTTTTTTTTTTTTCATAATTTCTTTCTCTCTTACTTAGAAAAGATACGCATGCATCTCGACTTTATCTTAAATAGTTGGGGGTGGGATAATCAGTAAATCCAAATAGGTAAAGTTTGAGGGGAGTGTCATCTTGCCAAACCAATGTTTCTGTCCTTTAAATCTGAAATTCTGTTTTCAACACTGCGGATACTTTAAACAACTGTTTCTGTTTTCTACACATTCTGTACTGAGTGCAGGTGGTACATTTTCCCTTTCTAGAGCAAGTACAGACTCTAAACTTATTGCAGCTAAATATATAAACCCATTTTTTCTAAACTGCCAATTTTTTGGACCTGGATAGTTGCACCCAAATTTGCTATGCATCTGCCAACATTCTGCAATAACTTTCCACAAAATTAATTACATTGGAATACACAATGTTACAGTAAAAATGTGCATGGTGCTCAGGGATTCCAAAAGCATGCACAATTTTGTACTTTGAAGATGGAATAAAGTGGCCCATTTACAGTCTCTCTGAGCACACATAATTCTTCAGTAACTGCCATTAATCCAAAGAAGACCATTTTCTAATAATTGTAAACTAATACAAAATTTAAAACAAATCACTCATAGAAACATTAAAAGCAACACTTGAAATTTTCATACAACCATGTATGGATCCTAGATTTCAATGTTGTTCAAGTGGTGCGATATCTTGGGCTTCCAAATGCAAAGACTATTCATAAGTATGGTACACATGCAAGCAAATTATCATATAAATGATCTCATTGGAAAAGAAGCAGTCTAATCAGTCTCTTGCCATTTGCTCCGTGTAGTTGACTGAAATCGTTGCTCATGTAGTTTCAAAGGAAATAGACTTTCTGTTTGATGATTCCAAGGAGATCTGTTAATTCAAGCAGGAGGAACAGAAGACATGACAGCTATTTCTGCTTTCTTTATTAATCATGGGATCACTTATTAGAAAAATTATAATTTATAATTACTATATTGTCAAAATCTTTTCTATCTTTAAACAGAAATGTCTTTAAACATTCCCCAAACTAAAGACAAAAACTTAGGAATAAAAATGAAAGGAACAAACAGTAAATTATTTCTCCCTGCAAATATACAGGCAAAAATGTATTTCTACTTGCCACACTATAAATGCATGTAGCTGTATGCTAAAAAGAAATACTGAGGAAAATTGAAAGTGGCAAATGGTTTCATGCTATTAATTTATTCCAGTTTTTAATATTTAAAATCTTTTAAAAAACTTTAATCATGCAATCACAGTGTTAGATGACTTCCTGTGGTTTGGAAAATGCTGGTGTAACTGAGGTATATTAAATTTAAAGTTTATGTTTTCAGTAAAATTCTACATATGTCTGAAAAAATTTAAATGTATTTATAATTATTTCATTTTTCTCTTCAATAAAAACATTACTAATAGTTAAAATATTTTATTATATTTGGAAATATCTTCATGATACAAATATTTAGTCACAAACATATACTGTATATATGTTAAAGACTATATAATCTCAAATCCATATAGAGTGTGTATATTACTTTTTCTAAATCTCCACACAAGGTATCCAAACAAAACACAGTATGTGACAGAGTAGTTAAATCTAAAAGTTAGCTAGATTTATTTTTCTAAAGAAATTACCAAGGCATCTACAACAAGTTGAAAATCCTGAAAGCAGGATTTCAATGGATTTCTGCTTGCATTGAATTGAGCGGTTCCATTTTCCTTGTGTACATAGTATTCAGTCAAGAAACAGTTTATGCATATGCATAATGCTAGCTGCATTTTAAGTCTGTTTGAATGATTCACTCTCATCTTCCTATATAAACTGAAATAAAGTTGAAGATAAAGTTCTGAATATCATAAAGAAATGCAATTATATTTAAAATGTCACCATTACAGAAGTTGGTTAAAATGTATAAGAAAGTTATATATAGGTTCAGAGCTAATATTTAATAGAAGAATTTTAGTGTAGGGTGCTACTATTTAGTTTAGCATAATCACAAAATCAGAAAGGATCTATCTAAAATAATCTGCTGCAATGGAGTAGATTTACTTTAGGTCTCCATCTTTCAATGCTGGTTGCTTATGTGTGTTTTCATGTTTTCTGACAATGTATTTAACTATTCATATTACTTCCTGGGGATGCCATAACAAAACAGCACAAAATGGTTAGTTACAAAAGAACATTTTACACTTTTGGAAACTAAATATAAGAACACATAATAGTTTCACCAGATTGCTACAGGAGAAAGTTGTTTCTCTGATTTTCTAAGGATGTTTCTGGGGTCATTTACTTATATGAGACATGTTCTTTCTGCTGTGTGAATCTCTCCCTCTTTCCACATTTAATCATTTTTTTTCAAAGCCAATTTTTATTGAAGCATTTTGAAGAACTTTGTGCATTTCCTACATTTCCCAATCAAGTCTAGACCCATTTCCCCGTTCCTTGCCCCCCACCCCACCAGAGCTCATGCATTCTGCCAAACATGTTTTTCATCTTTTTCTCAGTCTCTTTTAAATTTTTCAATGCAGAAGTTTACTGTTTCAAGCAGAAGTCGGCCGTTTCAGTCAGTTCTTTGACCCTGTCTTTTTGCTGCTGCTGCAGTTGTTGCTGTTGTTGTTCCTTCCAATTTGCATCACTCCAAAATATGCATATATGCATGCCAAATATATCTTTTAGCATCTTCAGCTTATGATTTCTTTTTTTTTTTCTTTATTAGGCTGAAAGATGTCATGTTTGAAGGTTCCTCCTTGGCAAGCCCAAACAAACATCAGTCCTGGCCTGTGTTCCACACTGGAGTTTTCCCTTGCCATGGTCACCAAATGAGGTCCAGTAAGCACCTCGTCCTGTCTTGATCTTCCTGTCCTTGTCTCCATGATACAGCCTGGGTAGACCAACAATGGCAGTCTATACTCTAAAGAGGCTGTAACCCCAGTAGTAGCTCAGTCCACAAGCTGGATGTCTCAGCAGTCCCCATCTGGCACTGAAGGTTTGGAGGATTCTTGGAGAGACATGAGACTTCAGTCTATATTGGAAGGTTGAAAAGCTATGTCTCATGTCTTTGAAGGATGGCAAAAGCAGTGGCAGCCACAGGGTAACTACACTTGCAAGTAAGACAGGCAAAACAACTGTGCTCTTTTCTTTTTATTTTTTTTTTTTTCTTTTCTTTTCCTTCTTGTCTTTTTACTAAGATCTCAAGTTTTATACCTGAAGTACAATTTCTCAGCCCTTACTAATTATTTATTTCTGGTTATAGTTTCCTTTTGGATACTTTTTTAAAATTTTTTATTTTTTATTTTTTATTTTTTTTATTGATGCTTTGTGTATTTCATACATCATTTTCCAATTCATAAGGAAGCTTGCCTTCTAGGTGCCGCAAAGGTTTTAATACAGGAGACTTTCTTGACTCCCCCCCCCCATAGAATAGGGAGAAGTATGATGATGATGGGGTCGTTCTCCAGATGTAGATTGGAGCCAGCTGTTATAGAGGTATTCTCTTGTAAAATCAGTAAAACTGCCTTCTTTAATTGACTAATGGACATAGAAACTCTGAAGGGGATTATTCTCTATTCAGAGCCAAATATAATGCTGAAGTCTCCTTAAGCTATGCACTTAAACGAAATATATTAATACAGGAGCTCTGACATCAACAATGGATTATTCTACTAAGGAGATGTTGGCCAGGGGATCCAAGCCCCCACAAAAGGTAAAGGCTCCTTGCCTCCAAACTGGGATATCTGCAGGAAGAGAGGCAATAAGGCCCTGCTGTTGAAGACCTGATATAAACATGGGAAAGATGTATGGAGACCACACTTGCAAGTATACAGATGGTCTCTGGAATGCCAGAGAATGTTACCAAAGGCCACTAAACCAATAAAGCAAATATAGGTCTCCTTGAGTCAAGCAAGACTCCTCCATCAGCACCAGCTACACCTCATCTGCCTGGAAATACTGTGCTGCAGTGGCAGCCATATGTCTGTATATCCCAAATCTAATTGGCTATTAGCTCTCTCCTTGGAGGAATAACCCACGGCTGATGCCACAAGCTTACATCCTCTAATGGTTAGGAGATGTTATAAACCACACGAAGACCCTGCCATACTTAACAGAAGAAAATGTAATTCATGAATTAACATACCATTCAAACATCTGTGTCTATACCAAAGTAACCTACCATAACAATTAGTACTGTTTAAATACCTGTATATCTAATTGTGTGTGCTTCATTAGTAGGATCGACAGGTTATGCCTGGACAAGCTGGCAGCCCATGAAAGAAAACAGCCAGAATTGACTAGAGACCAAGACAACAGCTCTAGAGAAAGTAAACTGTTTTCCTTCTCATCCACCTGTGCCCCTTTTCTAAGCCTAGGGAACAATCTGCGGAAGAGGGGGCATGGTAGAATGTAAGGGCTGCGATTGGGGTTAATGGTGAAACTACAACAATGTAGACTGGACACTCATTTGATCAATTTGATTGAACATACAAGCCCCCCTGCTGGATGGTGGGACCCATGAGCTGCACAACTTCTTGCAAATTGGTTTTATATGAAGGATGCTTGTACTCACAAATTATCACTTATTGTTAAAAAAATGAAAACAAAACAAAACAAAAAAGCAGAGAAAGATGCAGAAAATTTACGGCAGAATGCATGGTCTGGGATGGGTAGGGGTGGGGTGGGGGGAAGGGAAGGGATATATGCCTGAACTGAATTGGAAAATGATGTATGAAACACATTTAATCATTTTATGTGAACATTGATACCAGTATATGAACTATCTCAAGTGTTTATCCTTCTTTTATATCCAAAATGACCATGAAGTTGTTGTTCATAGAAAAAGAACCAGGAAATAAAAAATGAGCTGGAACAGAAATGCCCCTGCCATCATAGACGGAAACACAGTTCCATACCATACCCAGGATAAATCCCACAGAACCATGGCTATCCTGCAGATATGTTAATATAAACATGTTCTTCTATTAAGCTATTCATTTTGAGTATGGCTTACTGTCCTTTAAGTGTGGTAAAAAATTCCCTAATACACTTAGTTTCTAAATTCTTTCCTTACTGAGATTTTCATTGATTTGATGTCAGAAGACTTCACATATTTTATTTCAACATGATTGAAGTTATTTTCCTTATATGTTCCCTTTGTATTTATGTGATATCTTTGAGGATATTTTAAGTTAAATTTATAAAATTAAAAAGAATGATTATAAAAAATATGAAGCCATGCTTTTAAAAGAAGCTTTATATGTCCAAAACCTTTATGAAAAATGACAGAAGTCATTAACAGTTTCATCAATCTTTTTGTTCTGCTGTTACCCTAATACTTCTTTTAATCTTAACTAAAAAGTCAGATCTTCTAAACAAATGTAACAAATATTTAGCTGCAATATACATTCAGCATTAAGTACACTATTGTTTTCTACTTAGCAGAATCCTGAATTGTGAAAAGTTCAAAGAATGTATATTACAGAAGTTAAAATTTGCTGAAGTAGTTTGAGTTTTTAATCACAATGAACTTTTATGGTCTAAATACACAGAGCTTTTATTCAGAAGATATATATATATTTTTTAATAACTAGGACATGTCATCAGACTTCACTCTTGATAACTTGAATTTTTATAGATGTTAAAAATAAATTTATAGAAGAAAAGAGTTAAGAATATTAACTATAAATTAAGGCACCAAACACCACAACATCATGACCTCAACATACTGATAGGAAATAATCAAAACACAGTATCATTGTACACAGTGATATGCTCTTCTCTATGGAAGAAACTGGAAAATAGTGGGGATCTAATCCATGAAATCATAGATTAATTTAAATCCAACACATGTTTTAGTCCAAATTTATAATTATGCTATTAGTTATGATAGTTTGGATATATTTATTACTGTTATTTTTTTTATTTTATTTATTTCCGTATGTGTATGAATGTATTGTTTGCATGCAAGTCTGTGCACCCATGACGTGCAATGCCGCAGAGGTCAGTAATTTTATATTAAATTTTATAACATGGATATTCAGATCACACTATTCAAATGTTTCTGCTTTGGTAAGACTTCATACTGTGTAGAGCATCTACACCTGAACTGACAGCTGAAAATACAATATTTAACACTGAACTTACTCCATAGCTATAACAATGTAAGTTTGCTGTGAATGTATCTTCATGTAGCTTTAATATTACATGTCTTACATCCTGTTACTTTCAACTTATTACATAATTATTTCATTTTATTTAATGAACTTTATTTCTTAAATTAGTGCATACAAATTAATTCACTGGTTGACATTCTACATTTCTTGCTAATTAATAGTGTGTAGTTTAATATATTTACAAGGCCAGTAGTTAACAATTAATCTCAGTTTTCTGTTTTCTATTTTTTTCTAGATGTTTGACTTAAAATCCCCTGTATTCATTATTTCTAAAATGACACATATCACACAATATTTAAATATATTTTATGATAATGCTTCTATTTAATAAATTCCAAGTCCTTCAAAGAAGCAAAAAAGTCCTTTAGCATTAGAACCATACCTTATTTTTAGTACAAATTACAAAAATTTCCCCCCACCAAAGAAGTGTACCATTAATGTAATTCCAAAAAGAGTACACATAATTTTCATACATGAAAAAGTTTGTGTGCACCTGATCAAAACACAAGAATACACCCACATAGGCTATTGATGAGTTACAATGTAAAAGTCAAGTACATAGCCAAACTCAGATTAGATTAACTGAACAAGTATTATTTTACAGATGTGGCAATAAAACCATTACAAGTCTAGGCTCTCAGGAGGTGTTAGCTTGAGTCATGGATTTCTGTCCTTAGCTATATATTATGATCAAGTCTATCCCTTGCACCTGAAAGTTTGCCAATGCATTTTGGCACAAAACAAAAAATCGTCCCTTCCCTCTGTATCTAAAGTTATATTTCCACAATTTGTAAGTGTTCACAGAGACTATAAATAATACTAAAAATACATGAGAATAGGTAACAATTGCCTTCAAAACATACACTAAATATAGAGGCCATATATGATGAGAAATTGATTTATTGATTTTGCAATGTATGTATATTTAATATTTCATCATATCCATATATATGCAAAGTGTCTTCTCAAATTGACACATAGTAACACAAAACCACTTCTGTAGTGACTATTTGAGAGTCATTTGTCCTTCAGTGAAAAAAATCTCTAAAATCAAAGATATTTCAGTGACATAGGCTTTCAGAAAAGCCTAACACAAAGCTTTCTGGATCATTTCCGACCAATTTATTGTGTGACAAAGCAAGGACAACAGCCTGTCATTACCAGGTTATCTTAGCCATCTCTTCTTATCAAGTCATCTTAGTCAATCTCCTTGCTTATCATCTTCAAACAAAGCTGTCCTATCCTCTTTTTCTCTTGTGAATTGTAGGTGAAGTGACTTCAGTGGAACTGTCATTTGCCTAATAGTCTTATTTTTGTCTCCTTTGGTTCCATTAATTTGAGGCTCTTGCAGAACTCATTAAAAATCTCTGAATTTCTTAAGTATCAGGAAAGAGATTTCACATTTTATCCCAATGAATCAGGGACATTAAAAATTACACTTCTGCCTGACTTAACTCCAGCCTACTGGATAAAGAGCACTCATAGTCATCTGAACTTTCCATTTTCAAACTTATATTCTTAGAATCACATCTAAAGAAACAAGTATATTCAGGAGAAACTGTGTGATTAACAACAATGATATAGAAAATTTATTTGATGAGATAAATTCACACTGAATTTCCTTTATTTTATAGGGTGAATTATTGTGTAATTATAGCACAATAGAAGAAATGTTGCATAGCTTTCTTCAGTATATGTTATATGTTCTAGTTTGTTTCTGTAATGAACATTCCAACTTTCAGCAAGTAAAAAGCATAGGCATGTTAAAACACCAAGTTGGGAAAAACAATATGCTTAATTAAGTTTCAATCTCAGAAATGGATTTTTTTTTCCCTTGGATTGGCCTATGGCCATGTCTAGGATGATTTACTTGATTATTTTTTTAACATTTTTAAATTGATGCTTTGTGCATTTCATACATCATTTTCCAATTCAGTTCAGGCATATTTCCCTTTCCCTTCCCCCCCCCCCCCAACCGAGATCATGCATTCTGCCATAACTGTCCTGCATCTTTCTCTGTATTTTTTTTTTCATTTTTTAGCTATAAGTGATAATCCATGAGTACAAGCATCCTTCATATGAAACCAATTTTCAGGCTGTTGTGCCCAAACCCCCACAGCCCCACCATCCAGTGGGGGGTGAGGGGTTGTATGTTCAATCAAGTTGATCAAATGAGTGTCTAGACTACATTGCTGTAGTTTCACCATTCACCCCAATAGCAGCCTTTAAATTCTACCATGCCCCCTCTTCTGCAGATTGTTCCCTAGGCTTAGAAAAGGGGCACAGGTGGATGAGAAGCAAAACAGTCCACTCTCTCTGGAGCTGTTGTCTTGGACTCTGGTCAATTCTGGCTGTTTCCTTTCATGGGCTGACAGTTTGTCCAGGAATAACCTTTCAATCCTACTAATGAAGCACAAGCATTTAGATATATAGGTATTTAAACAGCACTAATAGTTATGGTAGGTTAGTTTGGTATAGACACATATGTTTGGATGATATGTTGATCCATGAATTACATTTTTTCCTGTTAAATATGACAGGGTCTTACTGTGGCTTATAACATCTCCTAACCTGTAGAGGATGTAAGCTTGTGGCATCAGCCATGGGTTATTCCTCCAAGGAGAGAGCCAATAGCCAATTAGGTTTGGGATATACAGGCATATGGCTGCCTCTGCTGCACAGTATTTCCAGGCAGGTGAGGTGTAGCTGGTGCTCCTGACATTAACATGGGAAAAATATATTGAGACCACACATGCAGTGTACAGATGGCCTCTGGAATACCAGAGAGTGTTACCAAAGGCCACTAAATCAATAAAGCAAATACAGGTCTCCTTGAGTCAAGCAGAAATGGATTTTTTTAAAATGTCCCTTGGGTTTCATCTTCATATACAGGCACAGAGCACACACAACTGGCAAGTTGTTCTAAACATTTTACACAAAAAGTTTAAGATGTAAGATACTTGGTTTTATATAGTTAAAGGATTTTTTTGTACCACAAGCCAAACAATAAATAAATAAATAAATAAATAAATAAATAAATAAATAAAGTAAAACAGCTGAGCTTAACATTTACCAGGCATTCGATCCTTAATCTAGAACACTTACGGCATTTAAAACATAAATTAAAACTCTTACATCTGGATACATTATGAGCAACTGAATGGGCTCCTAATGTAACTTCTTGGGAGCAAATAAATTCCCTAATCAAGTAAATCAGCCAATTTTTTTCTATAAATTTATGTTCGCTATTAAGGCAAAATCAGCATTTTTTCCAAGTGTAGTTTGGTATTTATTGCTACTCATTTATGTTTGCTCCAACTGTTTACTCTTGCCTACACAGCATTCATGTATGCATTGAAGGACTTATGAGAAAAATGTTTATCTTACAAATAGTCTGCTGGTATATGCACAAAGACAAATCTCAGCATGTACCCTACATTCTAGTTATTTGCATTTATCCCTGACAGGTAACATTAATTTGGTGACAAAGATGGATTAAGGAAAACCAGGTAAAGCGGGGTAAACAAGTTCAAGTCCTCTGGATTCTGCTAATAAGCAAAAATGGAATACGATTATCCTTCTCCTTTTGAAAGTACTTTATCATTCATCAAATTGACATGTACCATATCCTTATATTATTAATGATAATTCAAAGCTAAGAAATATAAAATATAAATTAGTCAACCCCCCCATTCTTAGACTCCAAGTAAAGATACTGTAAGAAAAAATTCAATTTGATTGCATAATGTGTCACGATATTTATCTCAGAAGTCAGGAGTTTGATTAGGCCACGGGCTACAAAGTGAGACTCTGACTGAAAAATAATAAAATTTCAGATAAATTACAACATTTTAACAGTGGTTGCAGAAATAAAAGTCATGGTCTGACTTTGCGATGATTTGAAAAATAAAATGTTAAAATGATATTTAGCATTTACATTTAT
Source organism: Rhizomys pruinosus (assembly GCA_009823505.1). Classification (NCBI taxonomy): domain Eukaryota; kingdom Metazoa; phylum Chordata; class Mammalia; order Rodentia; family Spalacidae; genus Rhizomys; species Rhizomys pruinosus. Next base: position 752,202 of record VZQC01007270.1, on the reverse strand, counting down.
GATTTTACTATTAATATGCCATAAGTAAATGATTCTTTGTATGCATAGTGATAGGCCTGTGAATACATGTACTGATGACATGTGTAAGATTATTGATTCTAAACATACATAATAGTCTACCTTAATTGATTCTAACATATAACATTCATAAATTAATATTATGAACATGAAATTTTTTCTAGACCTCTTTAATAGCTTTGCACCAGCAATAAAAACTGTATGTAGTATTAAATTTTCTAATGGAGAACCATTTTATCTAAAAACATTATTTTTAAAACCAGAAACAGTCTCCAATGAAGTAATTTAATGAAGCCCAGGAGTACACTGCTACTCCCATAGAGTATCATTGTTTGTTGTAGAAATGTATTTTATAAGATTAACAAAATATATGGCTAAGTAATACAACAGGTTACAAAAGACAAAAGATATACATATCTATAGAAAAAGGGCTGAATAAATATATGAAGACTTTAAGTAGAATTTAACACTTATCAATATTTTTTTTTATCTTTTGAGGAGTAACTTTTTCAGGAAGATCTTCCCAGATTAGTCTATTTTAACTTGCATATGTATCAGGTATCTCTGGTAGTCATGAATCTGTTCAACATTTTTTTTTCAAAATATTTGCTACATCTTATTTTACCTAATGAATTTATTCTTTATTTATTTCTTATTATTGTATGCAATATATGTAATGTATTTAATATGTAAATGCCATAAAAATCCATTTTATCTATTTTTCAATGCTTTGGAACATAGTAGTTATATAATAAACTAATGAGTCAAAGTAATATTTTATATTTCATCAATATTTTCCTATGAGAGATTAATTTCATGAGGAAATATATTTTGAGGATAACTTCATTCAAAGTTTATAGGAAGAATCTCTGGAAAATGCAGAAGAGTATGTTTTCTTGGAAAACAAATTTAGAGACTCACATTTAAACATTGTATCACAGAATTGCTTCAGAAATATTTATTTCATGCATAAAAATATAAAGCATAATTTGACTATAATTTTATTTTTGGGTGAAAAATCACTGTAGTTTTATATTTATTTTTTTAATTTTTGTTTTTGGTCTTTTTGAGACAGGGTCTCCCTGTAGTTCCAGCTGTCCTGGAACTCGCTCTGTAGACCAGGCTTGCCTTGAACTCACAAAGATCCACCTGCCTCTGCCTTCAAAGTGCTAGGATTAAAGGCGTGTGCCACCACGCTCGGCTAACTTTTTGTATTTATTTAAGAACAGTTTATGTGACGAAAAGAGAACTGAATGAGGGGACATTGATGTCAACATCATTGGCAGAAAGTATTTAAAATTTTCCAATAGTGATGAAAATGATCATATTTTATAAGTCAGCCACATAAAAAGCTCTCATTTGTCATAGTCAAGTAAGTCATTTATCTGAGCATACACATCGAGGTATCCAAACACACATTTGTTGGAAAAGTATTCTTGCTAGATATTTTAATCAACCAATGTTTATGTGGTTAGCTACTTCAAGATAGGACAAATGATGATGTTACATGAGCGTGTCCTACATACTCAACAGTTGAGAAATTATCTACAAAATAGTTTTATGCCCATCAAAGTAACAGATAATGTGAAGTATTAAAATTCAGAGAAACATGAATCTTACATGTTGGAAGGGACAGATTCTTATTTCTGTATGTATTCATGCATACTATGAATACAGAAATTACACCTGTCAGGAGATCGCAAAATAGTAAAGTGGAAAAGCCAAAACTTTTATTTTGGTAAGGTTGTATTTTGATATGTTTTCTAGTTTACAGAAAATCTATAAGAATGGTACAAATAATCTTCAAGTTTTATTTTACAGACTGATGAATAATTTCTAAAATTGTCCTTCATATTCCTCTGCCCTTTCTCTTCTTTATCCAGAAATAGATTGACAGATGGACCTTCCTGAACTGTTTTGGAATACAATAAGAACTTTCCTGTAAATGTCCAAGTGTGAATTTTTAGTTAAGTTTTGAGACTGGGTCACACTATGTCACCCAGGTAGCCTGGAACTTCTTATGTAGATTGTCCCAATCTGGTCTCAGTCTTACAAAAATATGCTTCCTCTGCCTCCTGAGTACTGAGATTAAGGGCATAACTAGCCAAGTGTGAATTTTTTTTTAATGTGAACATTCTATTAAGCAAATTAAAGTTATAAATATCTAAATTTTTATTGTTTGATTTATTTTTTAATTATATGTGTATGACTGTCATGTCTGCATGGCTGTCAATGGATCCATTTCATACCATGCTCTTGGAGAACAGAAGAGTGTACTAGACAATCTGGAATTCAAGTTAGGATGGTAGTTAGCTGCCATGTGGGTGCTGAGAGTTGTAAGAACAACCAGTGCTATTAACTGCTGAGCCATCTGCCCATCCTCTCAATATCTAAAATTTTAACCCTGATAAAATATTTGACTGAATCCCCAGGATATATTCATTTTTGGTAAATATACAACCTTCTGTACAATATTTTCAGGTCTTATTTACATGAACATTGCCTTTAGTTACTATGACACTTTATTTTTTTAATCCAGAGGATTTGTTTTAGCTGTATTTATGATTAGTAATCATATTTTAACAATATGATCTACCTATTTAATTCTATGCTATAGTATTATTGTGTTACCTTTGCTATTATTTCTCATGATGAGAATCAGAATTTGTGCACTGCATCAGAAGCAGCAGTGAGACAGTAGTGATTCTGGGGTGCAAGGCAATAAATGAAAGAGCTAACCTGACATAACTCCAGTCCCGCAACACCAAGCCCCACAATTAACATAGAGGAACAGGCTGGCAGGAAACAGAGTGAGCACAGTGCTCAGCAGGGTACCAATCCAGTTGTTACCTACCCAATTTTTAGAGAACCTTCAGAACAGAAAGGGAATAATGAGTTAGACCTTCCAATATATAACCAAAATTGAAAGCCTGAAACTCAACTTAGACAAGTCAATACTCCATAAACAAGGAGAAAAGAGCTAAGGCATCTGAAAGAAGCAAGCAAAGCAAGTCTTTAACACAGTGAAGAAACATTTGAGGTTCGCATCAGAATACAAAACAATGCCAAAAACTCAACGAAAGAACAACATGGGAAAAGGGAAGAATAATTCCACACTAAACTTTACCAATGCTATAGAAGATTCGTACAATGAGATCGCCCTAGAGGTAACCCAGGACACAGTTCTTGGAAGAACAATAATAGACATATTCAAAGATATCAAAGAATATAAAGAAGAAGTCAGAGAAATAAGGGGAAATAAGGGAAGAGAATGAAAAACTCAGGGAGGACCTAGAGGGAAAGAATGACAGACTTTGGAAAGAACTAGAGGGAGAGAATGACAAACTCTGGAAGAAAGTGGACATATTGAAAAGATCCCATGCTGAAATGTAAAAAGGAAACCAACCAGAGAAGCAAGGAGCTGAAGAAGAGATTGAGAAGTTCCAAAATGAAGTGGAAATACTAAATAAATTACAGGATGAAATTAAAAAGGAAATTCACCACTCAATCAAGAGGAAAGGATGAGAAAAACCCTCTAGAAGCAGAATGGAGTAAGCAGAAAAAAAGAATATCAGACCTGGAAGATAACACAGAACAACCAAAAATCTCAAGTACGGGTAATGAAAAATTTAAAAATACACAAGAGTGGAACAACTGGGAAATGTGTGATACTATGAAAAAAATTCAAACCTCTACATCATAGTGATAGAGGAAGGAGAAGAATCTCAAGAAAATGGTATTGATCAGATCTTCAACAGAATAATAGATGAAAATTTCCCCAAACTACAAAACAATAAACCCATACAAATACAAGAAGTACATTCCTGAATAATGAATAGGTCAAGGAAGAAATAAAGAAAGAAATAAAAGCATTCCTGGAACTAAATGAAAATAACAATATAACAAAACAAAACCTATGGGATACTTTAAAATCAGTCCTAAGAGTGAAGTTTATAGCCCTGGGTGTCTACATTAAAAAAACTGAAAAAGCACAAATAAACGATTTAACACTGCAGCTAAGAACACTTGAGAAACAACAAATGAACCCTAAACCCAACAGACAGGAAAAAGATGAGAGCAGAAATCAATGAAATAGGAACAAGGAAAACACAAAACAAATCAATGAATCCAAAAGTTGGTTCTTGGAAAGAATAAACAAAATAAACAGAACACTATCCCAATTAACCAAAAGAAAGAAAGAGCATCTCCAAATCAATAGAATTTGTGATGAAAGGGGAAATATCATAATAGACAATGAAAAGATCCAGATACTCACAAAGGAATACTTCAGAAAACTATACGCTGCTAAATTTGAAAACCTAAGAGAAATGGATGAATATCTGAAATCCTGGGAATCACCAAAGCTTAACCAAGAAGAGATTGACAGCTTAAACAGACCCAAAATATATGAAGAAATTAAAAATGTATTAAGAATATGGTGGCAGCAACCTAGAAGACACAGGTTTAAGAAAAGCCTTTCTAACTCAGAGAGCATGTGGGCAGGAATAAAGGTCGACAATTGACATGTGGGACCTCATTAAACTCAAAAGCTTCTATAAAGCAAAAGAAACAAGCAATAAAGTGAAGAGAAAACCCACAGAGTGGGAGGAAACCTTCACCAGTGATACATCTGACAGAGCATTAACTTGCAGAATATGTAAACTATTCAAAAAACACAAAGAATTAAGAAAACAAATGACTCACTTAAAAGATGGAGTAAAGAGCTGAACAGAACCTTCACAAGTGAGGAAATAAAGATGCTGAGAAACATCTTTAAAAGTGTTTAATATCCCTAATAATTAAGGAAATGCAAATTAAAACCAACTTAGGATATTATCTCACTCCAATCAAACTGGCTAAGATCTCAAACACAAAAGACATCAAATGCTGGAGAGATTGTGGGGAAAGGGAACACACATCCACTGCTGGTGGATATGTAAACTAGTACAACCACTATTGATAGCAGTGTGGAGAACCTTAAAAGACTCAAAATGAGCTTACCACCTGACACAGTCATACCACTCCTGGGTATATACCTACAAGACTCATCCTACTGCAGAGATACATGCACAGCCATGTTTATAGCAGCTTTCTTCAGAATAGCAAAGAGCTGGAACCAACCGAAGTGATCCTCAACCAAGGAGTGGACAGAGAAAATGTGGTACATCTACACAATGGAGTTCTATGCAGAGGTAAAGGTAGATGACATCATGAAATTTGCAGGTAAATGGATGGAACTAGAAGATATTATGTTAGTGAAGTAACACAGTCCCAGAAAAACAAATGACAAATGGTATCCCTCATCTGTGGATGTTAGCACCAAGTACCTAGTTGTAAGGCAAACTGAGCAATGTTAATGTTATATTTCCCATGATCTGAAAACAACTGTGCTCTTATATTGTGAATCCCTTAACAGGATCTAGAATTAACCTACCATTTATTTTCAGACTTTGGAATTTTGGCATATGGGTGGAGGGCATGTGTGCATATTTTAGAGTAATATAAAATCAAAATGGAAAATTGTGAATCCTGAAATATGATTTGGAAATAGCATACAGTTTGTTTTCAGATGACATAATTTTAGTATAGGTGATATATATATATATACACACACACACATATATATATATATATATATAACCTATATTCCATTCCAATTGGCGAGACTAAAATCGAGCAGAACTGGGACAAATACAAAACAACATTTAATGTAAAATTCTCCCCCAAACAAAAATCCTCTGCTTTGAAAAAAAAAAAAAAAACCCTCTGGAAAGATAGAATGCATGAACTCAGGTGGAGTGGGGGGCATGGAAAGAGACATGATTCCAAGTTACATTGAGAAATGAGGTATGATGAATGAAAAAGTTTAGTAACAATAAAAAATATATTAAAAAAGAACCTGTAGTGGGAACTGGTAGAACAGAATAATGCATTTGATATACTGCAGCTTGAGACTGAGTACTAACTTATGACATGTAGGCAACTAATTCTCTGAAAGGCATGTGCCAGTTTAATCTCAATTTACCAAAAATGAAATATGTGGACTATGTCCATATTTACAGAATCATCTAATTTCTTGTTACGTACTCCAATTTTTGATAGAGTCTATAATAACTAGCTGATAAGAAATACTTGAACAAAGCAAATGCAAAATATGTAGATCCATATGACAGTGTTAACATGCAGAATCATTCTTATGAAGTCAAGTAAAAAGTGTTTTTTTTTGTAAACTGAAGTAATAAACGAAAACATGAAACAAAATATTTCACATAGTGTTTTCTTAGTCATAGACAATTTGAAATCAAAGTTTCTTGACATAAATTTGGGGAATAATGTGTCTAGATTGTTCACTATAATGTATGCTAATACAGAAGATCTGAAGGAAAATGATTATGTTGGAAAGAGAGAAAAAAGCATGCTTCATAGTAATTAAAATGTTGGAAATGATGTTGTAGAAACAACTGATAGATGGTCCAGAAGTTCCAATCAACAGCTTAAAAACAGCTACATATGAAAGTTTTATTTCCAAAGTAAGATAAATACCTTCGAATGTTCTATGTCTGTGGACATTATCCATTTAGTAGATTGTGGCTTCGACTATTTGAAGATGCAGGCTTCAAATGCATTGCTTCCTGGTTCTTAGTCCTCTGAAAAATACCATCCCAGCATCACCTATGATTACAATCATCTAATGTGATGATTCTATGTACCTCGTTGTCTGATGCAATCCATCATTGTGGTAGCTAAATAAATTGGCTGTCAAAACATGCTGCCAGAAGTTAAGTGCACAAATCATATTCTGCAGCATTTACTTAGGCTTGTGTTCATTTGAGTTACATTTTAAATAGAAGTATGAGATGTTTCCCTTCTTTTAATTATTAAAGCTATAGGTGGTTGAAATAACTATCTCTATTTTTTCTAAAATCAGTAAAATAATTATTAACTATGATCAAAGTTCTAAAATATAATAGTGAGTTTTGATACCAAAATGAGTTTCCACATAGCTACACTGTTAATGAAATTTTTTGCAATAACTTTATGAAAGAATACCCCTGAACATATGCATTCCCTGTTGCTACGTGTGAGGTGAATCAGAAAATCATTAGGAACAGTTTGGTCAGTAACAGCTAATAGAAGTGCTATGAAGTTTAATGCAGATGAATTACTGAGAAAATTTTAAATATGATTTTCATGTTCATAATTATGTTATGCTAATATATATTTGTACTTTGAGAAGAAACAATATTAAGAAAAAGAATTATAAAGTTCAATTATCAATGTATAGTCAGACTTCCATAGCAATCTTACTAGAAACTCTTGAACTATTATTTTTTTCTTAATTTTTATTGAGGTTTTGTACACTCCATATAACAGTTCTTAATCAAATTTAGATCCCCCTCCTGGGAACTACTGGAGACTGATTGCCACTGGGTAAGGGAGAGTAGACTTTACTAATGATGTCCAGATAGGCTGAGGAGACTCCACTGGATGAAGTTACTCACAAGGGCATTTAAATATAAATGCTTGACTGGATAGAACTTAACATGTTAATGCATGAGTTCTGGCTATGGAGGGTGGTGTGAAAAAGTCTTAAGTGTTTTTAAAGGAAGTTCCATTTAATACATGGAGGTTTTCAGGAGCAATTTAAAGCATTCCTGGGCTGGAGAGATGGCTTTGTTCTGCAGAAGACCCGGGTTCGATCCCCAGCAACCACATGGCAGCTGAGAACTGTCTTTAACTCCAGTTCCAGGGGAATCCGACACCCTCTTCTGACCTCTGCGGTATTGCATGACACGGTTGCACAAACCTACATGCAGACAGTACATTCATACACATACAAAAGTAAATTTAAAAAAAAAAGCATTCCTGACTGGTACAGACTCATTGTCCAGGATGAGAGATAATCATTTTATATTTTCACCATGAGAGCTAAATGGAATAAGTTCATTGTGTTGGTAGCTTATACTTTCTGTGTTACAGCATTAGTCACTACATTGCTAAATTTTACAGAATACTAGAATTATTTCTAGTCCGTAAAATTATTTCTCATAACCAGAGTTTATCTATGCTGTGTTTGGATTTCAAAGAAAAAGTGGTGTAATTTAGAGTCTTTGTCACTCCTGATTGGACATAGGAATTAAAAAATGTTCAGGGCTGGAGAGATGGTCTAGCGATTAAGAGTGCCGACTGCTCTTGCAGAGGACGTAGGTTCAATCCCCAGCACCCACATGGCTGCTGAGCCATCCTTGACTCCAGTTCCAGGGGAATCCAACACCCTCTTCTGACCTCCGAGGCATTGCACAACACGGGTGCACAAACCTACATGCAGACAGTACATTCATACACATATGAAAATAAATAAAATAAAAATAAAAAAAAATAAAAAAGTTCAGTTTCACATCTGGTGTTATGGAATCTTATATTAAGTGTCAAATCAAATGAAGAAACTTAAATAGGGCTAAGGCATTATCAACTGAGCAGATTATATCAATGGTCTCTCTTAGAAGTATAAATTCTTCTTAGGATCATTTAATGTTATATTATCTAATTACTATTGGCATTAATTGGAAATATCTACTACGGAAAATAAAATATTTTATGTGCCCTGAAGGATATGGCAATAAAATATAAATTTAACAATAGAAGAAGAGAACAATTACACAATTGTGTTATTTCTTTCAAGCAATGTTCTTCAGACATCCAGAAAGCCTAGAAAAATATAGTCATTAAACACCAATTAAACATTGTGGGGGTTGGCAAGCACCAAACACTGGGTTTGGATCACCAGAACCCTAGTAATAGGTAGGGAGATTTGGAGGGAGAGGCTTCAGAGTGAGTTATAATAAAGATACATGACAGACATTTAAGAAATATTTAAATAATAAACAAAAATTAAATAAAAAGGAGGGCATTGTATCTTGCTTATAATCTCAAAACAGGGAGGCAGAAACAGGGGATCAATCCCAGAGCAAGTTGATTACCAATACTCCATACATACATGCACACCTGCAAATACACTTCTGCCAAACAAAGGTGGAAGTGCATGCACAAATGCAGATACCAAATATACACACATACATATGCAGAGCTGCTCAAGGCCTGTGCAAGATCAATCCAGGTAAAAACTGTGGCATGAAAAGGGAGGGACTCCCAAGCCACTACCCATAGCTGAGGCACTACTGAAGGTAGATGGATGCTGGGGGAAGGAGTTACATTTCTTTAGCGGGTGGTTACTGATAGAGTGCTAATGCTCTACTGAATGGAGCTTTGGGCAGTAGTAACAGGACACAGTGGATTATAAAGGAATAAAAGTGGACATGGACAGGCATGGTGGCACATGCCTTTAATCCCCGCACTCAGGAGGCAGAGGCAGGTGGATATCTGTGAGTTCAAGGCCAGCCTGGTCTACAGTGCGAGGTCCAGGGAGACCCTGTCTCAAAAATACCAAAAAAAAAAAAACAAACAAAAAAAAAAAACAAAAGGGAGACATGAAGTGTGGAAGGAGAAGTGTTCCATGGGATGGTATAGAGAATTGGAGGGAGAGGCTTCAGAGTGAGTTATGATAAAGATACAGGACAGACATTTAAGAAATATTTAAATAATATACAAAAATGAAATAAAAACAAAGCAGAGAATATAAAATAACATATTATGAGGCACAAAATAAAATAAATAAAATTGGTCAAGAAAAACAAAATGTATCTGTATCCTTGCTTTTTTTATAACACTAGTCCATTTATGACACTAATGTAGAAGAAAGTCATTACAATTAGAGCTTTACCATTTGAAGCACATTTTCTCAATTAAATACTTTAATATCCTTACATTAAGAGGAATATTGTGCCTCCATTCTAGCTTTCTTCATGTTGACTGCTGAAGCACAATAGCTTTTTTTCGTAAAATTTGTGGGCCAGTGTACTTGCCACAGTAACTGTTATCATAATGTCCCGCCCCTCCATAAATCTCTTTGTCCATTTTCCTTTCCATTCAATCTATAAATGTAGCAACATCTTATTTTGTTTTTTTATAAACATGAGTTTACTGTCGTTTGTATTTTTTTAAATTTCTGTGTATTTCAGACATAAAATTGGAATCAGTCATAATCATTTTTATACCCCCTTCTCCACTGGCACCCACACATATGCAGTCCCCCAGTGGAATTCATATATTTTTTTCATTTATGTTTAGGCATATTATGTCAAATTAGTGTTTCTCCCTGGTTTGCATGGTTCTCCTGTATGCTCACATCATTACTGTAGGTTCATATGACCAGGGTCCCAGGAACATGTAGGATTCTATTTCTGTATTGTCATTTGCTCCCCTCCCTGGCTCTTAGTATTGCTTCAAGTAGTCTCTGAAGGGCTAATTTTCTGTGTATGAAATCTTTTAACCTAGTTGTGTCATGAAAGATTTTTATTTCTCCTTCAACTATAATAGACATTTCTGCTGGGTAAAGTACTCTGGATTGGCATGTATCGTAATTTAGGACTGGGAATACTTTAGTAAAGGCTCTGTGGAATTCATAGTTTGCATTGAAAAGTTAGCAGTAATTCTAATGAATTTATCTTTATATGTGACTTATTTTTCTCTTGCAGCTTTCAGTACTTTCTCTTTGTTCCATATGATTACTGTTTATTTTTTAATGATATGCCTTGGAGAGTTCCTTTTCTGGTCCTGTCAGTTTGGTGTTCTGTGTGCTTCTTGTATTTGTATGGGTATGTATTTCTTTAATTTGGGGAAATTTTCTTCCACAATTCTGTTGAATATCTGGTAAGTAGCATTATCCTGAGATTCTTCTCTCTCCTATATGCCTATTGTAGATGGGCAAGTTTGGTCATTTAGTGGTGTCACACAGTTCATGCAGATTCCATTCCTGTGTTTATTTTTTTAAGTTTTATAATCTTTGCTTGAGGAGTTCAATTCTTCAGCTTTATTGTCCAGTGTTGATCTTCTGGTTTCTATTTCATTCATTCTCTTGCTGAGGTTTTCAGTTGGTTTACTGAGTGCTTCACTTCATTCTTAATTTTAGCTTCAGTTTTTTTTTTTTTCATTATTTCTCTCTTTTGTGAATTCAGTCAGAAGTTAATCCTTATCTTCTTTTAGTTCTTTGATTTGTTCCTTTGTGTGCTCTTTAATGTCATTGAATTCTTTGATCACATTTATGCTTGTTCTTTTAAATTCTGTGTACTGGGTTATCTTTAGGAGGTTCTCACTGTAGAACTCATCTATAGTTCTTGGTTGAGCTGAGTGTGTTCAAATTATTTGGGTTTTTCATATTTTGATATTTTTGTTGTGACTTTAACATGTGGATTTCTTTTGTTGTTTGTGATTCTGGTATGAAACTCAATCTTCCTTTCCTGAGTTGAAGACTGGTTTTGCTTGTATTCCTGATGTACCTTGTTTGTTTGTTTAATTATGTATGAAAAACTGATTGGTCTAAGCTTCGGGTACTCTCTTATTATTTTTATGTAATATTTTTATTGAGTTTTTGTATAACTCATAATTGTTCCCAATCAAAACCAATGCCCCTTACCCCAAGCCATTATCAAAACTCATGCATTGCAACATCCAAGCTAAGCCCTGCCCATTCAAGTTCCCAAACACAGAGACCTTTTTTGCAAATAGATCAGCTGGTGATGTAAGTGGTCATTTCCACAGTGGGCCAGGCCATGCAGGAAGCACACATGGGAAAGCACAGCACAAGGACACATGACAGGGTATAAATCCAAGTAAAAAATGATGCTTTATTCAAATGCAACAGATCACTATATAGGCAGTATGACATCACCTCCCAGGGTCCAATCCCAGACCTTTGCATCATCACATCCTAATTCATGGGTGAAGCCAGAGTGGTCCTGTGACTCTCACTTATGCTTCTGGGAGGCACTGGCTGGAAATGTTAATTCTCACATACCTAAGCTCAAACCAGATATGCCCACATTTCTCCCTTTTTTTAAATTAGTTTCCACAAGCTCAGATACTATCATAGAAATTGTGGTCAATTAGCTTTGTCTGACCCAAATGGCCACAATTGCTTTGTAAAAATACCAAGACTAATTAATACCCAAATAAAAACGTATTATACAGAAAATCAATCAGTAAATATGAGCAACATTCACACAAACCCAATTAGAAAACATCTGTGTCCAATTTCACGAAGATAGGGAATTTGGCTGTACCCCAAAATTTACAGTGTCTCTGGAAAGGGCTTCACATAAAATTATGCTGACCAAATGAAAATTCAGTTGGCATTTGTTGTGTTCTCACAATTCACCCCGTCTCTTCAGACCTTACACTCTGACATACCCCCTCTTCTGTGAGTGGCCCCTAGTCCTTGAGGAAAGGAGTGAGAGAGGTTGAGATGTGAAACAGTATAATTTTCTTTGAAGCGCTACATCAGATTCTCAGGTCTCCAGTGGGTTGGAGGCTCACCTAGGGGTCCTTTTCTTAATTCTATTAATAAAACACAAATTGCATGAAGTAAAGGCACTTAAACAAACATTAACTACAATGACAAGTCATGTTATAGGTACAAATGGTATTTGAGTCTAGGAAATGTGGGTTCTTTATTGCCAAGGGATGACAACAAATTTCTATTGTGTCCTATACCATCTTTTAGTCAAAAGAGGGAGCAAGCTTATATGTTATCCTCTCAAGGAGTGGGCCATAGCCAGTTAATTTTGGGGGGTGGACCAATATCAGGCTACTATTAACTGTGCTCTCCTCAAGGAAGTAAGGTTTAGCTGAGGAGTCTTGCTTGACTCAAGAGACCATTACTTTCTACACAACATTCTCTTGTATCATGAAAACCAACTGTCCATTTGCAGAATCTCAACATAATTTTCCCTTTTTTATGACAACACCATATCTTTTTTGGCAGTAGGGCCTTACTGTCCTTTTTGCATGTACCCTTTGTTTTGGGTTGCTTTTAGGGACCCTTAGCCAACAGTTCCTTGTTAAAAATATTCCATAACTGGCACCATAGGTTTTTATCCACCCATATGTCTCGCCTGACTATAAAGAAAAATATAGATGTACGGTATTAATCCAAACGGACAAGTACAAATATTCAAGTCACCATAATTTCTGGATGTTTGTAAAAATCAAATCCCCTACTTGTACCAACTTCTTCTTCACTAATGCATTTCATTTAACTATTAAGCTTTCAAAGATGTAGTAATTTTAGCTGGCCCTGGTACACCATGTTACTGAATTTACTTCTTGCCTTTTTTCCTTTAAGTGTGTGGCATATGTCTCCAACAGGATTCACCACTGTAAAACACATAGACATTGGTATTAGGTATTAGAGTAAATGTAAACCAGGTCCAACACAACATGGGAAATTTCTGTCTATTTGTGTTAATTGTTGTACAAAAGTACAGATGAGAGGCAGTAATTTAGCTAATTATTTAGCATATCTAGTCATTCTCTCAAACATATTCTGTATCTAGAAATTTTATCCATGGGATTCCTGTATTTCTCTAGCTTTGATAGACTCATTGGGCCTGACTACTCAAGCTTCCAAGGAAGGACTTTTCTCCCCTTGCCTCTGTGTATTTGCTGATTAGCTGAGTCAGGTAAGCCCTGGACATGACTTCTGGCTATGGTTAAAATGCCTGCATTTTTGTTTTGTTTTTTTTAAACCATCCAGTTGCTGGGGGGGAGACCCGAGCTAGGTAACTGCTCCCATTACCAGCAAGCCTTCTCTCAGCAAAGAAAGGTAACCTGTTTAACTTGGAGTGTTTACTACCCACTCCTTGAGCAGTTTTTATTTTTTGTACACCTCTTCTGAAATGTTCTCCAGGCTCCAAAGCCCTCTGGAGGCTCTGTAGCACAGAATCTAGCTTTGGTTATTTCTTTAATTAATTTTACCTTTTATTTTGTTTTGTTTTATGTTTGTTTGTTTTTTGCAGGGGATAAAAATTGACCCTCCAACAAATCCTATGCCTGTTAGTCAAAGGAAGCAATCAAGTATATTCCATAATGAGTCACTGGCATAATAATTGACTCAGCCCAGAAAGATGCCAGCAGGTACACCAATGTGTGATCCTGTGTGTTGGTGCCCTGTGAAGTAGCCTTTTCTTGGACTTCTCCAGTTTGTGTTTGTTTGTTTGTTTATGTTTATGTTTATATTGGAAAATCTTTCTGTTGTTAGCTCCTTGTCCATCTTTATAGTCCAAGGACAGACACAAGTCATCACCAGCATCCAAGTTGGTAATGGCTCTGTCCTTTGGAACATACAAGGAAACCCTTTTCCCATGTTAGTAGAGGATTATTGGGATTTTTGTTTGTTTGTTTGTTGTTTTGTTTTGTTTTTCCTTGCTCCAACATTGTACTCTGACATAGTACAAATGGTATTAATTATGGCCTGTTAGAGGACTCCAATGTTTATGGGTTGGTGTTTGTCATTTTTAATTTTAAATTTGAAAAGTAGACTTTAGGTATAATGTAGATAATGTTCTGTAAAGTGCATCCCAGAGGGAGTCATATTCCCCCCCCTCTTTTTGGATTAGCACCAGGAATAGAACGGCCTCTCTCTCTCTTTTTTTTTTTTGACTTCTAGATGTTGATGTATAATTTTTAAAGGCAAGATTTGCATTACTTACCCACAGATAGAAGCCAGTTTTAAAATTTCATTAAGCCAATCCCAACTGTCATCCAACTTTATACTGTTGGTTCAAGAAGGTAAAACTAGTTTTCCTTGAGGTAAATTGACTTTGTAGGCAAAAGAAATATTATAGGTAATATTTGTATAATACAAAAATTTATTGGGAACACTCATGTAAATTTAATCCCAAAGCTGTCACTATAAATCTAGTACAAATGAGGAGTAAAATAAATATTAATAACATCAATTTGTATCCACAATTAACTTAAGCATTTTACCATTTCTATATTGAAAACATTTAGTCAAATTTATTTAATACAGGCATTTTAATTTCTTATTAAACCTCTAAATACCATATAATGTATAAATAAAGCTTGGGCAAAAATTGAACATCTTTTAAATAAACCATGACCAGACATATATTTTGTTTTATACACTACTTGTCTGAACTATGAACTTAAACAAAGCTTATTTATATAGCTTCCACCTTTATTTATTATAACAAACCATTTTTACATTTATTATTTGCATAGACTGTTTTATTAGATTTGCATAAATTTTTACTAATGTACCTTTATGTGTAAACATGGAACTGTTAATCTAAACACATTTTTAAAATGCAAACTTTAAGATGTCTTATTAAGCCTTGTAGTAGGCTCTAAATGACCAATTGTCTTTAAATGTTTGGAATGCTTTATTTAGCCTTGGCATGAAACTCTGTTTGTTTAAACGTGTTTTACCTAGAGTTTAAATGTCCTAGATATAAAACACATTTAAATATATCTTAGAATTGTTTTTAGAATAGAAGTAAAATTATTTTTTAATTAATTTATAGCCTTAAAGACTAAAAACTTTACATAAGTACCTGATAGCAGTTACTTATAATTTTGTCTCAAGTGTTGAAGGAGCACAACCAATATGTGCAACATATACACAGTCCTCAACACACGTCTGTAATTCCACCAGTTACCCTCAATGAAGACAAATAAAATATTGATAAACAACAATGACTTTTGTTGAAATTAATGTTTCCATTAGGTATTTGGTTATATCAACAAACCTGAGTATGGGATGGATGAGTCAGCCTTTGATTAATTCAAACATTAATAATTTATATAAAACTAATTAAAAATTGACAATACCAAAAGATATAAGGCAAATAGCTGTAATGAGTTGGAGCTACTCATCCTTGTTTACAGTTGAGACTTTAATTGTAAAGGAAAACTGCTTTTAATAAACAGAAAACACAAATTCATAAGAGATTAAAATCTGAACATGCATTCACACACATGCACACAGTTTTAAGGTGGCCTGCAGGGAGGAAATTACAATATTATTTGATATTCAAAGAGAAACACAAAACAGTTTTTAAAAATTTTTACTTAAAATGAACCAAGATTTTTAGCTTAGTTGTTAATGAAATTTTTTATTAATAACTAGCTAGAAGTAATTTATTGGAGGCAGCTGTTGTTTTGAAATTCCATAGGCAGGCTTGGCTTCAAACTCCCACAGAAATCCACCTGTCTCTACCTCCAGAGTGCTGAAATTAAAAGACTATGTAAACCAAGTTAATCCTAACAGACCACCCAGCAGCCAGTGTGTACACAGCAGGCAGGTAGGTGATCCCAAATTACAGGCCATATGTAGTAGGGAAACATGTAAGTAAAAAGCCTTTTTTCTTCTTCTTCTTTAGAGATTTTTCCTTCTGACAACAATTTTTGAAGTGTATTGCGGTTAGCACTTGAGTAAGGTCTTTAAAGTGGAACAAGTTAAAAGTCTGAAATTAATTTTAAAGCCTAGATTTTAATCAATTAATTGATTAATTAATTGATTAATTGATTAGGCACATAGTTTTACTTAAAATATGTTTAGAGTATCTGGGTTTACAAGTAAAAATGACCAAGACAGATTGTAAAAAGGTTAGAACACATTAGAAATGTTTACAATTTTACTTTTTTAACTTTCAGTTTAAGGAGGAAAGCATGTCCCTCTTTTTTTTTTTTAATTTATTTTTATTGATGCTTTGTGTATTTCATACATCATTTTCCAATTCAGTTCAGGCATATATCCCCTTTCCTTCCCCCCCACCCCACCCCTACCCATCGCAGATCGTGCATTCTGCCGTAAGTTTTCTGCATCTTTCTCTGCTTTTCTGTTTTGTTTTGTTTTCTTTTTTTTTTTTTTTAACAATAGGTGATAATTTGTGAGTACAAGCATCCTTCATGTAAAACCAGTTTGCAAGCAGTTGTGCCCAAACCCACACAGCTCATGGGTCCCACCATCCAGCAGGGGGGGCTTGTATGTTCAATCAAGTTGATCAAATGAGTGTCCAGTCTATAATGGTGAAACTACAGCATGTCCCTCTTTTTAAAGCTGCTCTTGGTCCCCACAGCGTCACTGTGAAATCCCTTTAATTTGAATTAGAAGTGCCTGAGCTCCAGCCTCTTGGAGTTACCTAGTAACTTAATTTGCATTAAAAAGTCCAAGGACCCATGACTTTAGGGCATAGCTGCCTTTAGTAGAAAATACTGAAAGTCTCTTTACCTGGTCTTTTTAATGCAAATTTAGGAGAAAGAGAAGAATTTTTTTTTCTTTCGAATTTGGAAAAGTCACAGTTTGTATTTAAAGCAGAGAGATGAACAGGATGTCTGAGTAAGCCTGGGGGGAATTTTTCTTAATAAAGGCTAAGAGAACTGCTAAGACCAAGCAAAGCTGGAAAAATTAGTTTTACAAGATAGACTTTTGATATTAGAATCCAAAGTTTTATCCTAGGCATGTAAAATTATTAAAAATTATTCCAAGGCCAAGACTTACTGATAAGCCTTATGGCTGTATGATTAATTAGGCCCATAGCCAGCACATAGCCACAAAGTTGGTGGTATATTGATCAAATTCAGCTGGAAATGCTGTTTTCCACAGCCTAAGTAATGACAAATTAGCAAACACATTCCTGTGGTGGATGGTAAATACTAGGAAACTGTTGATTTCCTATAGAGCTCCACACAAGCTGATGGCTTCTGGAATCAGACCGGGAAACTACTGTTTTTTCTATGCTTGTAAAACCAGGTGTCTCCAATTCACTAGCCCTCCAGCCAAACAGCCAATCATGGGAGCCGTCCCATGGTACAAAGTAGAAATCAAGCAGGAGAGAGAAATGTTAATATTCAAAAGCTCAGATTGTGGGGTTTGCATACCTGAATTTGTCAAGGATTTTTTTCAAGCTCCACATTTGTGGGTGCAAGTTGAAGTAAGTGGTAATTTCCACAGTGGGCCAGGCCATGCAGAAAGCATGTGCATGAAAGCACAGTGAAGGGACACATGTGTAAATCCAAAAACAAAATAGCATTTTATTCAAATGGAATAGATTATTATGTAGGCTGACATCAATTCCCAGGGTCAATTCCAGACCTTTGCATCATCACATCCCAATTTGTAGGAGTAGCCAGAGAGGTCCTGTGACTCTCACTTGTGTTTCTGGGAGGTGCTGGCCAGAATTGTTAGCTAATATATACCTAAGCTCTAACCAGATATACCCACAAACTGTATTCTAGTCAGCATATCTAGGAATTCTACTTAAGGCATACTCTTCCTCACCCAACATTACTCAGTCTTTTTTTAGTTCTCACTCCAGGGTCAGTCCCTCACTCATTTCCCTTGCTGCACTTTTAGATCTTGTTCCATTTGGCATGGGTCTCATGCGTGATGCTGAAATTGCCACAGGTTCACATGCGAAAGCCTACAGTTGACTGCCAGCCAGTGCTTTTCTACATTTACATAACAGCCCTGTCTCTTGCAATCTTTCCACTCCCACTTCCTCAGTGATCTCTGAGCCCTAGGTGGGTGAGGTTTACTATAATGGCCCCATCCTGTGATACACACTCTGGAAGCCCCCATTCCTTGAAGGTTGACTACATTTGGCCTTCCATTTGCATCACACTCTATTGTGAGAATTGAGGGGAGCAGTTGCTTTCTCTTTCTTCTTCATTCTGCACAGTTGTTTTCTCTCTGCCCTTCATTCTGCATGTTCAACTGTGGATGTGTCTCCTACAAATGGGGATTTTTCAGATGTATATGTTCCCTGCCTGACCAAGAGATTCTGCAGGGGCCTCCATCTGTTGCAATGTGTAACTTTTGTTGATGAGTGGAGTACATTAAGCTTGTTTGTAAATACAAGATTCCATAGTTAGTGTATGGTAAGAAATTTCATTTGTCTACAGATATGACACCCACTGATGGGTTTTACTCTAGGCTCTATGTCCTCTACAGCCTTGTGCATTTGGCTGAGTTTGAAGTGCCTCTCATGGGTTCACTCTCATTGAGAGCCTTCCAAATCCAATTAGATAACGTTGACCATCAAAATCCAAGCATACATTCATTTTAAAAGTCCTAAAAGAGGGCTGGGCGTGGTGGTGCACATCTTTGATCCTAGCACTTGGGAGGCAGAGCAGGCAGGTCTTTGTGAGTCCAAGGCTAGCCTGGTCTACAGAGTGAGTTCCAGGACAGCTGGGGCTACAGGGAGACATTATCTCAAAAAAAAAAAAAAAAAAAAAAAAAAAAAAAAAAAAAAAAAAAAAAAAAAAAAAAAAAAAAAAAAGAAATAGTTCCTGAGGAAACATACCTCAATATCTTTAAAGCTTATGTACAACAAATCCATAGGCAGCATCATTGAAAATGGAGGAAACCTGAAAGCATTTACATTAAAATCAAGAGCCATAGAGGGTTGCCCTCTATCTCCACTCCTACTCAATATAGTGCTTGAAACTCTGCATTGATTTTATATTGGAGGGACCAGATCTCTTCCACTTACTCCAGTGCTCTCCCAGAGGCCCAACACAGGCATCAATCAGATACTCTCAGGCTTCCTGCTAAAGTCTTGGCCCCTAATAGCCAGCAGGCACAGTACGATTTTGGAGGCTTGCTTGGTGGAGGATTGATTCAGGTGCTCTCATTTAGTCTACAAAGGTCTACCCCTGCAGCAGACAAAGGGGCTTCAGATGATGTCAATCTTCGGGAGATGGGCAGGGCACAATTTGGGAATCCCACCAACACATGGAGTCATGCCTCAGGTACATTCAGATAGGCTGGAAATGATCAGACCTGTGTCAAAGGGCAGAAGAATCTAGCCCTATAGCAGAGGAAGGGGCTTAAGTACAACCTGGAGCAGACCTGAGTTTTGAATGTCAGGTGCTAGTGGGCTGGAAGGGGGTCCATCAGACCACTAGCCTGGTGTGCTGTCTTGGGGTTGGATGGAGACTAAGCAGGTTACCAACCTGTGGAGTGAATTGCTGGTGATGCAGCTTAGGAAGAGCCAAGCAGACACTAGGCTGAAATTCCTGTCCAGGGGTCATCTGCCTCTGGGTAAGTGAGTGGACATGGCCAGACTGGGTGGCATTCAACCATCCTAGGCTAAGGATCTGAGAACAGCAGTAGCTACTCAGGTTGGACTGTGAAAGTAGCTATCTGGGACCTGTGCAGAGGTGCCAGTTCCCACAGTTTGACCACAGGTGTGTAACCCCCATTCTCAGCAATAGAGAGTTATCAGACTGTAGGAGTGCATACTACAGCAACCTATTTCTGTATTATTGGGATTAAACAGTCATTTTGAGGATGAACCAAAGAAGGAAGTACAGCCATTGGCAATACTGGTTATCAATAGAAATCTCATGAGAGATACTTCTGAAAGTGTCATAATACAGAAATTTCCAGGATCCAGTTTTCTTCTATGCAGTAGCACCTTTCCTTCTATGCACAGATGCATTATCTGCTTCTTCTTTCCAAAATGTGTTGATGTAAAACAACTCCAAATAGAAACAGAATTTATTCTCCATTAATCATGAATGACAATTTTTTTTATATTGAAGTCACAGTGTTTTTTAATAACTGGGAACTGTGGGATTACTAAAGTGTTTAATTAGTAAATGTTGAAATCTACTTTAACTGCTATTTCAAAATTTACTAATTTACTGTCCTTTACAGTTTGAGGAGCAATACCAAAATTATCCAAATAAAGCATTATTAATATTGACCTTCCTGAGTGTGATGGTACAGACAATTAATTCTAGCACTTGGGAACCAGAAGGAGGTGTATCATAGTGTAGATGGAAGCATGATCTGCCTAGAGAGGAATTCCAGGCCAGCTAGGGTGGCAGGGAGATCCTGTCCCCCAAAACCCAAATCCAAGACAAATTGAACCCCAACAAACAAGTGACATCCATGCATGTGTATTAAAATACATATAAAGTATATCAGTAAAATTACATAGACTAGCAAAATATTCATCATCAGGCAAAATGACCTAGCATATTTTAATTGTATTGATTTATTTATGTGTAAATAATGTGTCTTATCTGTTTCTATAAAGAAAAGTTTGAGTTTTCTTATTCACTATTTTTATATTTTATGTCTATGAGTGTATTGCCTGCATGTTGGTAGGTGCACCTTTGTTATGAAATGCCCCCAGAGGTCAGAAGAAGTCATCAGATTCCCCTGGAACTGGAGTTATGAATGTTTGTTATCCACCATGTTGGTGGCTGGGAATCAAACCCAGTCCTCTGCAAAAGCAGTCAGTCTTCTTAACAGCTGCACCATCTCTACAGCCCAGAGACGTAGATTTTAACAATATGTTTTAGGCAGACATTCCAACCTAGTATACATGAGTATGCCATGCTTTTGCCTGTGCTTTACATGTAACTGTGTGCTCATATGCAACTGTGTTTCAATTCTTGGTTGGCTGGTTTTGTGTCAAGAGAAATGTTCCCATACCCATGACTTCTATATGAGGAGTTGACATTTTTTGTGATAACTCCTTGTGTTTTGGTTTGATATTTGATTTTGGATCTCATCATTTTAAAAATAGAAATCAAATTTTCTACTTTCTAATAATGAAAGTTCCAAAAATAAATGTTGGTCTTTTAAGACACTTAGTGAATCATATTCTTTCTTCACACTTACAACAGTTTAAAGAGGAAAATCCATCTTAAAGAGAATATTTGGCCAAAAAGTCATAGTTTGTTAATATGTATTTCAATTAACTACTCATTACTAAAAGGGTTTAAACATTTTTTTACTGGCCTTTCTTTTCTTTTAATTTTAATTTTTTTTTGTATGTGTATGAATGGACTCTCTGCATGTAGTTTTGTGCACCCATGTCGTGCAATGCCTTGGAGGTCAGAAGAGGGTCTCGGTTTCCCCTGGAACTGGAGTTCTCCTAGAATTGGAGTTACAGACGGTTCTTAACTGCCATGTGGGTGCTAGGGATCGAACCCGGGTCCTCTAAAACAGCAGTTGGTGCTCTTAACCACTAGGCTATCTCTCCAGCCCCATTACTGACCTTTCTTATGGTGAATGTTTCACAAATGATGAGTTTGGTATGAAGAGAAGTGTCAGGTGTTCAAGGCCAAAATTAACACTGCTTTGGTCAGACAGGATGGAAATTGGTTTGACTTTGCTCCAAGCATGCAATTGAGGGATGATGAATTAGAATCTCCTCAAAGCTGGAACCCTATTAGTCTCAGACATCTCATGCACCTTGAAGTGTAAAATGCTTGAACATAAATTATAATCCCAGTAATTGAGAAAAAAATTGAAAACAAGCACTACTCTTACAGATAAGTGACATCATTGCTTGGGAAAAATAATTTTTTATTGAAACTTTCTCACTGTGTTTGTAAGTATATATTTTGTATATTTCTGCTGAGACCAAAATTAAATTTGAGGGCTAGGACAAGAGAGCAGAGTGATGTCTCATGTTGATCTATAAGAGAAATCTTCTGACATTTGAATCACATGTTATTTTTGAAGAATCAAGTGAAATATATTTTTTTTTTAGTTATATCTCGATCATAGGCCTGGCCCAAATTTACACATATATGAATGTAGCTTATAGTGCATTTATTATGAGAAATGGCCCTAAATATCATATGTGCCCGGGTGTACATATAGAGTACATTTTGTGTATCATAAATATGGAGTAAATAAACCAAAATATGAGGTTATGAAAGCCATAGTTGTTTTAAAAATCAATGATTCTGTTCAATTTCCTAGGTATAATTAAAATATTTTAAGTGCTGTATCAACATTTTACTTACATTACAGGTGTGGAAATAATAAAAACTATTCATTAAGAAATTGAATATATGCTTTTCTTGTTATTTTGTGGTTTTTGTTGTTGTTTCTGTTATCTACAAAAAACTCATCTCACTTTCAAGGAGAGGTACCATCTTAAGGTGCAAGGATGGAAAAAAAATATTCCAAGCAAATGGTACCAAAAAGCAAGCAGGAGTTGCTAAAGTAATATCAGACAAAATGGACTTCAAATCAAAACTAATCAGAAGAGATGAAGAGGGTCACTACATTCTTATTAAAAGAACAATTAACAATGAATATTTCACAATCATAAATATATATGCACCAATCTCTGGTGCACTGCACTTCATAAGCACAATTCTGCAGAACTTCAAGGCACAGATTTATCCGAGAACACTAATAATAGGAGACTGCAATATCCCATTGAGCCAAATGGCCAGGTCAATTGCACAAAAAAAAAAATAAATAAACAGAGACATCTGATCTGAACAATATAATACTCCAAATGGACCTAACAGACATTTACCAAATATTCCAGCCAAACACCTAAGAATATACTTCCTACTCAGCACCCCACAGAACATTCTCCAAAATTAACCATATACTGGGATGCAGAGAAAACATCAACAAATACAAAAAAAAAATGGAATAATTCCATCCATTCTATCAGACCACACTGTAATAATGCTGAATATCAACACCACAAATAGCCCTAATACCTTCAAGTACTCATGGAGACTGAACACACACTCCTGAATAATGAATGGGTCAAAGGAGAAAGGAAGAAATAAAAGTATTCCTAGCACTAAATAAAAAGGATGATACAACACAAAAAAAGCTATATGATACTTTAAAAGCAGTCCTTAAATGAGAATTTTATAGCCCTAATAGCCTACAAATCAAAACAAAACAAAATAGAAAGAGCACAATTAAAGGACTTAACACTGCAACTAAGAACACGTGAGAGACAACAACAAATGACTCCTAAACCCAACAGACAAGACAAAATAACAAAAATTAGAATAGAGATCAATGAAATAGAAACAAATAAAGCAATACAAAGAATCAATGAATACAAAAGCTGGTTGTTTGAACAGATAAAGAAGATACATAGACCTCTAGCCTAGTTGACCAAAAGAAAGAAAGAGCACTCTGAATCAATAAAATTAGATAAGAGAAGGGAAACATAACAACAGATAATGAAAAGATCCAAACAACCATATGGGAATACTTTAACCTGCACACTACTAAATTTGAAAACCTAAGAGAAATGGAGTAATATCTGAAATCCCGGAAATCATAAAAATTAACCAAGAAGAGATTGACAGATTAAACAGACCCCTAATATATGAGGAAATTGAATCTGTAGTAAAAAACCTCCCAACTAAGAAAAGCCCAGGAGCAGAAGGATTTACATCATAATTCTATAAGGTATTTAAAGAGGACCTACAATCATTATTAATCAAATTGTTCAAAAGGATAGAAACGGAGGGAAATCTCTCAAATTGCTTCAATGAAGCCAGCATCACTCTAATACAAAAACTAGGTAAAGATACAACTAAAAATGAAAACTTTAGACCCATTTCATTAATGACCATAGATGCAAAATTCTCAACAAAATACTTGCAGACTACGTACAGTCACACAACGATCATGACCAAGTCCAACTCATACCAGAGATTCAGGAATAGTTCAACATATGTAAATCAAAAATGTCATAAAGCATATAAACTGACTGAAAGATAAAAATCATATGGTCATCTCAATTGATGTGGAAATAGTCTTTGAGAAAATTCAACATGCCTTCGTATTTAAATTCCTACACAGAATCGGACTGGAGGTTACATTCCTCAACATAATCAAAGCCATATACAAAAAACCCCACAGCCAACATTATTCTAAAGGGGGAAAAATTAGAAGCATTCCCCTTAAATTCAGGAACCTGGCAAGCCTACCCATTATCTCCACTTCTTTTCAATATAGTGCTTGATATGCTCGCTAGAGCAATAAGACAAGAAAAGAAAATTAAAGGAGTACTAATTGGAAAAGAAGAGGTCAAACTGCCTTTTTTGCATATGACATGATAGTTTACCTAAGGATGCCAAACTTCCACAAGAAAACTCCTAGAAATGATTTACAGTTTCAGTAAAGTGGTGGGATACAAAATTAACCGAGAAAATTTAGTACACTATCTTTATATCAAAATCAAGCAATTGTAGATATTTTTTAGTTTCTTTGGTCAGGTTTGTTCCCAGATTTTTTTTTTTTTGAGTCTATTGTGAATGTAACGGTCTTCTTGTATGCCTTCTGTATGGCAGAAGGCACAAGTTCTGACTGGGTGTTGGACATAGAAGGGTCAACGTGTCTAAATTTGATTAATAAATGTATGAAATGCACAAAAGTTCAATAATAAAATTAAGAAAACATTTACAGAAATTTAGCAAAAACTTAAAAGAAAATTAATAAAATATAAAAATAAATGACTAAAATATTTTAAGAATATTCTATAACTTGATAATGTTTTTATTTAGACTAAGTAACACATAAACTCATCATCCTTGAAACTTCCTTCACTGAAAGATAATAATAATACATGTATTTTAATTTTAAAAAATAGAAAAAATGTTATTATGAAGTCCACATGTAAATGAGTGGAGCTGAAAATAACCATGGATGAAGTAACCCAGATGCCCAAAGACAAACATTGCACATCTCTCTCATAAATGGACTCTAGCACCGAATCTTTAGATGTGTTTTAATTTGAAATTCCATAGAGGTCAGGAAACTAATAGATGATGGTAGGGGGAAGATTTCATGGGATGGGAGATAGAATGCAGTGATACAAAGAAACAACAGGCAGTAAGAGACTGGGAGGGGTAAATTGTGTTAGGAATGGGTGGGCATAGCAGAGGAAGGCATATGGAGAGGAATAACCATCACTAAAATCCTTTACAAAGTCACATGTAAACCTACCATTATAGAAGCTTCTTTTTTCTTAATTTTTATTGACCTTTTTTACATTTTATACATTTCTTAATCAAATTTATACCTGTTCCCCCATCCATACCTCCCTCACCAGAATTCATATATTTTGGCATACATGTTAAGTCCTGTCTTGCATTTTTTCTCAGTCTTTTTAAACTTTTTTGATACAGAAATTTACAGTTTTGATAAGTTTTTGAGCATATTTTTTTTTGTCATTGTTGTTACCTTCAATTTTGTATTACTCTAAATGTATATACTCCATACATATACCAAAATTACAAACTCTGAAAATAAACTCTAGGTTAATTCCAAAACAAGTTTAGAGTGGAACTCTTCACCAGTGACTCATCTGACAAAGGTTCAACATCCAAAAGTCACTTTTTTATGTTTAGGGGTTCACATTTTTTCTTTTAATTTTATATTACTCTAAAATATGAATATATACCTTCTGCCCATACATATTAAGTACCATGTCTGAAAGTAAGTGGTAAGTTAATTCTAGGGTTCATTAACCTATTCACATTATAACATCACAGTTGCTTTCAGATAGAAATATAACAATAACATTGCTCAGCTTTTCTTTCAATTGGGGGATTTAGTACTAGCACTTAAAAATGAGGGAAAACATTTCCCTTTTGTTTTTGGGACCGTGTTACTTCACTTAGCATAATGGCTTCCAGTTCCATCCATTTACCTGCAAATCTCATAATGTCATCTTTCTTTTTTTAATTTAATTTATTTTTTATGTGTATGTATGTACTGACTGCATGTAGGTCTGTGTACCCATGCCATCCAATGCCACAAAGTTCAGAAGAGGGTGTCAGATTCCCCTGGGACTGGAGTCAAAGACGGTTCTCAACTGCCATGTGAGTGCTGGGGATTGAACTTGGCTCCTCTGCAAGAGCAGTCGGTGCTCCTAACCACTAGGCCATCTCTCCAGCCCGATGTCATCTTTCTTTACCACTGCATGGAACTCCATTGTGTAGATGTACCACATTTTTGTTATCCAGTCCTCAGTTGAGGGGCATTTGGGTTGGTTCCAACTCTTTGCTATTGTGAAAAGAGCTGCAATAAACATATATGTGCATGTGTCATTGCAGTAGTATGAGTCTTGTGGGTATATACCCAGGAGTGGTATGGCTGGGTCAGGTGGTAGGCTCATTTTGAGTCTTTTAAGGTTTCTCCACATTGATTTCCACAGTGGTTGTATGAGTTTACATTCCCACTGGCAGTGGATGAGTGTTCCCTTTTCCCCACAATCTCTCTAGCATTTGGTATCTTTTGTTTTCTTTATCTTAGCCAGTCTTATTGGAGTGAGATGATATCTTAGAGTGGTTTTAATTTGCATTTCCTTAATTATTAATTATGTTGAACACTTTTTAAGATGTTTCTCAGCCATCTTTACTTCCTCATTGGTGAAGTCTCTGTTCAGCTCTTTACTCCATCTTTTGATGAGTCATTTGTTTTCTTGCTTCTTTTTTTTTAACATCCAAAATATGTAGAAGCTTCTTAAAGTATATACATATACAATATGAATGCCATTACTTATACTAAATACTAGATTAGCAATAAAAAATCTCTTTTCTATGAATGGAGTTCCTCTTTTGAATGTGTTGATCCACAGACTATAAAAAATAATTTACATCGTCCTTAATCTTTTTTATCCACCAGAACTTGACAAGAAGACTGCTAAAGACATCATATATATGAATTATACAACAAAGAAGGAGAACCCAAGCTTGTACTGAACTCAAAAGTTTTGTCTTTTCCACTAGCTTTCATTCAGAAAGAATCTCTTATAAATTTAACATGTATACATACTTAATATTCAATACATTGATTTACTTTTCTCTATTATCTAAAATTGATTCTGATTATTGTTCAGAATTTAACTTATTTCAGTATACTAGCATGTTTATGATCAATTACATAATTTTGTTTCTTATGTATCAAAACACGCATTTGGTGAAATTTTCTTCCCCTGTGTACCCATAATTTTGTAATTTTACTTGCAATGATCTCCTAACCCAAGATTTGCTTATTGAAAATATTTTTTATTTTACACATTGTTTTTTGTATTTTAGGTGGTACTGAGTACGTAACAGAGAATTTTGCAAGTTCCAAACAAACACTGACCACTGAACTACATCCACAGATTATTTTGCTATCCTACAAAGGGAGTATTTAATTTTGCATATAACTATAGCTTTGTAATTTTTCTTTAATTGCTTTAATGGAGCTTTCCACATGTATACCAGAATCTAATCTAATAATTTAAACTTTCCTAGCTATTCTTTTCCTTGTGTTTTCTCTCTGCTTTTTTCGCTTCCTCCTTGTTTTTGATGTTTGAGAATATAATATTTCAAAGACAAATATATGCTATAAATTTAAAAATATTATGTTAACTATATTTTAATATAATTTATTTACACTATTTTTAATATACATTTTATTTAATTTGTATGCATTTCATATACTACATCGTAATCATATTTAGACCTCCTGTCCTATCTGCAGCTGCTCAATAATGAAGTTTCATGCATTTTGTCATATACATTAATGCCTAACAAATCAATTTTATGTCCTTTCATATGATTTTATCCACTGGAGCTTGGTCAGTCTATCTAGCATTACTCCCTTAAAGAAGAACAGCTTTCCCTCTCCCAACAATGATCAAGTGCCAATAATTCCTAAGGTAAGGTTGAGGCCTCCATGTTCCCAGAAGCATAAGAAACTGTTTCCTTGTGGTCATGCACTACCCTTGGCTCCTACAATCTTTTCACCCTTTCTTCCTGAATGGTCCTTAAGCCCTGGTTGAGTGAGGTTTCCCTGGATAGGGCTCCTATCTTCAGTCTCTTATTCTTCACATTGTGGAGAGTTTTAGTCATTTCTGTTACTTGTCCTCTCCTACATGAGGAACGTTCACTGGTAAGAGTTGAGAGATGCATTAATATTATCTCTATCCCCTTATCTACTATGTTCCATGAGCCTTAGGTGCAGAGGTTTCATTTTCAATGTGGTAAGTAAGGCTGGACATCTCTGTGTTGACCAGTGTGAAGAGGTTATAGATCCTAGGGAAAACCCTATGTCTGTCACATCTTTAGAAAAACATAAATTCTTTTTTTTTAATGTTTTTAATTTATTTTTGTATGTGTATGAGTGTACTTTCTGCATGTAAGTTTGTGCACCCGTGTCATGCAATGGCACGGAGGTCAGAAGGGGGTGTCGGATTCCCCTGGAACTGGAGTTCTCCCGGAATTGGAGTTTCAGACGGTTCTCGGCCACCATGTGGGTGCTGGGGATTGAACCCGTGTCCTCTGTAAGAGCGGTCAGCGCTCTTAACCGCTAGGCCATCTCTCCAGCCCGAAAAACATAAATTCTTTTGTATACTAAATATGGATTCTTATATTTACAGACAAGTATACCTGTCACCACTCATCATTTAATGGTGTGTCAGTCATTTCTATTAACGTCAATTTTCAATTCACTTTTTATTAATTAAATTCTTCCTTTTGCAGTTTCATATTTATATAATCCATTCTGATTACTCTCACCACCCACCTTCACTTATTTACCTCTCATCCATTTGAACCATAGCTCTTATTTACATCTCCTTTACACATTTATATACCTTTTGTTTTGTTTTGGTTTGGTTTTTTGTTCAGATTACTCAGAGAACTCTGCCTAAACATTGGTTTTGTGTAACTTGACCTCCCAGCAGTAAGTACACAATCAAAGATAATGGCTCCACCTTCCCTGCCTTGTATCCAATATTTCCACAGGGAGTCATAGGCTTTTTGTGCCCCACTCTACTCTATTCTTGCCAATTGACATGCTGGATCTTGTGTAGGTACCACGGCTTGTATGAGATCATGATTTCAATGGCTAGAAGGTAGCATTCCACCTTATGTTTGTGTCTTCCAAATTTTACATTCTTCCTGCTTCCTCTTCTGTTGATGTTGCCAAAGCCTTAGAGAAAGTGAAATAAATATCCCGTTTGGTGTTGAGCAGTCAAAAGTCAATCCTAGGCCACCTGAGCAACCATAAATGTTAGTATTTATCACCATTCAAGATATCCCATGTAATTATGTCTTATACATTGTATGTATGTATAAATATTTCTATATGACAATGAAACTAATTAAAATCCTATAAATATTTAGACAAGATAATGCTTACTATATTATTTATTTTGAAAGCTCTTTAGTTCATTATAAGTAATGAAATTCCGAAAATTAGCTTTAGTTAATAGTATTTAATGACTAAGCATATATGTTTAGGTGTTCAGTTTTCCTCATAGCATAATTCAACTGACTCGTGTATCCTGGCAGAGAAGTCCATGTAACAGAACATGTCCAAACACCCATATTTAAACACCCACATTGGGAAAACATGTATTTCAGCTGCCTTTGATTGCTTTTTATCTGCTGTTAGGCTTAAGACATAATTCATTTTGAGGAATTAATTTTTATTTTATTAAAAAAGACAAAATGAAATACTAATGATTTTATTTTTAGTATATTCTCTGTATCACTTTTCATATATTTAATATTTTATAAATGTATGTTTTTGTTGTTGCCATCTCTTTTTGAACCTAAAACATATTGAGAATATTTCATAGAGTATATGTTATATATATATATATATCATATATATATCATATATATATATATCATATATATATGATATATATATATGTTATATATATATATATATCAGTAGTTTGGTAAACCAATCTTATCCAGAATATACAAGTAAATTTATAGAATAATGTTGAAATTTTATCAATAATCATGAAGTAGAAATAGGTGTGTGCTTTCTTATTTTATATTCAAAACAATTTTAGTTAATGGGTATAAGTGCTAAAAATGTGACAGCAAATCTAAATGAGAATGGCAATAGGATGAAGACAAAGAAAATACCATTTGTAATTTAACTGTAAAATGTACCATCACTGATTTTCAGTTGGCATTCAATTTTCAATACATTCACTTTAAAATGCATCACTGTTTAACTCTGAATGCTATGGTAATTTGGGAATTGACTTGGCTTTTCTCAGAGTCACAGATATGAGGCATATTAATGTACATGAGTTCCAGATGACAAATGGTGCTTGAAGTTTTCATGTCTGCTAATTCACTTTTGATTGTAACACAGCATCTTCAGTAATATAAATGACATTTGCCTGGCCAAATGGTCATCTGATTTGAACACAGGATGTGATGCTTCACTGATGTCTGAGCTTGCAGTCATTTCAAATTCACTGATAACAGCGTTCATAGGTCATATTCCCTGACTCAAAATGAAATACACTAAGGGACTATATCATCTGCTTCTAAGATCATTCTGCTTGCAACTTATTTCATTTACAGAAAGTATGAGAATTAAAATGTCATTAGTCTTTGCAATCAGGTGTTGTTCTGCATTGCTCACATTTTGAAACTAAATTTAAGTGTTCAAAATAAATGTCAAAGATTTAGATCATGTTATGTTATGTTATTTTCCTGTATTTTAGTTTTCTAACAAATAATGGTAATTATTGATGTCATTAGGAAAAATTTATAGTTACTGAAAGAGAACTTACAAGTTGATTCAGCCACTATCACAAATTATCTCAATATAGAGATGGAGAGAAATAGATAAAAGTTGTTCTGTGATGATTAATTTGTTGCTGCCACAAATTATTTTCAAATACTAAAATCATACATTTACTAAACTGTTACTCTGTAATAAAATACCCACACCTAAAAATATTTATTTAAAATTTTCTTAACCATTATTATTTGCATCTTAGTTAAAGCATCCTCAATTTTCTGCATTTAGCCCTTAATAACACCTAACTCTTACTATCTGCAACTAATTCTTCTTCTTCACTCCTGTGGTTGCTTTCCATTCTCCTGCCTTCTACAGTTAGGTAGGGATATATACTGACCTCTAAGGTCGACAAACAAAAGAGTACATATGTTGCATGTTTTCCTCAATCTCTGTTACTTTCCTTAGTGTAAGAATTTCCATCCATTTACTTGCAAGTTTTAAGATTTCATTTTTTATTTCCATTGAGTCAAACTCCATTGTGTGAATCTACCACATTTCCACTATCCATTAATAGACTGAGGAACAATTCGGTTTGTTTCTATTTCCTAGATATTGTGAAAATAGCATCAATCAACATGGTAAGCATCTTTGCAGTACAATGTTGAGTTCTTTGGATGCATACCATTGATTATTATAACCGATTATATGATAACGTTATTTTTAGTTTTCTAGGAGTTGTCCACATTGATTTCAGCAGTGGTTGCACCAGTTTGCAATCCTACCACTAGTGAATGAGGATTCCCTTTTGCCACAGATTTGCCAGATAGTATTTTGTGTGGATTTCTTGAAAACTTATTACATGCTTGTATTAGATTCTCAAAAACAAAGTGAAATTTAAAAAGATCCTTAGCTAGGTGTGATGGCATATGCCTTTAATCCCACCACTCTGGAAGAGGCAGGTGGACTGGTCTTTATAGAAAGTTCAAGGCCAGCTGGGGCTACAATGAGACCCTCTCTGTAAAAGACAAAAACAAAAGTATCTTAAGCAAACTCCCAGGAGTTCTGTTATTAGGGCCTTTTTTGTTGGTCTTTGCTGTTGCATTTTAATTGTTGTCCTTTTTGTTCTCTCTTTCTTTCTCTCTCTTCCTCTTTCTTTCTTTTCTTTCTTTCTTTCTTTCTTTCTTTCTTTCTTTCTTTCTTTCTTTCTTTCTTTCTTTCTTTCTTTCTTTCTTTCTTTTATTCTCAGAGAAGATTTCCTGTAGGCCAGGCTGGTCTGGAACTTCTGTAAAACTGACTCTGTCCTTCTCCTTCTAAGGTTCCTATTTCCACTTCCAAAAGTGTGAGGATTATAGGCATGCACCACCAAGCCAAGTATGTACTACATGTTTTTTAAGAATGGCTTCAGAATGAACTTGAACTTCTGATCCTTCTGTCTCAAACTCTTAGTACTGGGATTATAAACCTAGGCCTACATGTCTGGTTTTACAGAGGACTTCCAACAGGCTAAGAAAATATTATACTGACTGAATTATATCTATGGCCTCCATTTTTTTTATATAACATCCCATACTCATCTTAAGAGTTAGTGGCATCGATACCATCATGCTATGAATTTACTAAACTCTAATGTTCCTCAGCGTTGCAGTCAGAGGTTTTGAGATCTCTAATATGATCATTGACAAGTATAATTAAATATCAATTTTCTTTTTGTGAATTTCAGGCTGATTATGAAACACTTTCTTCCTAAATAACTGGGAAAACTTCTAAATTGTTAGATAATTTCAGTCTTTGAACTGTGTTGATTCAAATGAACACATTTTTCTTTATTTAATATGTTTTATTTATTTTTATTTATGTTTTTCACTACCAAGGAGGTTGCTGTTTGTAGCCATTGTGCATCTGGCCCCCATGAGGAAAGGAACCTGGTTGGCTTAATTGGCTGCAGATTTAATATGCTTTAATCTATAAGAAACTTACTTTAAGATATACCTTTGATACACTCTAGTATCACAAATACTAGACACATATGTTTTAGAGCAATCTCACTGTTTTCAAAAATATTTTAGGTTTTTGCAGTAAAGTCTTGTCTCTTAGAGACCAGTGACTACATATGTATACATTTAAGCACCATATTTGGAGTACATAATTATGGTCCAGTGATGGCAGAGAAATAAGACTTGGATTTCCTCATGATGGGCATGATGGTATATGCAAGTAATCCCAGCTTTCTAGAGGATGAGCCAACACTGTGAATTTAAGGAGTTTGGGGTCAGTCTGTCCCAAGAGACTCTATGTGTAAAAAGTGAAAATATTTATTCGAATGACTATATAAATCACTTGAAATATATGTGTTTCATTTCCTGAAATTTGTTATGATTCTTACCTCTTTGTATATCTGCCCTTTTTATAAAGAACCTTCTGAAATTAATATTCTAAAATGTCTTCAAATTAATAGGGTCATAGACACTTATAAAAACCTGGCCAAATGATGGAAAATCTCCCATGCTCATGGATCAGAAAATTTAATATAATAAAAAT
Organism: Rhizomys pruinosus; assembly: GCA_009823505.1. Taxonomy (NCBI): domain Eukaryota; kingdom Metazoa; phylum Chordata; class Mammalia; order Rodentia; family Spalacidae; genus Rhizomys; species Rhizomys pruinosus. Next base: position 718,433 of record VZQC01007270.1, on the reverse strand, counting down.
GTCCATTTTACCCAAATTGATACACAGATTCAATGCAATACCAATCAAAATCGCCATGAGTTTCCTCGCAGACTTGGAAAAAATTATCCTTAAATTCATACAGAAAAATAAAAGACCTGGAATAGCTAAAGCAAACCTGAGTGAAAAATGCAGTACAGGGGCCATTGCTTTATCAGACTTCAAGCTATATTACAGGGCCATAGTCATAAAGACAGCCTAGTACTGGCACAAAAACAGACCTGTTGACAAATGGAACAAAATTGAAGATCCAAACTTGAGCTCATACAATTTCAGCCACCTCATATTTGACAAAGTGGCAAAAATCCCTCAATGGAAGAAGGATAACGTCTTCAGCAAATAGTTCTGGCAAAACTGGATCACCATTTGTAGAACAAAATTAAACCCCTACCTCTCACACTGTACAAAAATCAACTCCAAGTGGATCAAAGATCTCAACATGAAACCTGAAATCCTGAAGGTGACAGAAGAAAAAGTTGGTAACCACCTACAATATATAGGTATAGGAAAGCACTTTTTTTTTTTTTTTTAGTCATGGTCTCCCGTAGTCCCAGCTGGCCTGGAGCTCACTATGTAGACCAGGCAGGCCTTGAACTCACAGAGATCTGCCTGCCTCTGCCTCCCAAGTGCTAGGATTAAAGGGGTGAGCCACCACGCCCTGCTGGAAAACACTTTCTAAATCAGATAGCAGCTGCACAGGAAATAAGGTCAACGGTTGACAAATGGGACCTCATCAAACTCAAAAGCTTCTGTACAGTGAAAGAAACAATCAAGGAAGTGAAGAGAAAACCCACAGAGTGGGTGGAAATCTTCACTAGTGATTCACCTAAAAGAGCATTAACATCAAGAATATATAGACTACTCAAAAAAGCAAAGTAAGAAAACAAATTACCTACTCAAAAGATGGAGTAAAGAGCTGAACAGAGATTTCACCAGTGAGGAAGTAAAGATGGCTGAGAAACATCTCAAAAACTGTTCAGCATCATTAATAATTAAGGAAATGTAAATTAACACCATGCTCAGATATCATCTCACTCTAATACTACTGGCTAAGATCAAGAGCACAAAAGACAGCAAATGCTGGAGGGGTTTTGGGGAAAGGGGAACACTCATCCACTGCTAGTGAGAATGTAAACTTGTACAACCATTATGGAAAGCAGTGTGGAGAACCCTTAAAAGACACCACCTGATCCAGCCATACCATTCCTGGGTATATACCCAAAAGACTCATCCTACTGCAAAGATACTTGCACATCCATGTTTATTGCAGCTCTCTTCACAATAGTAGAGAGCTGGAACCAACCTAAATGCCCCTCAACTGTGGCGTGGATGACAAAAATGTGGTACGTCTACACAAAGGAGTACTACACACCAGTAAAGAAAGATGACATCATGAACTTTGCAGTTAAATGGATGGAACTCCAAGCCATTATGGTAAGTGAAGTAACACAGTTCCAGAAAAACAAGTGGTGAATGGTTTCCCTCATTTGTGGATGCTAACTCCAAATCTCCAGATGAAAGGCAAGCTGAACAACATTATTGTTATATTTCTATTTATCTGAAAACAACTGTTTTTATAATGTAAATCTCTTAACAGTCTCTAGAATCAATCCACTGCTTACTTTCAGATTCCGTAATTACTGGATATGAGTGGAAAGTACGTATTCATATTTTAGAGTAATATAAAATTAAAGGAGGAAAATGTGAATTCCTAAACATAAAAAAGACTGAGAGAAAGATGTAGGATATTTATGGTGGGGTGGGAGGAAGGGAAAGGGGAATATGTCTAAACTGAACTGAGAAATGATGTCTGAAATGCACAAAACATCAATAAAAGCACTAAAAAATACCTGGCCAAAATGTGTATTAAATAGGAACAAACAAATGTTTCCATTTTCATAAAGCCCATGACAAATGGAAAGGACAAAGTTTCTTCAACAAAACTTGAAAGGTATTATTCATTACTGAGGAAGAAAACTGTTTTACTATGATCATATATTTAAAAAATTATATTTGAACATCGGAATTATTAATCTATGATATTCTGATTTTCGTGAGATGGTGTTGAATTTATTATACATGACAATCATAAAGTGAAAGTAAAAAAAATCACTCTTCCCTTCTGACTAGTCATTAGTATTCATTCTATTCTATGAATACTACTAAAATAATTAATATAGAATTCATTATTGAAAAAGAAACATTTTTACTTTAATGATAGGAATGATAAGTCAGAAAACAGGAAAGAAAAGCATAGCACCAAGTCTAAAATTAGTAAATACTGGCAGATAATTTGTTTCCTTGGCTCAGGTATTGTAAATAAAATGTGGGGGTCAGCCACTAAAGAATTGGTAAGTATAAGAAGAAGTGAAAGCAAGAGATCCAATACCTTGAACCAAAGTTCTCTCATTCCAGCAGGAATAATTAAAATATTAATTTCATGATTTATGTTTTTGTGTATTACTAATCAATCTGCAATATCATAGGAGAAAGCTCCTATGAATAAAACATGACTCAATATTCCTTTTTATTTTAATGATTTTATTTCATTTTATTTTATTGAGTATTGTGATATTCACACCATGTAGTTTGATGGTATTTAGATTTCCTCCTCTATGTACATAATGACCATTATTCCCCACCCAATTTTGAGCTCTCATTAGTCTATGTATATATGAAACAGCATATAGATTCTTATCTGTGACCCCAAATGTCCTTCAGTGTGGATTCATCCACTGAGCGAATCAAGAGTACCATTCCTGAATGACACATTCTCTCCCCTTCCCAGCAGCCATTAATTGTTAAAATTAACTTAGGTTGGATTTATATTTCTTACCCAAGTCCGCATGTCTACAACTGGGATTTTGTCTGGGTTAAGCTTGGGACTTGTGCATGCTGTCACTGTTGCTGTGATTTTATATGTGTAAGTGACCAGCTGTCTGGAAGACTGCTTCCTTGTGGTCCTCTACCCTCTCTGGCTGTTACAATCTTTCTGCATCCTCCTTTTTAGTGATTCCTGAGCTTTAGGAGGCAGAGGTTTGAATTAGGTTGTCTTTTTCAAGGATTAGCACTCTGCTGCTTCTTATTCTTTCTTATTCAGATTGAGTGAATTGGGGATTTCTATGTTAATTAGCATATCCTATATAAGGAAACTTCTCTCCTGAGAGGTGTGAAAAGTATTCATCTTTAAGAGTACAGGTTGCATTGAATATGCATCAATCCCCATCTCAAAGGATAGTAAAACACACACAATGAAATGTTCCAGAATGATGCATATGCAAACTTTTTATTATATATCCAAATTAGGTTTCAAATAAGTGAAAGTAAATTAGGAATACTAAGTTTACAGTGGCTCTCACGAGTTCAGTGTCTCTCATTGAGAGGGTTCCAAGTCCAGTGAGAGGGGTTTTGATTAGCTCCCAGATAACCATGCCGTTACAGCAACAATAGAGGTAGTGTGCTCTACAGCCATTAGGGTTATTAGGCTTTAGGACAGGATTATACCATTGATTGATTTTCTCCCTTAGTAGTGTGCATAGTATCTAGCATGAAGAGCACTAAACTTCAGGTAGAAATCTTCCAGGTCAGTTCATGCTCCTTTACTTTAAGTCCTATTGCTGAAGCATGTGTGTCCTGAACATTAGGGCCTTATTTTCTCCTTCTGGTGGATAATCACATTAGGGCCTTATTTTCTCCTTCTGGTGGATAATCAAGAGCTTTAGCAATAGCCTACATTATTTTGCAACTGTCTTGGATCACTCTCACCATCCCTTCAAAGTGAGGTGTCCTTTGTTTGCCACTGTGTTCCCTGCCACTGAGCCCTCAGGTTGCAGCATCCTGGGTACTAGCATTCAGACAGTGTATGTGAATTTCTCATGGGGTCCTAGGTGCATCCATTACACTCTGGGTTCCCTGGCCACCAAAGGTCCAATCAGTTTTATTCTTTCTTCTTCCCTTCCCAACTCCCTCCTGATTCTCCAGCCCCAGCACCCCCATCATCTATCTCCTTGCTCCCTCTCTTCCAAGCTTCCCTGCCTCCCACCAAGTCTCCCTTATATACCTTTCTTCTTACCAGCCCTACACCCTCCCCTCCCTCCCCAGTGACATCCTTTTCTTATTATCCCCCTCTTTCTTTCAGGTTCTTTATTTTTCTTTACCTCCAAGTGTCCTTTCCAATTTCTTGGCTCCTGGTGTTATATCAAGATATACACTCATGTATAGGACATTGGTGCTACAACCCACAAATGAGTGAGAACATATATGGCTTGGTTTTCTGCCTTTATGTTACTTCACTTTATACTATCTAGTTCTGTCCATTTATGTGTGATTTTTATAATTTCATATTTTCTTATTTTTTAGTAGTACTCCATTGTGTAGCTACACCATATTTTAATTATCCAATCATCAGTTTTGGGATAATTAGGTTGTTTCCATTTCTTAGCTGTTGTGAAGAGAGCAGCGACAAACATGGATGTACAGGTATTTTTATATCATGATGAATCCTTCGAGTGTATGCCATAGAGTGGCATAACTGGGTCAAATTGTAGGTTCATTCTTAGTTTTTGAGAGTTCCTGGCACTGCATTCCATAGTGGCTGCACTAGTTTGCACTAGTTCCCAACAGCAGTGAATGAGTGCTCCTCTTTTCCCACATAATCAGCAGAATCTGGTGTCCTTCTTTCTCTTTATCTTAATGAGTCTTATTGGAGTAAGATGGGATCTTAAAGTGTTTTTTATCTCCATCTCTCTAATTACTAAGGATGTTGATCAGTCTTTAAGGTGTTTCTTAGCCATTGTATTTCTTCATTTGACAACTCTCTGTTCATATCTATAGCCCATATTTTTATTGGGTTGTTTATTTCCTTGCTAATTTGTTTTTGAGTTCTTTGTATTTTCTGGATACTAATCCTCTGTCAGATGTGTAACTGGTAAAGATTTTCTCCCACAAAATGTGCTTCTTCTTCACTTCTTGGTTGTTTCTTTTGTAGTTTAACAGGGTCCCACTTATTGATGTTTGACCTTAATTCCTGAGCAGCTGATGTCCAATTAAGAAGTTCTTTCCTGGGGCTGGAGAGATGGCCTAGCGGTTAAGAGTGCCGACTGCGGGGCTGGAGAGATAGCCTAGCGGTCAAGAGCACCGACGCTCTTGCAGAGGACCCGGGTTCGATCCCCAGCACCCACATGGCGGCTAACAACTGTCTGTAACTCCAATTCCAGGAGAACTCCAGTTCCAGGGGGAATCCGAGACCCTCTTCTGACCTCTGCGGCATTACACGACAGGGGCACACAGACCTGCATGCAGACAGTACATTCATACACATACGAAAATAAGTAAATAAATAAAAAAAAAATAAAAAAATAAAAAACCCCATCTCCCTTTAAAAAGAAAAGAAAGTTCTTTCCTATGCCTACATCTTGGAGGCTTCCGACTATTCATTCTTCTAGCAGTTTCAGAGTTTCAAGTTTTCTACCGAAGTCTTTGATCCACTTGCAGATAACTTTTTTGCAGGAGGAAACATAAGGATCCAATTTCATTATTCTAGAAGTGGTGATCCAGTTCTGCCAGATCTTTCTTCAACATGTTGTTTTTCCTACATTTTGTATTTTTGCACTTTTGTCAACTATCAGGTGCCTGAAATTGTATGTACTTATGTTTGGGTCTTCAATTCTGTTCCATTGATATACTTGTCTATGTTTGTGCCAGTACCATGCTGTTTTTACAACTACAGCTCTGTAATGCCCCTGAATCTGATATCATGATGCCCCCTACATTGTTCTTTTGGCTCAAGATAATTTTGGATGTCCTGATTTGTGATTCCATATGAAGTTTTGGAAGACTATTTTCTAGCTCTGTGAAGAACATTGTGGGTATTTTGATTGCCATTGTATTGAATCTGCTCAGCCAAATGCACAGGGTTGGAGGGAATATAGATCCTAGAGAATGCCTTATTTGTGCCATATATCTGAACAAATAAAAGTTCTCATCATATGCTAAATATGGAATCTTAGATTTACAGACAAGCATACCATGCACCACTCATCAAAGAAGCTTCTCTTTGCAACAGATGGAGGCTATGGCAGAATCCCATTACTGGTCAGACACAGAAAATATACATATGAAAATGCCCAATCCTAGAAGACATCTGTAGTTGAACTTCTAAACCTAATATTCATGGAGGGGAAGGAGTAAATGAAAGCATTCTTCAATTCTCATCAGTAAAGTTTCTTTACACAACAGAATGTTATGCAAACAGAAGGACACAAGTAGCCAAGCATCAAAGAATGGAAGCCTCTAATGTGTGTAGCCCTGGATAGGACCTCTGTATTAAACCTCACAAACCCAAGAGCTCAGAGAGCTTTGCCGTAGAGGAGGTCAAAAGATTGTAAGAGCCAGGCCTGGTACATAAATGTAGGAAAGCAATAGCTTATAGTCCAATGGAAGCTTTCATAAGTGAACTTGTGGTGATGTTGGCATCATACACAAGACCCATGCCAACTCAGACAAGGTCTCAGAGTGGAGCAAGAGAATGGTGGGAGACTGACCCTGGACTGATACCTACATGAAACTGATTGATCACTTTTCATTGAGGAGGAGTAAACCTTATCTACAATTTCTAGATGTGCTGACTAGACTCCAGTGGATGAATTTGCATGGAAGTGCATCTGGGTTCAAGAGCTTGACTGGATAGGGCTTAGCTTGGAAAATGTAATGTATAAGTACTGCTGGTGGATGGGTCATGTGGGGGACTGGGTTTGATTGGGAACCATTGTATGAGATGTGCAGATACTCAATTAAGAAAATAATAGTGTTTGTAATCTATAATATAGGGATATGTCACAATATCCAGAGACTCTTGCTTTAGGAAGATCAGCCACTTCTCAGCCAGCAGTAATCACTTGCCCAGATTTTTTCAGCTAAGGTTGGGGTCTTCTGTCTATTTCCCAAGTTCTATGCTCATTTTGAGTTTGCATGGGTCTCATGCTTGCTGACACTATTGTAGATTCATATGAGCAGGGTCCCAGAAACCTGTAAGACTCTGTTTCCATATGGTCAGGAACCTTCTCTCCAGATTTTACAATCTTTACACCTCCTCTTCCATAGTGATCCCTGAGCCCTGGGTTTAATATAGAAGTCCTGTTTTAGGACCATAATTCTGCATAATTTTAATCTCTACATTTTTGAGCATTTGTGACCTTTTGTGTACCAGGCCCTCTGTTGCATGTGGCATCTTCATTAATGAGAATTGAAATATTCATCAGTGTCCTCTTTACCCCTTGTTCTTTCTTTCATAAGCCTTAGGTGTAAAGGTTGCATTGCAGATGTGCCACTTAGGCTTGGTCAATTCATAGACAATGTCTGTGTGTGACCAATTGTGGTACTTTGTAATAGTCTCCATCTGGTGTGAAAGAAAATTCTTTGATGAGTAGCTACTGGAGTATTCTTCTGTAAATATAAGGATACATAGTTTGCACATTTACATTAGTCTAGGGATGTGACAGTCTTGGGGTTTTCCAAAAGATCTATGACCCCTCCATCCATGTGTATTTGACTGTGTTAACAGTACCACATGTGAGTGTATTCCAGCTGAGCGAAGTTTTATTTTTTGGGGGGATGCCGTGGGGGGCTGAAGTCATATTTAAATGAGACATAGTGGAACATACTTCTCACTAGAGCAAAGAGGAGGGAAAAAGGATTAAATTTTGGGGGCCAGAGAGATGGCACAACAGTCAGGAACACTAGCTGTTCTTGCAGAAGACTGAGGTTCAGTTCCCAGCACCCACATGATATCTATCATGTGTCAATAATTCCAATTCTAGAGGATTCTAATTTCTGCAGACACCGCATGACCTGGGTGCACATTTCAGGCATGCAGGCAATACACTCTTACACATAAAATAAAAACAATAAATAATAAAATATTATTAAAAATAGTTCAGGATCATAATCGGTAAAAAGTGAATTTAAATGCATATTATGTTTCATTAGAAACTGTCAAAAATCCCTTACATTTATGCAGTATTTTAAAAATTAAATTACATATTTCATTCACCTTTGTCTTTCATCTGATATTATACTAAAGGATCATGCATTCAGTGTATTTGACTGAAATTGTATGTCCAAGTAGTTATAAATAAATATTTTAAACATTCTTAGAAATAAGAAAAACCCAGGATAAAATTGCATAAGTCATTTAAAATAATAATTTAGAGTAGATGGATATGCATTCTAGTAAGTCAAGACAAAACAAATATCTTGTGATAAAAACCTATAGCCAATGAATAGATATCATTGATTTTTCTAGTATATCTAGTAACAATACATCATTTATTGACAAACTCCTTAAGTGTTTTAACAAATCTGAATATTCACACATCACAAGGAGTCATAGTTACAATGAAGACTTTGAAAGAGGGCACATGTTTCCAATTCATAATTAGTTTGGTGGCACACGCTTGTAACTCCTGTACTTAAGGATATGACAGGATTACCAGAAGTTAGAGACCACCTTGGGATACAAAGTGAGACACTGAGCAAAAAAAAATCATAGCTATTATAATCACACCAAAAAAATAAGGTCTAATGTTGGAAATTTTCTATTCTTTGATGTTGAACATAAAAGTTTTAGACAGCAATGATTACAAGAGAGATCATGTTTTTGAAGTTTTGCAATCTAATATCTCAATTTAAAATAATGATCTATATCCTTCCATATGAAAAGCAGCATATTTTCAATCCACAGAAATTGAAGCTAGTTTTGAAATGTACAGTTGTGAATGAGAAAGAAGAAAATAATCATTCTTCCAGAAAATATTTGTGTGTTTGAAGGAGTTGTTAGAAATTGTTCTGTTTGATTGCTTGTTGAAGATATTATTTTTTCTCACCACAATGTATTTTCATGTTATTGGCTCTCTTATTTATTAAAACTGCCATTTCCTCCTATTCAAAAGATGAGGTAATTGATGTTTCCTAAAGAAAAGAAGTGTCTTCATTAATGGTAGTTGCAATGGAACAACACCAAGAGTAAGCTTCACACTCGGGAGATATCTCTCCATTTCCCAAACTGAATACATTCAGACATCTGGGGAATGATCTAAAAAATACAGCACTGTGACCTTCTTTTACCCCTAGGGATTTCTTTCAGTAATTACAGTAAATTTAAATTTGACATCTTTGTACATCTTTATTGCCTCTGTGGAATCTTCACAGTTGAGTTGGAGGATGAAATGACACCTTACCACTGTGTCCACAATCCTCAGTTTCAAAAGATTTTATGGTACTTTGGATTGAGCCTAGAGCCTCATACATGCCAGGCAAGCACTCTACTACTGAGATATCTTCAGCCGAGATATTTTATTCCTGAATCATTTTCCTGTCAAATCTTTGCCAGGGAAAGTAGATGCTTTTGCTACCTCCATTGTTGGTTTTTTTTTCTTCTGATTAACAAGCCCACTTCAATAGCATCTTCATGTTTGTCCATAGCCTTGCATGTGATTTGAAAATATCTTCAATGTTTTCCAAATTCTATTAAGAGCACCAACTGCTCTTGCAGAGGACCTGGGTGCGACCCCCAGCACCCACATGGTGGCGGAGAACCATCTTTAACTCCAGTTCCAGGGGAATCCAACACCTTCTTCTTACCTCTGCTTCACTGCATGACACAGGTGCACAAACCTTCATACAGACAGTATATTCATACACATAAAAAAAAATGACTGGTTCTAAAGTCTCAGAAAAAAAAAGGGCAAATGGTATCCCTCATCTGTGGATGCTAGCATCAAGTACCTAGTTGCAAGGCAGACCGAGCAACATAAATGTTATAGTCCTCATGATCTGAAAACAACTATGTTCTTATATTGTGAATCCTTAACATGTTCTAGAATTAACCTAACATTTATTTTCAGACTTTGGAATTTTGGTATATGGGTGGAGGGTATGTATGCATATTTTAGAGTAATATAAAATCAAATAGAAAAATGAGAATCCTGAAATATGATTTGGAAATAAGATACAGTTTGTTTTCAGATGACATAATTTTTAGCGTAGGTGGCCACACACACACACACACACAATATATATATATATATATATGTATATAAACATTGAAGCAATACAAGTTGGAGAGATCAAGAACAAAAAAAAACTGGGACAAAAAAAAATAGACTGAAACAGTGAAGTTCTCCACAAAACAATAATCCTCTGCTTTAAAAAAAACCTCTGGAAAGACTCAGAAGAAGCAAGAAGCAAGACATGTATGGCAGAATGCATAAACTCTGGTGGAGAGGGAGGCATGGAAAGGGAAATGAGTCTAAATTGGACTGAGAAATGATGTATGATGTATGAAAACATTTAATAACAATTAAATATATTAAAAATAAAATAAAAATTTAAAATACAAAAAAATAAACCTGACTGTTTCTTTGAAAATCTTGTGTGAGGACAACTTTTTCAATATTTGATTTTTGTTGGATTTTGCAATTGTTATACAATACAGTTAGATGGTATTTATATCCCTTCCTTACCTGAACCTCCTCCACTGCCCCCATCCAATATCACGTACTCTCACATGTATAAAACAGGGACTACGGAGTCTGATGTGTGTCCTTAAATGCCCTTCATTCAGTCTGTGTCCTTCTACTGAGCCCACCAAGAGACATATCCATATAAGCCATTGTCTTTCCCGTGCCAGCAATTTCTTACCCAACTCCCCATGTCTACGGTGAGATTTTTGTGTGGATTGAGCTTGCTTAGGACTTTTGCATGTTGTCAGCATTGCTGTGAGCTCATATGAGAATATGACCAACAGCTGTCTGGAGTACTGTGTTTCCTTATGGTCAACCAACTACTCTGACTCTTACAATTTTTCTGCCTCCTATTCAATGATCCCAGAGCCTGAGGAGGCGAAGCCTTGAAATAGTGATGCTATTCAGGAACAATCATTCTGCAGCCTCTTGTTCTCTGCATATTAGCCAATATAATTTTTAATATTTTATTTATTTTTATGTGTGTGACTATATTGTCTACATGTAGATAGGTGCGCCTATGTCCTGCAATGTCCAAAGAGATCAGAAGGAGGCATTTAATCTCATGGAATTTAAATTTACAAACAGTTGTTAGCTGCCATGTGATGGCTGAGAATTGAACTTGGGTCTTATGAAAGAGCAGACAGTGCTCTTAACCAGTGAGCCATCTCTCTAGTCCCAGAGATTTTTTTTTTTTTATTTTGGAAAGAGATTGTATATCGGATATTTAATGAGATATCACAAGAAATTAACAGCATTGTGGGTTTCTTCATATCAAGTAAATTTCTTGTAGCACCCTTCCACTACAGTTTAGTTAGATATCGTAAATATAGGATATTTGAAAATTGACTTTACATTCTCAGGCTACATAACAAGTTTATATATGTTTTAATGTACTTTCTTTTTTAAAATTTTTTATTTGATTTTTTAAACAACAACTAATAAGTAGTGAATACAAGCATCCTTCATGTAAAACCAATTTGCAAGTAGCTATGCCCAAAACCACACGGCCCAAGGCTCCCAACCATCTAGCTGGAGGGGCTTGTATGTACAATCATGTTGATCAAATAAGAGTCCCGTCTATATTGCTGTAGTTTCACCATTCACCCCAATCGCAGCCCTTACATTCTACCACGCCCCCTCTTCTGTAGATTGTTCCCTAGGCTTAGAAAAGGGGCACAAGTAGGAGAGAAGCAAAACAGTTTACTTTCTCTGGAGATGTCGTTTTGGACTCTGATCAGTTCAGGCTGTTTCCTTTCATGGGTTGACAGTTTATCCAGGAATAACCTTTCAATCCTACTAAAAGAAGAGATTGATTCTTTTTCATAAATCTTAGAACTTCGGAAAATAGAGACATAAACTTCAACTTGTATCTATATTATCAGGTTTGACTTAAATATATGAATTTGGTGCTAGGACATAAATTTAAAATTCTATTTCTACTATAATTTCTGAACATTAACTACTGGCAAAACTAGACTACCATGCTTTAACAACAATGTGAAACTTGTCAATGTTACTATAATGTGAGTTTGCCATTCATTCCCTTTCAAAATTCCCATTCTATATAAAGTCTTTCAATGTAATCATTTTACTTCTTAAAGAAAGTGATATTAATAAAATCTTTAAAAAAAGAAAATTAACATTTGTTATGTAAATAAAGGTCAGACAAAATATAAAATAAATTTTGTTGAAATTATGTTCTTTTTCTTTTTTGTCTTTTCGAGACAGGGTATCCCCATAGCCCCAGCTGTCCTGGAATTCACTCTGTAGACCAGGTTGGCCTTGAACTAAAAAATATCTGCCTGCCTCTGCCTCCTGGGTGCTAGGATTAAAGGTGTGCACCACCACGCCAGTCATGTTCACTTTTTATGCTAGGTCTATGAGCTAACATGAAAAAAGTTACTGGATATACTCAACATATAATTTTTTTGTATTTTTATTTGTAAGAGTGTATTGTCTACATGTATGTAAATACATCCATGTCATGCAATGCATGTGGAGGTAAGAAGAGGGCATCATATCCCCTGAAACTTGATTTCCAGATGGTTTTATCTAGCATGTAGGTGCTGAGAATCAGAAACTACTAGCCTCCAGTGGGTGAACTTGCATCAAATGTTATCTGAGTGCAAATTTGTGACTGTATAGGACTTAACATATGTGACAAAATGTTTGAAATCTGCTGGGGGGACTAAAGGGGTTATGGATGAGAAAAAGGATCTAAATTTGTTTAAGATCTATTATATGTAATGCACAAAAGTCAATAAAATATTAAAATAAATTACAGGTTCTATCAAGAGGGAAGTGGGAATGACTGGGAGGTGTGGTAGGAGGTTAACTCAGAAAAAAAGTGATGAAAGAGAGATAAATAATATGAAGAATGTTTGAGAAAACAAAGAAATTTTATAGGCATAATTAATGTGTGTGTGTTATGTAAATTGGGTAATCTTGTGAAATATTATAACAGCTAGCCTAATAAAATGTGCGCAGTGGGACAATAGTGGTGCAAATAACATGGAAATAACCAATCACTCTTCAACAGCATTTAGGTTCTGCTTCTCAGGATGGAGATTTTACCTGACATCGATATCAAGCTTAGGAACCACAGGCTATAGAGGTTACAAAACATAGGGAAAAACCTAATATTTGTTTTCTCTATCATTTTTTTCTTAAGTCAAGTTCTGGCTGGCAACAAATAGAAATAAGAATAGTTTGTAGTATATGTTGGACAATTGTACCTCTCTGATCAACAACTCCAAAATAAAGGAGCCTGTCCTTAGGAGTAGGCATTTTATTTCTAGCCTATGGTGTCCTGAGGTGGTTTTGTCCTCCTTTTATAATTCCCTTTAACTCTTTTTATATTTATGTAAATATTTTAAGATGCTTCTTTGCTTTCATTGACTTATTCAAAAGGCCTAGAATATTGATTATCACTTCTCATACTCCCTCCTCTAAACTGTCCTGCCATTCCCCACCACACTCAATCTTTTGTATTCCATTAGATTCCTTTCCCTCGTTATATTACTACATTTTATATAGTTTCATAAGAAAGGATTTCATGTTTGATAGTTAACTATATAATAATATATGAGTGCATGATATATATATATATATATATATATATATATATCTCCTGTGTAGCTATACAGATAGTATATTGATGGAGTTAGATAGGTAATTGTGGATATGGAGTCATATATACATTATACATGTAAGAATCTTTCTGCTCTCTCTCATTAAACTCCTATGTGTCCCTGAGGCACAATCCAGGATTTTTTTCTCTTAAGCTTTCTTTAAATCATTAAGTCATTCTCTTATTGCAAAGCCTTTCAGTTGATTATATTTCTGTGAATTATAGCTCTCTTGTTATCACTAGTGGTCAGTGTATACTTACTGCTTTAAATTTTAAATTATTGAGGAAGAAACTCCTCTAAATCTTGAGGAGCCTTAGAATAGCAAAGATATAAAAGCACATGTCTAAATACCTGAGGCCATTATTTAAATGAAGGATGTTTCATATTCCTAAGCAGAGAGATGTACCTAGAAAATGAGCAGAAAGTCCAAGGACAAATTACCAACTATAGTTTCTTTAAATTTTATACTAGTGCTCAATAATGTAGTGACATCCAAGCTCTCACCCCAAGATCATGGACTGTTTCACATCTTACGTTTCTTCCTCCATTTCACTCCATAATGTGCTTCATGAAATTTTACACAAGTATCACAGCCTTAAGTAGCGACCAATGTCTTCAGTCTTTAGATAAAAGAGAACCCATCTTTACCACCTTTAGACTTTAAGTTCTAGCAGTTACAGAGCACTCTATCTCCAAACAGACTCTCCAGAAAAAGGAGCACATGAAAAAAAATGTAGATACAGTACATCAGAAAGGAGAACTGAGAGCTTTCCTTCTAGAAGGTGGATCACGGCCTCACGTGGAGTAGGAAGAGCCTCAGGAGAGCAAGAGAGAAGTTTTCAAGAACATGGGGTCTGGGGTAGGTACATATTTTATACATATTAGGAAGTTTAATATCTTAGAATAAAGCATGCATTTTCTTATTTTATATAGAACATATTTGAATTCAGTTGTGAAATATAAATATTTATAAAGTGAAAATAATCATATTTTTGGAACCCTTATTACTGAAAAGAATTAATCATTTTATATACTTCTTTAAAATATAATTCAATTTTATGCTATTGTGTTTCATACTTTTTTAAATGCTATTTATTATCTTTCTTTTATGTGTATGTGTGTATTGCTTGCATGTATGTAAGTATAGCCATGTTGTGCAATGCCCAAAGAAATCAAAAGAAGGAGTTAGATCCACTGGAACTCAAGTTATGGATGTTTCTTAGCCACCACGTGGGTGCTGGAAAGCAAAAATAAGTCCTCTGCAAGAGAAATGAAGACTCTTAAATTCTGAGCCACCCCTCCAGCCCCTACATTTCCTACATTTATTTTCATATTTATATTGATTTATATTCCTGAATGACTTCCATCTCAATGAAAATTCTTGAGTATCTGGAAAAATAATGAAATTATGGGTATCTAGGATGAATAATTATCAAGCTTTTAATCTTTCTATATTATTATTATTTTGCATGAAATATATTAAACAAAAATGTGATAGAGCCTTTAGAAGAGATTGCATGTATTTCTTGGATGTAGTGTTGGGAGGATAATTCTCCACTGGTTTCTTGTGTGTCTGCACTCCTGCAACAGAGGAGCAGAGTTTCTTAAGGTACATTTTTTTTTTTTTGGTCTTTTCGAGACAGGGTCTCCATGTAGCCCCAGCTGTCTTGGAACTTGCTCTATAGATCATGCTGGCCTTGAACTCGCAAAGATCCACCTGCCTCTGACTCCCCAGTGCTAGGATTAAAGACATGTTCCACCAGGCCTGGCAAGGTATCTTTTAATACTGTTTAGACAGCAAACCCTATTAAGAAACATAGTATCCTTCTGGGGCAAGAGCAAAACATCCGATTTCATATTACAAATGCTTGCATTTGTACAATCTCAATGCATCTGTCCTCTAATGTGCCTCACTGTATAAGTATCCTCTAACACTTCCAACATCAAGCATGAGTTCAATCTTAGAAAAGTAGCATAGAACTTCAAAATAGTGGCTCATACTTCTGTATTAATAAATTATTTATCTTCCAACCAGCAATCTAGTATCTGCTCTCATCATTCAGGAAACTGCTGCAAGCCACCATGTTAGCATGGGAATATGGTGAAATATTAGTATTTTCACAGTTATTCACTTGTAGCAGTTGACTATAAAAATTAAATGCCTAATGACCTGCTATCAAGGCAGTAGACAAAATTTACTTTTTAAAATTTGGGTGTAAGTTCAAATATCATTGTTTCTATTGAAAATAATTAAACTCAGAATTAGAATTAAAGACTTGAACAAAAGTATATGAAAAATATAGGCTCCTAAGCCTGCTAACACATAACCTGCAGGCAGCATGAAACCGAGGATAACTATGACAACGGCCAAGTACATACTATGAAGTGTATTATGTTTTTGTAATTATTTTCTTTAACCCAATTATGCAGTTCTGATGGATGAATTCTGTACACTATAGTGTTGCATGACAATGTCAAAATGTCAAACCCACCTGCTCAATGGAAAAATCTAATATCTAGATTTTTCCAGTTGTATGATGTTTCTGCACACATACTGGCATTGCAGGATGTTCACCTTTCTCAGTGGCATTCATCATAAATCAGCAGTAAGTTGTGTCATAAAATAATGAAAATGCTAGAAGGGAAATATCACACAAAATATTTATATCAAAACCTTTAGTGTGCATCTCCATTGTCAGTTGTAAAGAAATCATTTGACTCAAAGAAGATTTATGTCTTCTTTTGGTAATCTCTCTCAATGTTATACAAAAAGAGTACTTTGTTCCCAAATAGTATGCCTTCTGAAAATCATGTTATGGACTATATTACAAAATTCAATTAGTTACTTTATTCTCTGCTGGACACCATTAGTTTCCACTGAATGAATTTTCAAATATGTTGCCATCTTCAAGCACATGCTTCTATGAATACATATTGGAATACTTAACTAAAGTG
Source organism: Rhizomys pruinosus (assembly GCA_009823505.1). Classification (NCBI taxonomy): domain Eukaryota; kingdom Metazoa; phylum Chordata; class Mammalia; order Rodentia; family Spalacidae; genus Rhizomys; species Rhizomys pruinosus. The sequence continues at coordinate 701,806 of VZQC01007270.1, read as the reverse complement.
TGCACTTAAGATGCATTTATTTGAAACTCTACATGTCAAAACTATGAATGATTATTGGAAAAGAAGGAAAATACAACTCACTAATTATTATAGAGATGCCTTCTATTAACAAGTTATTTGTCTAGTGCCAAGATTTGCTAGATGCTTAGTTTAAGACTTGTTCCATTCCCCTTGTCTTGCTGGACAATAGTGTAGCATTACATAATTTTTAAAGGTAAGGATGGTAGTCAAACATGTAACTCGATTTTAATATTTAGCAGTCAAAAGATATTTACTGTTTAATTTGGTTGCTTTGAAAATATCCTAGTACTGGGGACTGGAGAGATGGCCAAGCAGTTAAGAGTGCTAACTGCTCTTGCAGAGGACCAGGGTTCAATCCCCAGCACCCACATGGCAGCTGAGAACCGTCTTTAACTCCAGTTCCACTGGAATCAGACATCCTCTTCTGACCTCCGTGGCATTGTACAAAATGGGTGCACAAACCTACATGCAGACAGTACACTCATACACATAAAAAATAAATTTAAAAAAATTTTAAAAAGAAAATATCCTAGTGCTAAATAGCGTTTGGCTCTGACTTTAATATCAGGTATAGAGAATATTCCATTCTATGTACAGAAGGCAGACTATATAAAGGCATACCATAGAGATAATATGCTTTCTTCTAAATTCAGTGAACATAAATATGATCTCTAACATTGTTTATGGATACTATTATTTACATATACCTTCCAGGCCAGAATCCTTCTCACCTGCTTCCTTGGCTGATCTGCCTATATGTGGTCCAGTCTTCTTAATCCTAAACCTTTTCTACCTTCCCATAAATAATTTCAATCAATACAAATTATTTTTAAAATCAGATACTGCGAATCAAAAATATAACATAAAAGAACTATGCTGAGTGAGGTAACCCAGGCCCAGAAAGACAAATGCCATATATTCTCTCTTATTTGTGGTTCCTAGATTCAAATATTTAGGTTTGACTATATAATTAGGTTTGACTCTATAGTAAACAAAGAAACCAAGAAAACAAAAAGTAATCATTGAGGGAAAGTGAGGAGGAGGCTCTAGAGAGAGGAAAGTAGGACAGAGGTTCTGGAAGGAGAAAGGGGAAAATGGGGAGAGGGATTAACTGGGGAGGGGAAATCAGGTAAAACATAGCAGAAGGAAAATAGGAGCGATAAATAACACTAAAGATATTTAGAAAATTCATGAGGAAATATTATTTTATCTTACATTTACAGTTTATTAACTTTCAGTGGCTTGAAAGACCATGAATTTAAGAATACATTGCAGAAGGTAGCACATACTTCAGTCACAGTACTTAGAGAAGTCAAACTGATATTGACCTGGAAGCCTCTTCCCTGAAGGCTGGCTTTCATGGTGTCTGAAAATGCTATGTGAGATGCCAAGGTAGATTAAGGTATCAATGTTCTTTCTGGAAGTAATCATATGAATCAAAACAATGACATTCCCAGCAAGATATCTCCAATATTTTAATAGCGGTGTTCATATATTGGGGGTAACCAATGGCTTTGTAAATGGATCTAAGGTCCATTCAGTAGAAGGGAACTCATGTCCGATACTGTAAATATAACCAAGAACCCATTCTCAGGAGTTTATAGACCCTTTGGGAGAATGTACTACTAAAATTTTACTAAATTAACATAGGTTCTAACGGTATTCTAAATATATGTCTTTTTGCTAACAGACAAATGTATTTCTCTTCCCTTACCAAAGAAGCTTCAATTTGCAACAGATGTAAGCTATTACAATAACCTAAACTTGCAAATGCACAGTATAAGTGATCATGAGCTATCCAGCCCCACATGGGACATATGTTACAACACACGAAGACAGTAAACAACTGAAGACCGAGGTTCCCGCGGAAGAATAATGTCTTCTGGAAGTGACAGTGATGTCACACCCATGAACACTAAAAAATCTGGTTGTTTACACAAGACTTACAAAGATTAGAAAGACCACATCAATTGACAGGCCAACATTAATAAGGACACGTTCAAAAGGACCCACCTGTAAAACAAGAGCTGCAGGCAGACAATCACTGCTGAGGGTGGGAGAATTCATTTTCTCCAGTGAAAATTCTGTAATCCTAAGTGCTCAGCCTTAAATGCATGTATATAGGGGCAATAGTAATTGGGAACAGAATGCTGTGTGGAGATCATAGATGATAGATAGGTAGATAGATAGATAGATAGATAAGTAATATTAATATTTATAATAACAATAATTATAGAAAAGGTCATAGATTCCTAAGTGGCTAAAAGAAATGGAAGTAGAAGTGGAGAGAGAGGGTGATAGAAATTATGTTAATGTATTATACTAACACATGAAATTCTCAAAATAATTAAAAAATTTAGAAATATTTTAACAATGGGATTTTGGATAATGAAATAGATTTAAGTATATTTACATTTTATACGCTTCCTCAAAGCTTAGATATAGCCATTCTAATGTATTTTTGTGATATTCTGATAAATATTAGAGCCCTAACTCTAATTCTTCCAGTTCAGTATAATAATCAGTTTCAGGTTCTTGGAAGAAGAATTTTTTTTTTTTTTATTGGAGGAAGAATTTGTTAGAAGTAGTTAGGTTCTTTCTGACTCTCTCATAAACCCTGAAGATTGTAATGAATTTTTGGATTCTTTCTTACCTTGAAACTTCATAAGAAAATGAAAAAGGAGGTATATAGAAGTTCTTTGAATGACTTGAATAGATATACTGTAACTGAGGGGAAATGGTTGTAATTGATGTGCTTTAACACCTGCCATGGTTCCCATTTTCACTAGTCTCAGAATCAGAATAGAAGCATACTTGCGGGAGGCTATGATTTAACTGAGGAGTGAAAATCTGCCCCGAAAGAGGGTAGCAGCACCCTATGAGCTGGGCACCAAGACCAAAGAAATAGTTTGAGAAAAAGAACAGAGTGCCAGCCTTCATGAGACTACAAAGACTCTCCTCAGAACCTGAGCGGAGGTTTTTTTTTTTTTTTTTTCATTACATTTTTAGGACAATCATATTTGGTTCTCTCCATGTCCTGAGAGATTAAGTGTGACTAAATTTAGAAGAAATGGAACAATTTGTTTGGTAGATGTTATTATAGGAAAGAGTAATATTCAAGCTGTGGTGTTCCAAATGATCAGATATGCAAGGAAACATTGTTTTGTTCATAAATACCTAAAATGATTGCCACACTACACCCATTTATACCATATCCCCAAAGTTTCAGTAAATTATTTTTCTTATAAATTTGTAATCCTCTTTTACTGCTATGTAGAGTTGCTTTTTAATTTCCTTAATAAGATGTACATTTTAACTTTCTAATAATTAACTCTAGAAGATCAATATCTAGACATACATATCTAAGTAGTCTTATTTATATAACTCACCATTTTATTAATTAGAATAATCTCTATTTTGATTTTCCAAAGCTTGTATTTTTTATTATTTGTACCACAGTTTGTATGGCTATCAGAGAAACTTCCACAAAATCATCATTCATAATGGAGTTGACTCTCCAATGATGAATTTATTTGGGATCAGCCATGCTCCTACACATAACCCCTCGCTCACGTTCCTGTTGAAGCCAAATAAACTCATTGGTTTGCCAAAATTTTATATTTATAAAATATTATATAATATTATATATATATATATATATAATAAATAATTAATTTTGGACTGCTTTCCCATTCTGTAGTGACGTTTCAGTAGACCCTGGACTTGCACATGTGTGTGTTGTATCAGGGACCTCCATGTGCAGCAGGCCATGTACCTAGGCTTGTGTTAAGTATACTCTGTGGTAATCACACAATTAAATTACCTAACGATATATTTTTCAAAGTGCATCCCTACGTTTAAGCAGCATATATCTGAGCTAACATGTTGATATTGAAGTGATATTTTAGATATCCTGCTTTAATAAAATGCTTTGTCATTTTTTTCAAAAAATCCACTCCTTTACATGTTCTATTAACCATTTTGTCTCTTTCCAGAATCGTGTCAGTAGATCATCTGTCAAACTGTTAAATGTAACATCTTTTGTGCCACATTAATTAGACCAATTTTGTGATACTGAGGAAGAAGGACAGTCTATATAATCATATTTATGTTTCTTGTTGAGCTGCAATTATTTGTCATTTAACTCATTTTTTCCCAATGAATAGAAATCCGGTGGATTTCATCATTGTGTTTTACGAATATTATCAACTATTCTCTTTCAATATTCTTCTTCTATTACTGTATTCTAACTCAAGAAGAGAGACATTCAGGAATTATTAAGCTAACTAGATTAAACATCACTACACTTCTTAATTTTGTCCTGAAATTAGGCCATGCAGCGTTATTCATCTAACAGATCAGCAAACTCAAAGTAAAAAGAGATGCAAAGGAAGCCACCCAACTGCTTCTAATACCAGTGCAGTTTCTAGTTTACTAAGCCTATTAATTAAAAAGATTAAGGATTTTTTTTTCATTTTCTAAACAACTAATTTTTAATGTTTTTACTTTTATTCATTTTTATTTTGTGAGTACGAGGGTTTGGGATGCATGCATGTAAGTGCACCATGTGTTTGCAAATGCCCACAGAGGTTAGAAAATCTCATTGGATCCATTAGAAGTGGTGTTATGTATATTAGCCACTATCTTAGTGCTAGGAACTGAAGCTGGGTCTCCTACAACAACAGTGCTCCCACACTGCATCTCTCCAGATCTCAATTTGTTTTTAAAATAATAGTTTTACTGATTCTTTTAGAATTTCATACAATGTCTTTTGATCATAATTAAACCCTTTCCTCCATTCCAGATTCTCTCTCTCTCTCTCTCTCTCTCTCTCTCTCTCTCTCTGTCTCTCTTATCTCTCTCTCTCTTTCCTTGTGTTTCCCAAATAGTCTTCGGTATAGGTCTAAGCCCAGAAGGATGGACAAACTACCTATATCACATTCTTAAAGAAAACTGACTTTCCTTTTCCAGAATTCTTTACATGACAATCAAGATGAGGATATCGAGAAGGACAGTCTGGTTCAAGGTATCCTATGCATGACCGACTTCTTCCAATCAGGCCCCACCTTCTTACCATCCATTCAGCTATGAATTAATTAAAGATTCAGATCAATCTTGATCCACACAACTGTAAGTTGCAAATCAGAAGAAAACAAAGCATGCTAATCATGACGCTTAGGTTAATGATTCTACATTCAAAGTATTAAAACACTCCTTTTGTCAAGTCATCTCATCATGAGACATGAGTGACCATTCATCAGGTAAGCTTTATAGTCAATATGATGTAGATTTACAATTATAACAAACAGCGTAATTTTGAATGCGATCAGATTAATCCAAATGTGGGTTTTGGACCTCCTTCACAGAAGTTCACTCAAATGCAACAATGGTTACAAAACACACTTAGTAGACTGGTTTATGGAAACTTGTGGGGTGTTAAATTCAAAACATACATTTTAATTATATTTCTGATATGTCTTATAATGTTAGATTAAGTAATGAATTCAATGTTCCAGAAACAAATTCAAATTTCCATAGTCATAGTTAAAAATGCATCAATGTAGACTCGGTGCTCATTATGCTTATGTGCTTAGTTCACTTTTGCTGTGAAAATTTTGAAGTGCTTTTGAGAACTTTGCCACAGGTGGTGGTATGACTAGCATGCATCTACACTTCTTGCCTTGTGTCCCATTTCTTAATGAGTTTTGTCTGTTTTATGGTTCAGTAATTAAACAAATTGTAATAAGTAACTAAAAAATAGATGCCAAAAAGTCCATTTCCACAGCTGGCAGTCTGATACATCAGAAGTTTAATTGCTAAAATGCACCATCAGGGACCAAATTCTTTATTATTGTTTGCCTAACAATTACAAATGAGTAGGAAGGTAAAAGTGGCACTTTGGGCACTATTAGAAGTCTTTCATAATTGATTTTTCTCCAAAATATCTGCTGTTTAAAGGCTGAGTCTTTAAAATATTAGAAAATGAGTGAGAATAGGCCATCTTTATAAGGCGAGCTTAATCTCTAAACCATTAATACTCGTTACCATAAAAGTGGTTTAAATCACGAGAGCTGTTGCAGCTACCTTCTCCAGAGAATCACCAGTAAAAGGAAGAAAGATTATATTCTATTCTCTGTCAAGTCCCCGAGGAACACAGCATCTTTCCAAGGGTTGACATTAGCATGACCAAATTGGATGATACTGTTCTTTCTCTAACTAAGGTGCCAAAAGTTGATACCCAGGCCAGTCCTTGGGGACAAAGATCTCCAATGCTCACACAAAATATTTGTACTTCTTTCCAATCTAGTGACTATGCCTAGCACCATATTATCTCTATTCTCAATTTAATATGTTTTAATGTGATGTAAAGGTCATCATTTCTTTTATTTGCATAAAATTATAATTAGAACTGTATAATGACATTTCAACTACATTTATCATACACAGTAGTCGAATATGAGTAAAATTAAACCCTCAACTTCCTATCTCTGAGTGATGACAAGGATATTCCAGAAAAATCATATGATGATACATACTCATGTTTTTGTTCTGATCCTGATGTAAACAATCTACCACATACACAATTATGAGAAGGAACTAATATTTGATAATCATATTAAATAGACATGTACCGGTTTATGTATTAGCTGTAGTAGTCATCATTATATTAGAGTGTACTTTTAGTTGTATTTAAAAATGTGTCCTTAGAATAGAGGAGTCAGATATAAGTCCATCCAACAACAGCAGCCTGATTTTTGGACAAGAAGTCACATGTACACATTGAAAACAGTGTAGCATCTTTCATGAATGGAGCTGAGAAAACAGAACATCTAAATCTTGATCCTTATCTTTCATCCCACACCAAAAAAATCAATTCTAAAATGTATCAAAGTTTTCAATGTAAGACCCATCTCCCTGAAACTATTTAAAGATAAAGTAGGTGTTACTCATAAAGATATACGCTCTGTTCAATATACTTATATGTAGAGACAAGGACTTTCTGAATAGGACTCCAGTCATGTAGGAAATAACGCCATCAAGAGACTTCATGGAATGAAAGTTTTTATACTCCTAAGGAAGGAAGCTATTAATCAAAGGAAGAGCCAGCCCACACAATTGAAGAAAAAAAATTGTGAAGTATGATGAAAAATTAGTGTCTAAATGCATAAAGCATACAAAACTAAAAATAAAGAAAACAAAATTAAAAAAACAGAATTTTAAAGGTTATGGTACTGAACACAGATTTCTCAAAATAAAAAAACACAAATGGGTAGATATTGATATCAGAAGGGTTCAACATTTTTAGCCAACAGAGAAAAGAAAATTTAACTTAATTTAAGATTTATTACTCCTGTCAAAATTGCTATTATTTTTTTTCTGTTAAATATGACAGGGTCTTACTGTGGCTTATAACATCTCCTGACCATTAGAGGATGTAAGCTTGTGGCATCAGCTGTGGGTTATTTCTCCAAGGAGAGAGCTAATTAATGGATTAACATACCATCCAAACATCTGTGTCTATACCAAAGTAACCTACCATAAAAATTAGTACTATTTAAATACCTATATATCTAATTGCTTGTGCTTCATTAGTAGGATCAAAAGGTTATTCCTGGACAAACTGTCAGCCCATGAATGGAAACAGCCAGAATTGACCAGAGTCCAAGTAAACAGCTCCAGAGAAAGTAAACTGTTTTGCTTCTCATCCACCTGTGCCCCTTTTCTAAGCCTAGGGAAGGGGGGCATGGTAGAATGTAAGGGCTGCGATTGGGGTGAATGGCGAAACTACAGCAATATAGCCTGGACACTCATTAGATCAAGTTGATTGAACATACAAGCCCTCTCTGCTGGATGGTGGGACCCATGGGCTGTGTGTGTTTGGGCACAACTGCTTGCAAATTGGTTATACATGAAGGGTGCTTGTACTCATAAATTATCACTTATTGTTAAAAAATGGAAAAAACTGAGAGAAAGATGCAGGACAGTTATGGCAGAATGCAAGATCTGGGATGGGGTGGCGTGGGGTGGAGTGGGGGGAAGGGAAAGGGAAATATGCCTGAACTGAATTGGAAAATGATGTACGAAATGCACTAATCATCAATAAAAAATGAAATTACAAAAATTGCTGTTATTAAGAAAAGGTGATGCCTCAGTGGGTAAAGGTACTTGCTGCCAAACCCAACTACATGATTCCAATCCTTGGGTTCCACATGTTGGAAGGAGGAGACCAACTCACAGAAATTATCCTCTGGCATCCCCATATGTTCTGTGGTATATGTCCACTTGGGGACATACAAAAATACACCACACACACATAATAAAATTAAAAAAAATAAAACAAATGACTATAAATGTTGGCAAAATTGTGGGGAAAGAGTAATCCCTGTTCACTGTTAGCAAGTTTGTAAACTGATGCTGCCACAATGGAACTCATTGTAGATGGTCCTTATAAAATTAAAAGTATAACTATCATATGATACTCTATCCCTGAGCATACAACAAAGTGTTTCATAACCTGTAACTGAGATATTAATACTCATGTTCTTTACTACTCTGTTCAAAACAGTGAGAATAGAAAACCAGCCTACAAGTCCATCACTTGAAATAATAATGAAAACAATATGTATAAAATTGAATTTTTTCCAGTGGCAAAGAAGAATGAATTTCTCAGTTTTTCACAAATATTGATGGATCTGGAAAATAACCTAGATATGGAAAGACAAATGTTACATGAACTCCCTTATGGGCAGCCCTAGCTGCAAATTTATAGAGTAATGCAATTAACACAAAAGATGGTAAAAGCCAGAGAGATAGAAAGGAGTCCTAAAAAGGAGAGAGGACTATAAAACGTATTGGACAGAAATATGAAGGGGAGAACTACTGAATGCAGAAAGATCTAAGTAGAGGGTGTGTGGGAGCATTGGGAAGAGGAACAGAATCAATAGAGAATAGCGAGGAGCAAGCCAGTAAGCAGCATTCCTCCATGACCAGTTCTCATCTCCATTAATGATTAACATTAATCACAGCCTAAGATGAGAACTGGAAAGGTAGTGGTTTAATAGTGATGTGTTTTGTGTGTCAAGTTGACAAGGGGTCAATTGTGCTGGATAGCTTTAGTGTCAACTTGACACACCTGGGTTGAGGGAGCCTCAACTGGGGAATTGGCTCCGTTGGATTGGACTGTGGCCACGTCTGTGGAATATTGTCTTGATTATTGGGCAGTGTGAGAGGGCCCAGCCAACTATGGGTGGTGCCACCCTGGGCAGATTGTTGTGTACTGCATAAGAGGGCAGGCTGGGCATGGGCCAGGGGAGCAAGTCAGTAAGCAGCATTCCTCCATGGCCTGTGCTTCAGCTCCTGCCTCCAGTTTCCTGCCCTGAGTTCCTGCCTTGGGCTCCCTGAGTGATGAAATGTGACCCAGGAGATGTGAGCTGAATAAATCCCCCCCCCCCAAAAAAAAAGAGAATAGCCAAAGGTAAAGATATAGGAAAAAATGGAAACGTGTTGTATAAACACAAAAATGTTATCTTTTTTTAAAAGGGTTTGAACTGTTCTGCCCCAAATGGATGAATAATGCTCCATCTAGAAGGCATGGTTTTGTTTTGTTTTGTTTTTAGTGACAATTTTGTTTCCAGGTATTGAATACCTCCCTACTTAAGTCACATGCAGCTTCATGGACAATGGTATTAGTCTGTTGTGATTTCTTAAATCAACAACATTGTGGATTTAGATTGAAGTTTTTCCTCCTGAGCTGTAGTTTTGCTTTCCTATCCTAATTTTTCTTGTTCTCCTCTCTAACATGTCATATTCATTTCCTTTTCAAAAGGACTGTGGACACTGGGGGAATATAAATCTGAAACGACATGTACATGACCAAGATATAAGCAACTTCATCAGATCCCATTACCCTCAAAAGTTTAGTTCGATCACCTGCAGTGATTGATTCGTCTTGCTGAAATACAGTGCGATAGATTAAATTAAATGTTTTGTTCATTTAAAAAAAAAAAGGAATCTCACGGCCTGCTATCTAGTGAAGTACTTCCTCCGCAAGACCACTCCACCTAAAACCTCCAAAAGTAACGCCACTATGTGGGTGACATGTTCTAATACTTGGAACTAAGCGGTGGCGTTCTCATTCAAAGCACCACAGAGGCCCCCATGGCCACAAAAAATAATACAAACCATGGGCATTTCTCTTGATTATACACCAGAACTTGATGGTAAGACCCTATTGACAAAACACTACAAAATGAGGTTATAAGACTTAAAAATTATCAGGATGGCCTGGCGTTGTGGTGCATGCCTTTAATCCCAGCACTTGGGAGGCAGAGCCAGGCAGATTTCTATGAGTTCAAGGCCAGCCTGGTCTACAGAGCGAGCTCTAGGCCAGCTGGGACTAAAGGAAGACCCTGTCTCAAAAATACCCAAGAAAAAATATTATCAGGCTGGAGCTGAGTTAAAGCTTCCTTAACTACTAACGAGCCTTCATAGTACCAGAAGGTGTTATGCAGATTACTGATCAACTTTTTTTCCTCTTATTACCTTACATATTTTTTAAAATTCCTTTTATGAAGTCTTTTACTATCATGCATTATAATAAAACTTTTCTCAAAAAACAAGTATCAACTATAAACAAGAAATATGTCTTTTATTTTTAGTACTTTTTACTTTTTTTTTCTTGTATTTTTGAGACATGGTCTTCCTTTAATTCCAGCTGGCCTGGAGCTCACTCTGTAGTGCAAGCAGGCCTTGAACTCACAGAGATCCACCTGCCTCTGCCTCCAGAGAGCTGAGATTAAAGACGTGAAACACTAAGCCCAGCTCTAAAGATGGTTGTTAGCTGCCATGTGGGTGCTGGGAATCAAATCCAGGTCCTCTGCAAGAGCAGTCAGTGCTCGTAACTGCTGAGCCATCTCTCCAGCCCCAGTAGTTTTTACTTTTTTTAATATAATATTTCATTAATGTTTTGTGTATTTCAAACATTTTTTTCAGATCAATTTAGACACATTCCCTTTTCCCTTCCCCCCACCTTACCCCAGATCATGCATCCTGCCATAAATGTCCTGCATCTTTCTCTTAGTCTTTTTTATGTTTAAGAATTCACATTTTCCTCCTTTAAATTCATCAACTGTTTTATCTAGCTTTGACTCCTGCAAACTATAATAAACTGACTACATGGAAATGGACTCATGCTTGGTTCTGTCAATCTCGATAAATGCCCATGGCTAGAGAGGTCATAGGCCCTTGGAAGGAACCTAATTACATTGTTTTGCTAAATAGTCATATTGTCAAACTTCCTTCTTCTTCCTTATATTAATACCCATGTGACTGGTGACCCTACCCTTCCTCTTACTTCAGTAGGCAACAGTTAATACAGAAATCCACATCTGTTGAAAATACCGAGAGTAAGTGGTAGTGGAGTCTTCTTTCATAAATGAGGTTGATATAGCATATTTCCAAGGCTCACAGAACATCATTTAAGAGGGGGGTTTAATACAATCTAAAATTCAGAGAATATGGTGATGTGTAGCAAAAGGATGTCTTCTGGACTTGACAGAGATTTTGCACCTATAAACACATTGAAGCTGTGGTTATCTGCACACAACTTGCATAAGGCTCGGCATGCCAATATTTCTTTCTCAGGAAAGAAAGAAAAATTCCTGGAAATAAACAAAAATGAAAACACAACACAAGAAATTTCTGGACCGCATTAAAAACTGTCCTAAGTCAGAAATGTATAATTCAAAAATGGTAATACATTTAAGTTAATTAGAAATATAAATCATTGTCCACATTTGTTTTACTTAAAATTTGTATATCAATAATTTTGGGATTAACATATACAAATGTTCTCTATAATTTTTGTGTTATACAGTATCATCTTGTAACATTCTCTTTTTCCTGTAGGATAATTTAACTTAAGGAATTAAGCTTGCTTCCCAAATTAACAACATACAGTCATCCAAAACAGCTTGGGTAAATTTAATGAAATTTACACCTTGATTCCTGCTTATAGGTATGTGTACTACAACTGCCTTTTTGAGACTCATGGGTCAAAACAATAAAAACCTAAAATAAAAAAGGGGGGATACAGTTATATATTAAACCTTTTCATCAAATTTTTCAATTTAAATCTTAAAACTAACTATGGGAAAATATTTGTATGTTCCCACAGGTCAAAAAGTCACTGACTTAATGGCTGAGAAAGAAAAGATACAGCTTTGCATTGTGCAGGATGTACCAAGAAATACCAGCAGAGAAATTGGGCCATTTAAACATTAAAAGGACGAAAATCCTCAGACTGCTACAGGCATCAAACATCTCTGTGGATCCTATTTGTAACAACTGTTTATAATGAGTCCTAATGAACCTTACCTTCTAGGTGCTGCAAAGTTTTAATATGAGAGACCGTCTTACCTCCTTTTCATAGAACAAAAACAAACATGATAGTAATGAAGTCATTCCCTATATGTAAATTAGAGCCTACTGTTGTAGAGGTAATCTCTTATAAAACCAGTATAACTGCCTTCTTTAATTGACTAATAGACATAGGAACTCTGAAAAGGATTATTCTCTATTCAGAGCCAAATATAATAATAAGTCTTTTCAAGCTCTGCATTTAAGCAAAATATATTAATACAGGAGAGCTCTGATATCAGCAATGGATTATTCTACCAAGGAGATGTTGGCCAGGGGATCCAAGCCCACCCCCACCCCCAAAAGGTAAAGACTTCTTGCCTGTAAACTGCGATACCTGCAAGAAGAGAGGTGGAAAGGCCCTGATGTTGAAGACCTGATGCACGCATGGGAAAGATGTATTGAGACCACATTTGCAAGTGTACAGTTGGTCTCTGGAATGCCAGTGAATGTTACCAAAGGCCACTAAACCAATAAATCCAATATTGGTCTCCTTGAATCAGGCAAGACTCCTCCGTCAGCATCAGCTACACCTCACCTGCCTGGAAATACTGTGCAGCAGTAGCAGCCATTTGTCTGTATATCCCAAATCTAATTGGCTATTAGCTCTCTCCTTGGAGGAATAACCCACGGCTGATGCCACAAGCTTACATCCTCTAATGGTTAGGAGAAGTTATAAGCCACATTAAGACCTTGTCATCTTTTACAGAAAATCTATAATTCATGGATTAGCATACCATCCAAACATCCATCTCTATACCAAAGTAACCTACCATAATAACTAATACTGTTTAAATGCATGTATATCTAATTGCTTGTGCTTCATTAGTAGGATTGATAGGTTATTCCTGGACAAACTGTCAATCCATGAAAGGAAACATCCTGAACTTATCAGAGTTCAAATTGACATCTCCAGAAAAAGTAGACTGTTTTGCTTCTTGTCCATCTGTGCCCCTTTTCTGAGCCTAGGGAACAATCTGCAGAAGATGGGGCATGGTAGAATGTAAGGGCTGTGATTGGGTTGAATGGTGAAAGTACAGCAATATAGACTGGACACTTATTTGATCAATATGATTGTACATAAAAGCCTCTCCAGCTGGATGGTCGGAGCCTTGGGCTGTGTGGGTTTGGGCATAGCTGATTACAAATTGGTTTTACATGAAGGATGCTTGTACTCATAACTTATGTCTTATTGTTAAAAATGAAATAAAACATATAAAGATAAAAAATCAAAGAGCACAAATTAACTGATTTAATGGTACAACTGGAAAAAAGAAACTGGAAAGAAGAACAAGCCAAAACTAGCAGAGAAGAAGAAATAATAAATATCAGAACAGAAATCAATGAAGAAAAAAATCAAAGAAAATACAAAGAATTAATGGATTTAATATGTCAGTATTTGAAAAGTTAAACAAGATAAACAAACTCTTAGCCCAGCTAATCTAGAGAAAGAAAAATCAAATCCAAATCAAGAAAATCATAAATGCAAGGGAAACATCACAAGGAACACTGAAAAGATCCAGATACAGATAATGATACAGGAATACTTTACAAAACTACATTTATTAAATTTGAAGTCTAAAAGAAAATGGACAAATTTCTAAATTCACTGTAAACACCAAGCTTAATCTAAGGAAGCTTAAGGTAAGAAGACTCATAACAATAAGGAAATTGAAACAGTAATACAAAGCCTACCAATTAGAAAAAGTAGAGGTCCAGGTAGACTTACGGCAGAATTACACCAGACCTTCAAATAAGAACTACAATCAATAATTCCTAATTCATTCAAAAAGTTAGAAAATTATGGAGAACTCAAATAATCATTCTATAGAACCAGGCATACTCTAGTAGTGAAACAAGGTAAAGAGCAAAAAAAATAAAACAATAGGTCTATATTCCTAATGAACATAAATGCAAGTATTTTTAGACAGCATACAGACACATATTGAAAAGTTCATCTACCAACGTAAAATTGGCTTTATTATAGCGAAGGTGGGATGTACTGTATATGCTGAGTCAATAAATGTAATAAATCATGTAAATGGACTTAAAGACAATATTATGGGATCATTGAAATACCCTCTCATTCTGTACATTTAGTGCTATTAATGTTACATGTCATGGGTCGTTTCTGTTGTGGCCCTCCTTAACTGGTGTTCTGTGTGCTTTTTGAATCTGTATAGGGATGTAGTTTCTTAATTTAGGGAAGTTTTCTTCAATAATCCTGTTGAAGATCTTGTCAATGCTATTGACCTGTGTTTCTTCTCCTTCCACTATGTTTATGATACAGATATTTGGTCCTTTTATAGTGTCCCACACTTCCTGTGAATTCCATTCCTGTCTTTTCCTGCACTCTTTGTTTTCTTTTTCATCCATTCTACATGTAAGGCTTTTTCGTCTTATTTTAAATTGGCTTATTGAACTTTTCATTTCCATCCTCCTTTTGGCTTGAGTTTTTTCAATATATCTTTTTTTATTATTATTTGTTTATTCTTAAGGGATTCCACAATATAACAACACAGTTGTTCGTAGACAACACTGATGCTACTCAGTTTGCCACACAATCAGGCAATTGGTGCATTTTGCAAGCATCCATGTCCAAATCCTGAACAACCCAAGGTTCTCATAGTCCAGCTGGAGAAGTTTGTATGCACAGGCATGTTGATCAACTAGGAGTCCAGACTATATTCCTGTAGTCTCATGATTCACCCCTATCTCTCTGCAGCCCTTAAATTCTACCATGCCTCCTCTTCCGCAATTTGCTCCCTGGGCTTTGGGAAAGGGGCACAAGTGGGTGAGAAGAAAACAGTCTACTTTCTTTGGAGTTGTCATTTTGGACTTTAGTCTGTTCAGGTTGTTTCCCTTCGTGGGTTGACAGCTTTTCCAGTGATACCTTTCTAGTCATACCAACAAAGCACAAGCAATTGGATGTACAGGCATTTAAGCAGTACTAATTATTATGTCAAGCTAAGCTGTGAGCATAGACACAGATGCTTGGATGGTATGCTAATCTGCAAACTGTGGTTTCTCTATGAAGGGTGACAAGTTCTTACTGTGGCTTATAACATCTCCTAACCACTTGAGGACATAAGCCTGTGGCATCCGCTGTGAGTTATTCCTCCAAGGAGAGAGTCAATAGCCAATTAGGTTTGGGATACATACAGACACTTGGCTGCCACTGTTGCAAAGTATCTCCAGGCTGTTGAGGTGTAGCTGATATTGACGGAGGAGTCTTACTTGTCGTTTCTTCTTCCACTATGTCTATGATACAGATATTTGGTCCTTTTATAGTGTCCCACACTTCCTGTGAATTCCATTCCTGTTTTTTCCTGCATTCTTTGTATTCTTTGTTTTCTTTTTCATCAATTCTACATGTAAGGCTTTTTCCTCTTATTTTAAATTGGCTTATTGAACTTTTCATTTCCATCCTCCTTTTGGCTTGAGTTTTTTCAATATATCTTTTTTTTATTATCTCTTTTGTGATTCACTTTTCAACTCCTGAATTGGTTTTGCTCATTTAATTCTGCATATATAATTGGTTTTTGTTTTTTGTTTTTTGTTTTTTTTTTTAACAGAGAGAGAGGAGATGCACCGTCCACGTTGCGCATCTCTTTTTTTTTTAATTTTATTTATGTGTATGAATGTACTCTTTTGCATGTAGGTCTGTGCACCCGTGTCGTGCAATGCCACGGAGGTCAGAAGAGGGTCTCGGATTCCCCTGGAACTGGAGTTCTCCTGGAACTGGAGTTACAGAAGGTTCTTAGCCGCCATGTGGGTGCTGGGGATCGAACCTGGGTCCTCTGCAAGAGTGGTCGGCGCTCTTAACCGCTAGGCCATCTCTCCAGCCCCATATATTTGTATTTTCTTGAGCTTCAGTCAGTAGTTTATCCTTACACACTGCATTCTTTGAGTTGTGTGTTCTCTAAAGTTATTGAACTTTTTATCATGGTTTTGTTTGTTGCTTTAAATTCTGCATCCTGGGATTCCTCTCTATGTTTCTCATTGTTGTACACTCCTGTAGGACTGGAGGATTTTAGTGGTGACATATTATCTTGTTTTTTCATATTATTTGATTTCTTTTTTGCATTGGTGAATGGACATATGGATTACTTTGATTGATTGTCTGATATGAAACTCTAACCTGCTTTTGTTTAGTTGAAGTTTCATTCTCTTTATATTGTTGATGTAGTTTGGTTGCTTTCTGATCAGCTATGACTATTTAGTTGGTCTGTGCTTCAGGTTCTCACTTTTGATGTTTAGAGTGGGTAGCATGTGATAATGAACATAGGGCTAGTGATCTAATAATGATTAAAATATATTTTATGAAATACTCAAAAATTCAATAAAATGACCTGGAGAAACAGTTCAGCTATTAAGAGCAGTGGCTGCTCTTGTTGAAGACTCCACTTGATGGGTAATAACCATCTGTAACTTCAGTTCCAGGGGATCCAATGCCCTCTTCTGATCTCTGGGGGCATTGCACAACATGACTACAGTTACATGTGTGCAGCTAATATACTCATATGCTAAATTTAAAAATTAAATAAATTTCTTTCAATAAAAATATATATGGAAAAAATGTTGAAAAAACTTAAGAACAAAACAGGTTATGTTTTTCCTAGTAGAATTTTAGATTTTACAAAAGATAGTAATGAATTTATGCAAGTAATTAAATTACTAGTTGAAGGAGCTGTTTAAGTTTACTTACTTTTTCAAGTTTCTGGGAAAATCATAATTCAAGGGACGTCTTTAAAAAATGCCCAAGATGCTCATGGAGAAATAAAAAGACATGAGTTGCTGGTTAAGTATCAACTACAAATTCTTTCCTTATTATTCTGAAGAATCCAAAACACCGTAGGTGTGTCACATCCTGGAAGAGGGGTTGGAAGGACTGTAGGAACTGGGTGTTGGAGTGCAGTGCTGTGAAGCCCTGCTTTCTTGATGTGACATAGCCCTTGCAATGAGCACACAGTAGTCACCACTCTATGTTTCATATTTGCACAAAAATAGAGGGAGGAAAGAAAGGAGGGAGGGATGCAAGGAGGAAGGGAGGAAAGGAGGAAGAAATGAGGGAGGGAAGATGGGAGGAAGAAAGGAAGGAGGGAGGAAGGAGGAAGGAAGGAGGAAGGAAGGAAGGAAGAAGGAAGGAAGAAGGAAGGGAGCAAGGAAGGAGGGAGGAAGAGAGGGAGGAAGAAAGGAAGGAAGGAAGGGGGAAGGATGGGGAGGAGGAAAGAGAAAAGAAGAAAGAAAGGGATGCAGGAAGGAAGGAGGGAGGGAGGAAGGAAGCAAGCAGTGAGGGAGGAAGGGACTGAGGGAGGGTGCGGTGGTTTGAATGAGAGTGTCCCCCATAGGCTTTACGTATTCAGACATTTTGTCTCCATTTGGTGGCACTGTTCTTGGAGGTCTTAGAAGGTGTGGCCATGCTGAAGGAAGTACATCATTGGGGGCAGGCTTAGTGAGTTTAACAAGCCTCGTGGTCGCCAGTCTCTCTCTTTCTTGACTTCCTGTGCTCATTGAGAGATGTGATCCATGGCTTACTGCTCCAGCCCTGGCCACCATACCTCCAGACCACAGTGCACTCTAATTCCCTGGAACCGTCAATCATGAGCTCAAGTAGACTCTTCCTTTTTTATTTATTTATTTATTTATTTATTTATTTATTTATTTATTTATTTATTTTTTATGTGTATGAATGTATTGTCTGCATGTAGGTCTGTGCACCCGTGTCGTGCAATGCCGCGGAGATCAGAAGAGGGTGTCGGATTCCCCTGGAACTGGAGTTCTCTTGGAATTGGAGTTACAGACGGTTCTCGGCCGCCATGTGGGTGCTGGGGGTCGAACCCGGGTCCTCTGCAAGAGCAGTCAGCGCTCTTAACCGCTAGGCCATCCCTCCAGCCCCAACTATTCCTTTTATGAGTTCCCTTGGTCATGGTGGTTTATCACAGCAACAGAAAAGTGACTAATACAGAGGGAGAGAGGATGGGAATGATGGAGAGAGGGAGGGAGGGATGGAGGAAGTCGGGAAAGAAGGAGGGAAGAAGGAAGGAAGGAAGGAAGGAAGGAAGGAAGGAAGGAAGGAAGGAAGGAAGGAAGGAAGGTAGGTCAGGGAGAGGAAAAGAAGGAGGGACCGAGGAAGGATGCAAGCAGTGAGGGAGAGAGGAAGGGAGGGATAGAGGAAGGGAAAGAGGGAGGGGGGAGAGAGGGTGGAAGGAAGGAAGAAAAGGAGGGAGGGGGGAAGGAAGGAAGCAGGGATGGAGGAAGGAAACTAAGGAAAGAAAGAAGGAAGGAGAGACTAGAAGGTAAAAAGTGGATGACTTATTCAGGAGAGGGAGGCGGTGTGTAGTGTAGGAATGGGTAAGCATTTTTCAGGATGAATGTGATAACAGTCCATACATATAATATGTATGATTTGTCAAAATAAAAAAAATGTAAATATCAGGGCTGCAGAGATATTTCAGTTCATAGTATGCTTGCTTTGCAAGTATGAAGACAAGACTTTGTCCTCCATTACTTACGTAAAAAACACATATTGTGGTATGCACCTGAAATCCCAGTGCTGTGTAAGCAGAAACAAGTCCATCTGAGAGCTTCCCAGCCAATCTAAGCCAATTCGTGATCTTCGATTTCCAGTGAGCCTATCTAAAGAATCAGAATGGGGGCTGGAGAGATGGCCTAGCGGTTAAGAGCGCCGATCGCTCTTACAGAGGACCCGGGTTCGATCCCCAGCACCCACATGGTGGCCGAGAACCATCTGAAACTCCAATTCCAGGAGAACTCCAGTTCCAGGGGAATCCGACACCCTCTTCTGACCTCCGCGGCATTGCACGACACGGGTGCACAAACTTGCATGCAGACAGTACATTCATAGAATGGAAACCTCTTGAGACACAACCTCAAGGTTTCATGTGCATATGCTCAAATATGCAATTGTGCCTGTGTACATATGTGCAAACTCATGAATGTATATCCACCTGTTCTCTCTCTCTCTTCCTGTCTCTCTCATCAAATTTCTTTCCTCAAAGCATTTTATGCACTGAGAGAATTTAAACATAATCAACTCTCATACATTTGCAGTATTAGATTGTGACATTGTATACATAACAATGAAAATATAATTATGGATTTGTCTTTGGTAGCAAAATTAAATTAATTATAACAAGTAACAAATTCCTAATTTTCTAATTCATAGTGTATACTTAAGCATTTATCAAAAAGTCATTTTTTATTTGAAATGCATGGCATGTGTGCATATACACTATGCACAGTGCTCATCCTGGTAATGTCTCTTCCTAGCTCTTTGTATGCTCATCTCTATAATTCCTTCTTCCTTTCTCTCCATTCCCCTTCTCTTATAGTATATGTACAGTGCTGGTCAGCTTTGGCTGACAGAGTACTTTAACAACAAAAATTTATTTTTCTCATGTGTGCAACTTGAAAATCTAAGCCAAAAATTCAAATCTTGACTTTTGTAAGGACAATTATTTCTGAGTGGCACCCAGCTACTAAGCCAGATACTCACTGTGTCTTCATATTGTCTGGAGATACTGACCTTGGCCCATTCTGGTCCTATAATGGTACCAATGCTGCTTAGTCAGTGGTCTACACTTGTAAAAAATTTATGCTCATTCACGTTATTATGAAGGGACACATGCCTACTACAGTTCTATGGAAGCTTAGTTTTATTGTCCAGTTAATCACCTTCGAGTCTCTGAATCACACCCATCAGGGTGTCACACTGCCAACTCACTGATATACACTATCTGATATGCTAATGCTGTGTAACACATTGTTCATCAATTCTTTCTTTCTTGATCAGCAGGCTGTGTCTCACTTTAGTAGGTAATACATTCACTTCATCCTTGATTTGATTATTTTCATTATTTGATCAAAAATTGTAGCACGTGTCATTTGCGGCCTCCTAGAACAGACCATAAAGTGTCCCTTAGCTTCTTCCTGGGCCTGGAGACTCATCCCCATAATTCAGAGACCTCTCTAGCAAAGTGAGATCTCTAAGGAAACACTTCACCTAAAGCCTGTATTGGTGTTTTATTGCTGCTACAATGATTTACCACGGACATGGGAGCTTTAAATGACAAACAATAGATGTTATGTTTTTAGTAATGTATGCCATTAATCAAAAAAGTGTCTTTCTGAGTTCAAGTTGGTGTGGGCGGGGGCTGAATTTTCTTTCGGAATTCTAAAGTCAAATCCATAATTTTTAATTTTCCACTAGCTAAGAGGTTTACTTATATATTCCTTGACTGATACTGTCTTTCATCTTCATGGAATGGTTGAATTGCTTTGCCTTGTGCTCATTTCTATTTAAAGTTCCCTATAATAACAGCTTTCCAGTAGAATAGTCTACAAACCTGTAGACTGCATCTGACTAGCAACCTAAATTACATTTGCAACATTATTCCCAAAGACATCAATACCACTAAATGGATTTAGTAGGATATATATATATATATATATATATATATATATATGTGTGTGTGTTTGTAACAAATAATAATTAAAAAATTAATGAAATTGAAAAGGAGTAAAAACATAGGAAGAGGTAGAGGGGAGGGAAATGAGTAAAACTGATGTAAATACAGAACTCCTCTATGATATTCTAAAATTTAATTATTAATAAAATAAAAATATAGAGAAGATATTTGTAGATCATAGTGTTAATACATTAATATCTTTGGGAGGCTACTTTCTATCTGAGACACAGCCCAAGCCCCTTATCCCTCTGACAGCATCATAGCTAGGAATTTGAGTGGTTTACTTTATGGATTCATTTTACAGTGTTTTTGAATGAGTATAATATTACCTGATATGTAATGCCTTGTACTAAATACATTCCCAACTATTCCAAATGTTACTACTTACATATATTCAGTCATTTTAATCTAACACAAACACTGAATATTTTTATAACTGTCATTAAATTTATACTTTGATAATTTCACACACGTATATGTAGGGCATCCTAATTACAGCCAGTTCCCCTCATACACACAATCTGAAGCCTTCCAACCATTTATACCCACCTTCTCATCCATACAAGTCCTTTTCCTTTACTAATGTCTTTGATTTTGTGACTCCCTCTGTTGAAATATGGCCATCGTGAGGAGTTTAAATCAGGGCCATGAGATTGGAGCTCTCCACTGGAGTGTGGTGTGCTCACCAACAGGCAAAGAACCAAAGTTTGCTTCCCTCCCACTCATGAGCAGTGGGCATAATCCTTCAGCAGTCATTAGTTAAGCAGTAAAGGATGGGGCCCATGAGCATCTCCGTGCCCCATGACTGACTGCCGATAGTGCCAGTCTGCTGTAGACCTTCTGCAGGAAATCACAACTGCTTTGAGATCATGATTGCATTGGCAATGTAATGCCTAGAAGATGGAGTTTCAAAGCCTTGCTCCCTGTTGTTTGTCCCTTACATTCTTTCTGTCTCCCATTCCACAGCTTTTTCCTGGCCCCAGGAGTGATGGACATGTCTTGTTTAGGACTTAGCAACCAACAAAATACCAATTGCTTTTTATATTTAAAACAATGCTCTTTAGAATGTAATTTTGAATCCATAAGATTGAATTTTTTACTAAAAAGATAATTTGTGTAGGATATCTCATCACTTAATCACAGAAACCATCCTCTTAATTACTCCAATTGTGACTACAATTTATTATCATAAATATTTTGCTAGAATAAAGAGTAAATAGTTCTTCTGTCTGAAAATTATGTCAAAAATCACTTATATCCAAAACTCATACAGTAGAAAACAAAGGTAATCTTATTTATCACCAATAATAAATGTCCCAAGACTTCATGGATATTTTTTATTATAAGCACACATTTATTTTGACTGATTCAATTTCATAACTTCCCCAATGAAAAGACTACAAATAAATGTATAATATTAGCTTTACTCTGATTGCTATTTGAAGATAACTATGGCTGGCTGCCCACCCCTGCCACATGCACAGATACTCACAGACACACATCAAATAATTCTAGTTACATCTAGAAGGGGAGGCATCACTTAAGTTTTAATTTATGGAGATCTTAATCTAAGTTACATTTGCTTTCTCTTACTGTAAATTATAAATTAACCCCTCTATGACACTGTCACTTTTCATATAAAATCATATTCTCCCCATCTTCCCAGAGGGATCATGATTATTCTATACTTTATTGACCTTTTTTTCCCTTTCATACTATTGTGTAAACAGATGCAAGGAGGAAGTTAGAAACAAAACCAGCAGCTAGATCTCTGGATTTACTATTCCCAAGGAGCTCAGTAATGTGTACATATATTTGAAACTGCTCCCAATTTCACCAACATGCTCAGTTCTAAGTGTCACATACTACTAAATGTGCCTGGGGGAAAAGAGTATAATGAATATAAATAGACATGGTTTTCATAAATAATACAAAGAACTGCATTCTGCAGTTATAATACATATTTTCAATCTTCAAAGTAAAAATACACTTTCTGTCCTTCTCTCTTTTAGGAGACACAGACACATCTTTAAGGATAAGTATACCATCAGGTATGGAATTTTCATTGGCTTATCCTACATGACTCAAATAGCTTCTGCACTTTATCTCTTGGGCAAACAGTGACCATAGGTACATTTTTAAACTCTATATTAAAGTACTTTGCATAGGACAGTAGCACACAGAAAACACTGATGAATACCTGAAGAAAAATAATATAAGCATGAACATTAATTTTACAATTTGGCAAACTGCATACTGTTTGCTCTTTAAGAATAATCAAAATAATGTAATCATCAGGATGTTTCACTCTAGTCTTAAGAACAGGATACTAATATTAACTTGACATATATGCAGAAAATCATACATAATTATCATGTGAGACTTGAGCAAATGATTAAGGTAATCACCAAAACTACATGCATGTTTGAGATAAAAAATTGGCAACACTTTTAAAAAATATTTTTATTTCCTGTGTATTAGATTATTGCCTGAATGTATGCAAGTTCACTCTTGTCATGCAATGCCATCAGAGGTCAGAAGAAGGAGTTGGATCCCGTTCAGCCAGCATCACCAATGGTTGTCAGCTCCAATGTGGTGGCTGGGATTCAAACACCAGTTCTCTGAAAGAGCAGCCAGTGCCCCCAATGACTGACTCATCACTCTAGCCTGGTAATACTTTTAAAAATGAATTTCAAAAGTTCTTCAAATGTTATGATACGTTTTTGAAATATTTTTACTAAAACAATGAAAAGGCTATATTTGAAATAAGACCTAGTCTAAATGTTCCCAGGAAGTGCTTGCTTGTCCTTACACAGTTTTAAAATGTGTAAAGATAAAATATTTCCAAGATATCAAGCTTTGCTAGGTTACAACAACAACAACAAAAAAAATAGCAAAAGGAGAAAAACACAATAAACCTGAGTTGACAATCTGCCCACTAACTTTGGGGTTTTGTTTTTAGGGCTCCTTAAGACTAGGGAAGTAAACAATAGTTACAGGGCTCAGGAATTAATAACTTATAAGACTCAGGAAGTTCCTGAAATTTACAATGCTTCCCCTCCAAG
This sequence comes from Rhizomys pruinosus, assembly GCA_009823505.1. Classification (NCBI taxonomy): domain Eukaryota; kingdom Metazoa; phylum Chordata; class Mammalia; order Rodentia; family Spalacidae; genus Rhizomys; species Rhizomys pruinosus. The sequence continues at coordinate 677,811 of VZQC01007270.1, read as the reverse complement.
GTAATATAAATAGTGACACTTGTTAGAGGAGAAATTCTCTCACCTTCTTGCCAGTGTTACCAGGGAAACTCCAGAAACAGCATTTCTATGCCCATGCCATGATTTGGAGGGCTTTTTCATGATGCAGCCGTTTTCACACCTCCATGCTTGGAGGGAAGTAACATTTCACTCATGCTATTGCCAGTCACCCCAGCAAAGTCACTAGGTCCCTAGTATAGATCTTGGTGGAATAATTACTTTAGTTTCTCATTGGTATCCTGAGTTCAACAGATATTTGTTCTTTTCCTCCAGTAATGTCACACAATGTAACCTCTAAGACTCTACCTGTAAGTGTATAATATTCCTATTATTAAGTTTTATGATGTATTCATGATATGGAATGGATTGTAAACAGTTTTGTCACCATCAGTGGATACCAAAGCATCCCTTTTCCTCTGTCTTGCATATAATACCCAAACTGAGTCTAGGAAATCTAAAGTCCAGTCCGTGAAAAGACACTTTAAAAAACTGCTTCTTTCTCACAGGGCTGCTTCTTATTTCATCCTCATGGGCTTTTTAAAACTGTTATTTTTACAATTGTTGGTAATGACCTGAAGAATTGATGCACATCACCAATGGTCTGAATTTAATGGACTGGTTTTTATTTATGTGTATGATATTGTCTTTCCTATACGTAATTGTGCCTGTGTTGTACAGCCCAAGGAGACTAGAAGAGGGCATCAGATCAACTGGAACTTGAGTTTCAGAAAGTTATTTGCTGCCAGGTGTGTGCTAGGAACAAATCTCCAATCCTCTGCAAGAGCAATTAGTGTTCTTAACCACTGAGCAATCTCTCTAGCCCCTTTGTAATCTTTGTCATTGTTATTGTTTTTAGTTTGTTTGTTAGTTTGTTGGTGGTGGTTGGTTGGTTGTTTTTTTTTTTTTTTTTTCTTCGCAGAGTAGGGATTCCTGTCGCTGGCTGGCCTGGAAATCACTGTGTAGACCAGCCTGGGCTTGGTCTTATAGAGATCTGCTTGCTACTTGCCTCTGTCTCATGGGTGCTGGGATTAGGGCATATGCTAACTACCTGGCTCTCACAAAGTGTTCTTAACCATTAAGCAACAGTATTTAAAAGCTCACCAGCTAGGCAAAAGAGGGACACACAAGGGTGCCTACCACAGGCAACATGACTGAGGGCTGTGAGGAAGGTGTCAGGAAAGGAAATGGGCCCATTGGGGTCTTATAAAAGGATAGACCTTTCTGTTTTGTTCTTTTAATATCTGTGTCTATACCAATTAACCTACCATAACAACTAGTAATGTTAAATACATATATATCCAATGGCGAGTGCTTCATTAGTAGGACCGAAAGGCTATATATTATATTGTTTAAATACATATATATCTATTGTGTGTGCTTCATTAGTAGGATTGAAAGGTTTGCCTGGACAAGCTGGCAGCCCATGAAAGAAAAACAGCCAGAATTGACAAGAAGACCAAGACAACAGCTCAGAGAAAGTAGACTGTTTTTCCATCCCATCAACGTGTGCCCCTTTTCTAAGCCTAGGGAACAATCTGCGGAAGGAGGGGCGCGGTAGAATGTAAGGGCTGCGATTGGGGTGAAAGGTGAAACTACAACAATACTGTAAAAAAAAATGAAAACAAAACAACAACAACAACAACAAAAACAGAAAATGCAGAAAGTTACGGCAGAATGCATGATCTGGGATGGGTAGGGGTGGGGGCAGGGTAAAGGGAAGGGTATATACGCCTGAACTGAATTGGAAAATGATGATGAATATAAATCACAAAAGCATCATAAAAAATAAATAAATAAATAAATAATAAATAAAAATGGATAGACTCATTGTTTTATGCTCTGATATCCCAGTTCTGGGGCCCTTTTCCATTCCAATGGGAGCTGACAGACTGAAGCAAAGGTGGTTTCTGCATTAATTTACTTTTTTAGAAATTTATTTATTTTTTATCAAATCTAGACCCGTGTCCCACCCATCCCCCACCCACCAGAGCTCATGCATTCTGCTAAACATGCTTTTCCATCTCTTTCTCAGTCTTTCTCAATATTCTCCATGAAGTTGACTGTTTTGAGCACTGACTGTTTCAGCAGTTCACTATTTCAGTCAGTTTTTTGATGCAGTCATTTCTGTTGTTGTTGTTGTTGTTGTCGTGGTGTTGTTGTTGTTTCCAATATGCATCATTCCCAACTGCTTTGGACAAAAACTCAAGGGGCCTGCACAAGAAAATACTTACAACTAGGTAATTGGCACTGCATCCAGAGCATGAGAGATACCATTTGTCCTTTGTTTTTCTGGGACTGTTGGCTTCACTCAAGCATGATGTCCTCTAGCTCCAGCCATTTTCCTGCAAAGCTACCATGATGTCATCTTCTTTACTGCTGCATATAGAAACTCCATTGGGTAGATGTAACACCTTTTCTCTATCCACTCATCAGTTGAGGGGCATTTGGGTTGGTTCCAGCTCCTTGCTATTGTGAAGAGAGCTCAATAAACATGGCCGTGCATGTATCTCTGTGGTGGGGTCAGTCTTGAGGGTACATGCCTAGGAATGGTATGGCTGGGCGCGGGTGGCACAAGTTCATTCCAAGTCTTCCAAGGGTTCTCCACACTGCTTTCCATAGTGGCTGCAGCAGTTTAATTCCCACACATAGTGGATGAGTGTTCCCCTTTTCCCACAACCTCTCAGCACTTGGCATCATTTGTTTTTTGATCCTAGCCAGTCTTATTGGAGTAGTAAGATGATATATTAAACTGGTTTTGATTTGCATTTCCTTAATGATTAGTGATGTTGAACACTTCTTTAAGGTGTTTCTCAGCTATCTCTAATTCCTCACTTGTGAAGTCTCTGTTCAGCTCTTTGCTCCATCTATTGGGTGGGTCATTTGTTTCTTTCTTCTGTGTTTTGTTGAGTAGTTTATATATTCTGAATCAATGCTTTGTCAGATGTTGCTGTGGTGAAGGTTTCCTCCCCCTCTGTGGGATTTCTCTTCACTTCCTTGATTGTTTCTTTTGATGTACAGAAGCTTTTGAGTTTAATGAGGTCCCATTAATTGTTGACCTTAATTCTTGTGCAGCTGCTGTCTGATTTAGAAATTCTTTTTCCTATGCCTATGTCTTGTAGTTTGCTGCCAACTTTTTCTTCTATCAGCCTCTCAGAGTTTGGGGTTTCATGTTAGGTCTTTGATCCACTCTGAGTTGAATTTGTACAAGAGGGTAAGGTAGGGTTTATTTTTCTTCTTACAAGTGGTGATCCAGTTTGCCAACACCACTTGCTGAAGATGCTGTCTTTTTCTCTATTTGTCTTCTTGGTCCCCTTGTCAAATTTGAGATGGCTGTGAAATTGTATGAGCTCAAGTTTGGATCTTCAGTTTTGTTCCATTGGTCAACAGGTCTGTTTTTGTGCCAGTACCAAGCTGTTTATATGGTGCACTTCTTTTTCTGTCTTTTAGTATTTACTTGTTGTCTGTGCCTGTTACTCCCTCTGATGTGACTTCTTTTCTAATGCTTTTGTTGCTGTTTTGTGTATTCAGATGTCATTTTTCAATTCAGTTTAGGACATATTCAAAGTTGCTTTCAGATAAACAGAAATATAACAATAATGTTGTTCAGCTTTGCCTTTCATCTGGGGATTTGGTGTTGCATCCACAAATGAGGGAAACCATTTCCTTTGTTGTCTCTGGGATTGTGTTATTCACTTAGCATAATGGCTTTGACCTGCAATCATTTACCTACCAAAGTTCAAATGTCATTTTTTTTTTTTTACTATGAATAGTACTCCTGCTGTGTCATGTACCACATTTTTGTCCATCCACTCATCGAGCTCTTCGCTATTGTGAAGAGAGCTGCAATAAACATGGCTGTGCATGTATCTTTGCAGTAAGTTGAATCTTGTGGTTATATACCCAGGAGTTTTATAACTGGGTCAGGTGGTAGGCTCATTTGAGTCTTTTAAGGGTCTCCATACTGCCTTTATACAATAGCTGTACAAGTTTACATTCCCGCCAGCAGTGGATGAGTGTTTCCCTTTCCCCACAATTCTCAGCATTTGGTGTCTTTTGTTTTCTTTGATCCTAGCTAGTCATAATTGGAGTGAATGATATCATAGATTTTTTTTTGCATTTCCTTAATTACTGATCTGACTTCTATCTCTTGTGTTTTAACCAACACTTCAAATCTGGAGATCCCTTTTCTCGTGGGTATACTCTCCTCCAAAAATCATTTCTCCAAGCCTTCGTTAAAAACCAGGTAAGATCATTGTAGCAAAAGGAAAACTCTTTTGATTTTAAGTATTCTGACCACAGAGTTAAACAACATTGTCAAAAAACAAGGACATTTTAAACTAGTGAATTTGGGAGTTTAGAATCCAGTGATATTGAATTTTCTTATTTATACTCCTTTATGCTAGGCCTAATAACATATTCTGTTCCAGACATGCTGATAAAAATATTTTAAAAGTACACAAAACATTTGTCTTCTTTGAATTTGAAGAAAAGCTGACCAATAAAAGCTACCCAAATGCCTAAAGATCAAAGAAAAAAAACTCCAATGAACCCCTGACAATTATCTAGGACACTACTAAAGAACCTAAATGAAGACTCCTTAGATATAACTCAGGATAAACTCTTAAAGAATCAATAATAAAACATGATAAAGCATAAGGAGTTGAAAAGGTTTAAAGATTTCATAAATAAAGAAGTCAGGAACTTAAAAAAGAGGGGGACAAATTAAAAGAGGACAAATGATAAATAAAGAATGAAAATTAAAAAGAATAGAAATTGAAGAAAATTCAAATTGAATTAAAAAAGAATACAACGGTCCACAAACCATGGAAAGTATGTGAAAAACTCTCTAAAACAGAATGGATTGAAGTAGAAAATGGATATCTAGGTGACTTCCAGGCTGGAGAGATGGCCAAGTGGTTAAGAGTGCCGACTGTTCTTCCACAGGACCCGGTTGGATCCCCAGCACCACATGTCGGCTGAGAACTGTCTTTAACTCCAGTTCCAGGGGGAATCCAACACCCTTCTGACCTCTGCAGCATCTGCATGACATGGGTGCACAAACCTACATGCAGACAGTACATTCATACACATAAAAATAAATAAAATTTTAAAAATGGACTTCCCTTTCTTTTTTTTTTTTTTTTTTTTTTTCACCTAGGGATCATATAAATTCCCTCTTAGGACAACTTTTAAAGTATCCCACAGGTTTTTGGTGTTGTATTGTCTACTTTCATTCAGTTCCATGATTTTTTATTTCATTCTTTATTCTTCCCTGACTCCTTCATTAGTCAGGGGATTGTGTGTTTAGTCTCCAATGTGTTCTTGTAGCTAGTAGGGCTTATCCGGAGTAATATTGAGCTTTAAACAATCTAAACACTACAGCTAAAATCACTTGAAAGGTAACAACAAAAATGAACCCTAAAGTCAACAGACAGGGAAGAAATAACAAAAACCAAGTTGAAATCAATGAAATAGAAAAAGAAAACAATAAAATGAATCAATGAATCCAAAATCAGGTTTTGTTTGAAAAGATAAATTAAATAGACGAACTCTAGCCAAATTAACCAAAAGAAAGGCAAGCAACTCAATCAATAGTATTCATGATGAAAGGGGGAAACATCAACAACAAGAAAAGATCCAGACAATCATATGAGGTACTTCAAAAACCTTATACTCTTACTAAATTTGAAAACTAGAGAAATAGATGAATATCTGAATCCTGGGAACCAACAAAGCTTAACAAGAAGAGTTGACAGCTTTAAACAGACACATAATATTTGAGGAATTGAGAGATGTTAAAAAAAAACCTCCCAACCAGAAAAAATCCCAGGCCCAGGTTTCCCAGCAGAATTCTATTAAACATTTAACGAGATCTTAACAACCATTACTACTCACAACTGCAGAAGGAACAAACAAGGAAAATTCCCAATATTCCTTCTATAAATTCAGCATCACACTCTTAATACCAAAACCAGGCAAGATCCAACAAAAAAAGAAAGTTAGTATAGACCTGTCTCATTAGTGAACTTAGATACAATATTCTCAACAAAATACTTGCAAATCACTCACGGACACACATCGAAAAGATCATCCATTTATGATCCAGTTGGATTCATACCGAGAAGATGCAGGGGATGGTAGCCATACATAATCAATAAATATCATAAAGCAAATAAATTGAAAGATAAAAACCAATGACATCTGAACTGTTGCGAAAAAAGCCTTTGACAAGATTCAGCATCCTTTCACGTTACAGTTCTAGAGGAATTTGACTGAAGGGAACATTCCTCCAACATGATCAAAGACATATATAACAAACCCACTGCCAACATCATCCTAAATGGAGAAAAATTGGAAGCATATTCCCTTTAAAGTGAGGAACCAGCAAGGCTGACCCCATCCACTTTCTTCAATAGTGGTTGAAAATGCTTGCTAGGGCAATAAGAAAAAGAGAAATTAAAGGATTAATGGAAAAGAGGAAGTCGAACTATCCCTTTTTCATATGATATGATAGTTTACCTAAGGGATGCTACAAACTCCACCAGAAAACTTCTAGAAATGATAAAGAGTTTCAGAAAAAATGGCAGCTACAATATTAATCTAGAAAAATCAGTATCCTTTTCTTTACACCAACACAATAACAATTGGAGATGGAATATAAAGAAGACCTTCCCATTCACAATTAGCTCAAAAACAGATATTACCTGGTACAAAACTCCAAGTATAACAAGATCTCTATAGGCGCACAAAATTTAAACCCACTCAAGAAGGATAGGACGGAAGAGGGCTATTCAAAAAGGTGGAAGACTTCATGTTGTCATGTTGGATAGGAATTAATACAGTAAAACAATGTCCATATGACCAAATTGATATAGGATTCAATGCAATCGACCGAATCAAAATCCTCATGCAAGTCTTGGCTTTGCAGACCTATGAAATACTTCCTTAACATTACATATGGAGAAAAACAAAGGACCCCAAATTAAGCTAAAGCAACCTCGAGCGAAAGTGCAATAAGGGGGAAATTGCGTTTACACAGACTTGAAGTATATTAGACGTAGCATAGTCATAATTAGACAAGTCTTGTATGGCAGGGGCAAAGAAAAAGAGCTCAGTGGAGGGGAGGATGAAGGTAGGATCTTCAAACAACAACTGCAAACATGGATGGACCTTGTGGAATAGAAGAAATTACATGAATGAAAACTATACCTACAACTTTCCACCTGTACAATGAAATCAACTCCAAAGTATGGATTCAGAGAGATTCATAGTTGTGACCGAAATCAAACTCTGTGATAGAAGAAAAAATTGGCAGCTAGCCTACCAAATTACATACATCAGGAAAAGCGCTTAGTCTAATATCAGACAGCAGCTGCTGCACAGGATAATAAGGTCAAACCATATGACACAATTTGGAACATCTATCAAACTCAAAACATCATCAGTTCCGAATGTGAATAGAATGCAATCATCGGAGATGTGAGTAGAGAAGAAAGCTCAACAGAGTGTGAGTGGAAACCTTCACCACATTAGTAGTACATCGTGAACAGGCGATTGACAGTTCAATGGTAATAATATATTATACTCAAACAAAGACTAAAGGTGACGGTAGAAAATGCAGATGACCTACTCATAGATGGAGAGGCTAAATAACTGAACAGAGAGTTACCAGAGGTGAGAAAGTGAAAGATGGAGGAGAAAATCTTTAAAAGAGTGTCATTATCTATATCAAGAATGAATTAAACCACTCAATCATTCACTATAAGTATAAGACAGTGACTGAATATTCTATGAAAGCAAAAGACACAAGATTGCTCAAGGGTGGCTAATGGGTCTAGTTTCATCGAGTCCACAGACTGCAGGTGAATAGAGCAGCGCATGGTGATTGTGAATAGGTGAGAAAGGCACTGCTGACTAGGCATGTCCTGGGCACTATTGGAAAGCAGTGTGGAGCAAGACTTAAGAATACTGAAATGATGCCTACCACCTGGACCCAGTCATGACGACTGCCTGGGGTATATACCCCACAAGATCTCATATGCGATGAAAGATAACATGCACGTCTAGTGTTATTGCGCTCTTACCTGGAAGCTAGACCCAAACTAAGTATCCTTAAGAGAGTGAAGCACAAACATATTACATTCTCACATGGAGTATGAGCAGATCAAAAAATTGAGTGTAGCATCAAGGAAGACGATTGCCGAGATGTTTAATGGCATGGACTTCAGAAGCGATTAATAATGACAGTGAACATTCGCAGGGTAGACAGTTAACGAAACTGCATTACAGTGAGTGGGAGTTAGGTGGATTGTATCTCGACTGAGAACAGTAAGATTGATATTACATGTGCGATGACTAATCACTAAAGGCCAAGTTGAAGAGATAGCGATACATAAGCGTTATTGTTGATATTTGCTTGATTATACTGAAAAGCAACATGGTAGGTTAGTTATAATGTGTAAAATCTCAGTAAGCACTGCTATTAGAGATTGACCTAACATATTATTTTTCAGACTTCTGTAGATCTTAAAGTCGATATCGAGGGTGGAAGGTATGTATTCCATATTTTAGAGTAAATAATAAAGTTAAAGGGAAAATGTTTGAATTCCTAACACCATAGTTGGAAATAATCATTAATCTAAGCTGTGTTCGAATATTGAGTTTGATAATGTTTATAGTTGTGATGGTTTATAATAGGCTCAATATGTTGTGGAGGCAATATTAAATACACGGGGAGGACGAAGAAGCAAATCACACACATAAAGAGACCGGGTACAAAGGGAACTGTACATGATATCGTGTTAAACCTTGCCCCAAACGACAAGCCTCTTGCTCTGGAAAAACGTGTTTAGAAAGGTACCTGGGAAAGAATGATGAATCAACTATGTATAGGTAGAAGGCAGATTAACCGGGGAGGGGGCAGAAAGAAGGGGAAGATGTCCTAATTGATTCTGAATAAGTTAATGTAATGGAAATACAAAGAATCTATTCATCATAAGAATGTATTTTATTAAAAAGAATATCACAGAGTAGAGTGACAACTATGGCAAGAAAACTGGGTAGATCAAGAAAGATTGTGAAAAGTTATAAAAAAAACTAAAACACCAAGAAAATAAATTACACAAGACTCTGGGACACTATGAAAAAACCACATGTTTGTTTTTAGTTTTTTTTTTTTTTTGTTATTTTAAGACAGGGTCTCCCTGTATTCTCTGTGCCCCGCTGTCTTTAGAACTTGCTTCTTTTTTTTTTTTTTTTTTTCTGTTTTTTAGGTGCGTATCACCTCAACCGCTGGCTTTTAAAGGCGGTTTCTTAGCAGCAATGTGGGGGCTGGGGAATCAAAACCTGGGTTCCTCTGTGACAGGAGACAGTCGGAGATCTTAACCACTGAGCCATCTCTCCTAGCCCTTCTGCAAAGACCAAATAATTTGAATCATAGGTATAAAGAGGAAGAAGAAGCGTTCACAGAGATTCGGGTCACTAGCTCTCAGATTTTCGGACAGAGACTTTTCGGGGAAAAATTTTCCACGTTAAGCAAAGAACTACTGTAGGGGGTGGCAGAGCAATAGGCTGCACGGTTTTAAGATGGACACCGAAACTGCTCTTTTTGCAGAGGACCGGTCGATTCCCAGCACCACATGGCCAGCTAAAACCGTGCTGTCAACTTAAATTTCCAGGAGAAACTCTAGTTCCAGGGGATCTGAGACCCTTTTTGACCGCCGCGGCATTGCACACACAGGTGCACACAACTAACTGACAGAGACAGCTCAACATTCATACACATAGCACAAAAATAAATAAATAACATAAATAACTCATCTACTATTAAATAAATGAAAACACATACTGTCATAATAATACCAAGAAGCATATAGAAAACCAAGTCAGACAGAACCAGAAAAGATACTTACCAGGTTCATACATAAGTCAGACAGTTAGGATTTTCATAAGGAAGAGAGAAGAATGCTAGGGAGAAGCTGCAAAAGAGTAAAACGGGAAGAGTTAACAATAGAGGAAAACCGCAGCTTCGGGATGTTGTAGTTGCGAGATTAGAACAAAGGAAAGCACAGAGAGAGAAGCACTGGTCTAAGAGTAGTTCCACAGTTCTACATGACTAATTAGAGCGTCAAAGTACGAGAATGAGCTATATCCAGCACATGTTCTATTATAATTGAAGGAGAGAGGAAAACATTCCACACATAACATAAATATGAAAACATTCATCTCAGAAGAGCAATCTCTGTGTCAGATAGAAATTGATAGTCAATAAAAATGTCAAGGAGAGCATGCTGTATCTAAAGAGAATCAACGGATAATAAAGTGAAATGATGACCGATACTAGAAATACTAAACAATGAATAAATGTGCACCAGAAACTTACTGACTTGAAGTATATTACATAAAAATAAAATGTCACCAGAACAATGATTTTTATCATAATAAGCAACATACTAGAGATAGAATTTGAATAGACTGAATTCTGTCATAATCACAAGAGCATCGAGGACCTCATTAATGGACAGGAAAAAAAACCTATACTTTTTTAGTGTTGATGAGAAAAACACCACAATTGATGGAAAAAAGCTGATGCAGCATTAATCGAAAGAAGATTAACCTGGGGCTGGACGAGAGAGGGCATAGTTTGTAAGAGAGCCAGACTCTCTTGCAGATGACCCAGGTTTGATACCAACAAACCACGACATGGCAGCGTCTGAAAACTCAAGTCCAGGGATGTTACTCCGTTCCAGGGGACTCAACACCCCTATTCGACCTTGCTGCATTGACACGAGGGTGCACAAACCGCACGCAGACGCAGCTACATTTCTGACAAAATTCAGAAATACAAAAATTATAATAAGAAAATTTTTCAAAATGACACAATTAAACCAATCCATGCTTATACACATCAACGTAATTTATACCCCAAAATGTCAGACGTGCCACCAACTTATGTATACAATTCTAAGGACTTTTAAGGACAGAAATTACCTAGCACACTAGTACAGTCAAACCTAAATAATATTCTTACTCATGTCCTTATAGATAAGTCAAAAGGACTGGGCAAAAAAGATAGATCAGAGACAATATCACTCAAACGAATAACTATATATACACACATGATATAAAGCACAAGATATTCAGCATTATCATATGTTTGGACTACCAAACACTAAGTTATTGATCTCATCTCCATCTTATTGAGGTTATCATCCTTAAAACTGAGGTAAATATTTTGGTAACTGACCTCAACGTAAATATCCATTGTGTATAACTAAATTGAATAAACACATGGGAATTCTTGATCCTCAAGAGGAAGTAGTTAACTAAAAATATATTTCATCGCATCCCTGGAAAACTACACCACTTGAATTTAGCTTGATTTTTATGATAAGACATTTCCTACCCATGGCCTGTAGCTGGAGATCCCAGTTACAGCCTAGATTAAAATGGATTGAATTCTTACTCTATGTTATATTAAGACATTTGACACTAAAAAACACACCTTTGGATGAAACAGGCAGGCTTTTTTGCCAAACCCATGTAAAATATCTCTGAACTCTGAGAGCATTTGGTAATCGTAGAACCTACCGCAGGACTTGAAAGGACAATTTCAAAAGTTTGATACTTTATATAGTTGTAATTCAAAATAATGTTATGATATATCATCAGAATGGTAATAACATACTTACTTAAGGTATCGTGCACACAGAACTTGTTATTAAATTTCAACCCTCACCTGACTTGTACTGATCCCTGGTCACAGTATAGATTAAAGGGACAACAATGTTTTTCATGTCTTCCTATATTGATAGCCAAGTAGAAAACTCTTGACATTTTTCTAATAACTAAAATGTTTTGGTCAAGGAAAAGCTGGGCATCTAACTCCTTAACCAGATTATGCCATTAAAGGAAAGATTTTTTTAGTATAAGTGGTGTAGAGTAAACCTAACCTTCAGCTTGGTTTCTGTTTACAGTATGCTTATCACTCCTCCCCATCTTGAAAACTATACAATCATATTTAGGGTCCCTGGGAAACAAGAGAGGCTGGAATGAATTGAGACTGTCATGCAACTCCTTATAATTAAACAGAACAGTGAACTAATAAAATGGATAAATATCAATTGAAATGTAAAGTCATGTGTCTGATAAATACTTTCAAATAAATGATAAAACAGAATACTATGAGACTACAAAGCAGGAACTATGACAAAGATGGAAAAGAGAGCAAAATTAAGAGCATAAAGGAGATGAAATAGCAAAATCACAGAGTCATGCTTCTGACTTCTGGACACAGATAGCTTCTGACTTCTAAAATAATCTAAAGGTAAGATTTCATGTTCTCCTTAGCAATAGCCTAGTTAAAAGACTGTTATTTGTTTAGATCATAGCAATAAAAGATTCTCTGACATCCTTCTATGTTAGATGGTGGTATACAATGTTGCTTGTCCACCCACACACACACTAGTTTAAGCTCAATAATTTTCTAAATTCTGCAGAGTTTTTTTTTTTATTTCTTATCTTTGGTATTTTAATTTTAAAATATAAAAAAATTTTTGTTTTTTGACTTTCTGTCGAATATGACTGGCATTTGTCATATTTAGGTCCCTCAGTCATCTGCACCTCTAAGATGGCAGAGATATCATACAGTCAAAGAGTCCCCAGACTAGATTTCGAGATGTGTTCACAATCTTCACTTTCATCTGTCGATAGCCTTTGTTCTGGATGTAAATCCAGTTTCTCCCTTAGGGCAATTATATCTTACATCCCACTGTGTAAGGGGTGACTTGGGAGATAATACATTTTTTGTGTTTGCTCTAGCCGAATTAATTTCTAACTGTTAATATGAAATGAAACAGTAACAACATCTATACTACTCGTCTAATCCGACAAGAAACCCCGTGTACTACTTCTACCCTATATAAGAAATATAAAGCCAGATCCAGTTTGTAGATGACGCATCCAGCCTCGACCCCTTTCCCATGCAGGAGATTGTCTTTTTGCTGTATGGAATATTGCTTGTGCTTCATAAACTGGAATTAGTGCTGTGTCTGCAAACTTCCATTTGTCTCTCTGTACCATGGCTAGAAAGGAACCTATGGGAAAAAGATGGCATCACAGGAAAGGCTCCTTAAGGAAAAGTGGTGAATAAGAATTCTGGCCCTAAGTAGTGAAGTTCTTAATATTTCCAGTTTTGCCAGGTCAACCACCTGGTCATATACCACAGCTAGGGGAAGACTGTTCTCAATCTCAAGCCATGCTAAAGTTGGGATTGCCGAGGAGGAATTTTTAAGCACTTCCTTAAGGAAACATGAAAAGTTCTAATACAATACATAAAAAAGAAGCGAGAATAACTTAGTTGCTTATGAACTATGAACTTTTCTTGCCTGGGGAAGTTCTTGCCCTCTAGTGTAGTTGCCTAATGGAGTGAGCCACAGACTGCCAGATTTTTGGGAAGTGTAATTTGCACCTTATTTTTATTTCTGTTTTCAATCCATGCTTTCCTTAAAACCTTAAGCTTAAGCTCCTCAACATAATTGGTTTCTTTATTGTTTTTTTTTTTTTTTGTTTTGTTTTTTTTGTTTGTGTTTTTTTTCTTTGTCTTTTCGACAGGGTCTTCCCTGAAACGACAGTTGTCGGAATCTCACTATCTGATATGACATAGGCTGGCCTCGAACTCACAAAGATCGCCTGTTGCCTCCCAATGATAAAAGGCGTGCGGCACGCAAGCCCACGGTTTTATTCTTTTTAAAGTCTCCTCTCCACTCACACCGTTCTACATGTCTGTCTGCCCTCCCTGACAGCTTTAAATAGGTCTGGTTTATTTATTCATTTTGTTCTTTTTTTTTTTTTTTTTTTTTTTTTTTTTTTTTTTTTTTTTTTTTTTTTTTTCTTTCAATCTCTGATTAAATTGTCCCAAAGCTTCTATTCCAGTTTATTCTTAAATTATTTCATGAATGAGACTATGAAAACTTAAAGGACCCCGTTTTCTCCTGTACCAACAGTAGGACCACCAGACATTACTGAGTATCTTTAAAAAATTTTTTAGACCAGGTTGGAGGCGCTATGTTTTCTTTAATCCTAGACACTTGCGATAGGCAGGGGAGGCGGATCCTTGTTGGTTCAAGCCGCCTGGTCTACAGGAGTGAGTCAGGGACAGCTGGGGCTACAGGGAGCGCCCTGCCTTGAAAAAGACGAAAAAAAAAAGTTTTTTTTAAATGTATGTATATGTGGTGTAAGTGCACCCCATGTTGTGCAAATTGCAGGTAACAGGGATAGACAAGAAGGACCAGGATGACCTGGAACTGACTATGCAGATGGTGTTATCCCCGTGTAAGGGCTAGGACTCACGCCCCATTTTCTGCAGAGCGGGCCATGTTCTCTTAAACGCTGAGCACCCCCTCCGACCCCCTGCTATATCATCTTAATTGTTCAGCATTGAATAAAATGCTGCACACTCTTCCAATATTGTTTTCTGGGGGCTTTTTTTTTGCTTTAATGATTATTATGAGGTCAGAGGACGTGATCTGTCGGTTTTGGTTTGATATTCATAATGGAACAAAAGCTTATTTCTCTAAAAATCTAGATAGCTTTGATTTGTTTTTTAAACTTGTTTCCATAGTCCTCACCATTCTCAATTGACTCTGAGTCGCTTCCCCTCTCCATGCCCCCCACCCCAAACAGAGTCCCTGCAATCTACCATACATGTCCTGCATCTTTTTATGAGTTCTTTCTGGATTTTTTTTTTCGTTCTTTTGTGTTGTTCTCTCCAAATTGTATTGCTACAGTATACCACACACCACATCACACCACACACACAAAAACACACACATATAATATATTCTATATATACATAGTTATTCGATTTACTATTAGCATAAATACCCATACCTTGAATTGGATGGACTCTTTTTCTAAAATAGTCATGTTTTCCTCAGAAAAGTGCTCAACAAGGTTCCTCCTTCTTGGCACTCCCAAAACAACCCATCAATCCTGACACTTTTACTTCCACATGGGGGTCTTTCCCCCCATGGTCCCATGCATCCTGTCTTGATACCCCTTCACTGGCCTCCATGATTCACCCCAGGTAGTCCAACAATGGCAATCTATAATCTGAAGAGAGTATAGTTGGCTTTTTTAAGCACAATATTAAACAGTCATTTAAACTTGTCAGTTCTAATATATGACTTATTGATTTTACTAATAAATTATTCAGGTCACTTAATAATAGAATTACTGTGGATACAGCTTTCCAAATAAGAAGTGCAATGGAAAACTACCACAAGTTCAGTTTGTGAAATACACATATGCATGCGTATGATAAAAGTAGAATCAGAAATAAAAAAATAGCATTTTGCTGGTTTTGAGTAACTAGCAAAACTGAATCATAATCAATAATGGAATTTAGTTCTAACATCACCTTACATTTTTATATCCAAGACATAAATAAGGAAAATAATAAGAGCAATTCTATTATACATTTCAGAACAAAAAATGAACTCTAAAATTTCAACCTATTGAAAAGAATATAAATCTCCAAACACAGTAATGTATAGATATAGATGATATTGATATAAATTAGATATAGATATAGATTAGCTATACATATAGATAGATATATGAGTACATTACATATGTATCATTTATCATTAAATGACACTTGGAGAAAAATTTAAACACTCTAGGAAAAATACTTCATGTGGAGATGAGGACACCATACATGAAAAAGAAAAATTATGTGATGTACACCATATGCTCATAAGCTACATAAAATAACCCTAATATTTTGGTTTTGTATGTTTTCTATTCTTTGAACTTTCTCACCTTTGTATGTTTAGTGCATGTCAAATGTGTGGGTACAGTTGGACCACACATCAGGTGTACCTGTGGAAAGTTTTCTTCTTCCTTTGAACACAGGCTCTCTTAAAAGCCTGGAGCTCACCAATTACTGTAGCCTGGCTGGCCAATGAGTCCCAGGTAGCCTACTCTTCCCATTTCCCTTGCAGTGGGATTACCACTACTCTATTACAGAGGGCATTTTTATGTGGGTTCAGAATATTGTATTAAAATCTTTGTATCTACAATGTAGTTACTTTACTTCCTGAGGCCCTGTATCTTTTGTTGTTAAAATATTTTGAATTAAGGGGCTGGAGAGATGGTCCTTAGGGTTTTTACAGAGCGCAATGCTCTTGCAGTAGGACCAGGGTTCGATCCCCCAGCACCCCCATGCAGCCGGAGAACCGTACGAAACTCCAATTCCAGGAGAACTCCAGTTCCAGCGGGAATCCAACACCCTCTTCTCGGAACCTCTTTAATTGGCATTGCACGAAATGGGCGTGCACCAAAAACCTGATGTTAGACCATTACATTCATAACCACATACAACAAATAATTAAAATTTAAAAAAGAAAAGCAAAAAAAGGAAAAAATTTTGAATTTAAAATAGAAAAAAATATTTGAATTAAATCAAACTTTGAATTATTTATTTATGAATCCAATTATTGTTCATTTCTAACACATGCATAAGTTTTGATTATTCCTTTGATGATTTTAAACAAGAACTATTATAGTATCGAAGCAATATTATATTAATATACTCTAATATGCGTTTTGTACTGATGTTCCCAAGTTGGCATTCTAATTTCCCTATAACCATGAATTTTTTCAAAAGCAGTTTGATGTAGTCTTTATCTCTTGCAAGTTAAACTATATTAGCAAGTATACTTAGTAGGATATATTTTTCTGTTGTCTAACACAGGGATGTCCATAAAGTTGGAGACCTTCACAAGGATTCCAAAGTTTATCAACATGTCAGCTCAGCTATAAATGTATCCAGTTTTTCAAAGTTATATTCTTGGAAAACTGGAAGATGAAATGGTCTTCAGTTTGTTTTTGTTTTGCCTTCGCTTTCTGTCTGAAATGAAATGCATTCCATTCCAGTTTTTAATCCCTTCCCTTTAAAGATAACGATTCTTTCACATTTATATGTGACTTTTTATTTTGTTTTCAAAATATTTTATTTATAATTTTTATTTTATTTTATGTGCTGATGCCTGCATTTATGTAAGTGCAGCCATGTCCTTGCATTGTCCACAATCACCAGAAGAAGGAATGATTTCCCCAGAAGCGGAGTTTGGTTTGGTTGGTTGTTACCCACCATGTGTATGCTGAATACTGAACCTCAGTCCTCTGAAAGAGCAGCCAAGGTTTTTACTGTTGAGCCATCTCTCTTGCCTCTTAGCTGATTTTGTATTAGATACCTTCCTTACAGTATGAGACAATATGTGAAATAATATAAAGACAGGAATATATCTGTTAGGTCTTATAATTTCACAGGGTGAATGCATTGTGATTTAGCTCTTGATCAGGAACATGTATTTAGAGCTATTTTGTTGTTGTTGTTTGCTTGTTTGTTTGTTTGTTCTTCCTCCTGGGCCACTGAGATAGAGAGCCAAAGGTGGAGGGTCATGGGAGGATTAAGCCCAAATACAGATATCCCGTCACTCCTTCCCTCCAATCATCTCGCCCCCATAGACTATTTGTAATGATGCTGCCACATTGGAATCTGTCAGTGGATAAAACTGTTACTATATCAAAGCCCACACAATCTAATTGTCTCTGGAAGTACTTTCTCAGAGGCAGTGTGCTTTACTAATCATCTAGGCATGTAATCAAATCAGGTTGCACAATAAAAATTCCCCATATAGCTGGCTCTGTACGAATCCTTTTCTGCTTCTATGAGAGGTGTAGAATTGTCCTTATTAAAGCATTTTCAGTACCGTAAAGATACAACAATATTTTACGTCTACATTAAAGGTACATGATAATGGAAAGATGCAGTCATACGGTGAAGATTATGCTTTTCTTGATGTGTTCCTTTTTTTTTTTAGTAGTAAGACTCATTATTAGTAAATTATTTAAAACTTTCAATCCATGCAACATTTATTTTTGTTTTGTTTAAACCCGTATTGATGTGGACATACAAATAAATCCATTGTTAACATAAATATGCTCCTGATAAGGTTTACAAATTGTACTCTCTCCCAAAAGTATGCGACCCTAAAAAACTTCCCTCATATCATCTACCAATTTATACACCCAACACATATTCTCTTTCCTTTAAAAGGACAATATTCTCCTATGTATCTTATTTCCAAAACACAAACAATATGCCTTTTTATAATAAACTTAATTATTTTTCTTTTCATAAGACATTCATGGTTTCAGCATTTGATTATATGATAATTTTCACATTGNACAAACAGTGGCTGGAATGTAGCTGAGTGGTATAGAATGTTTGCCCAGCATGCTCAAGGCCTGAGTAGGCTGGAGTTTGATTCCTAGCACCACACACACAAATTATTTCTTTTTTGGGTGGGGAGGTATTTCTTGAGATAGGGTATTCCTGTAGCCTGGCTGGCCTGGAAATCACTGTGTAGACCAGCCTGGGCTTGGTCTTATAGAGATCTGCTTGCTACTTGCCTCTGTCTCATGGGTGCTGGGATTGAAGGCATATGCTAACATACCTGGCTCTCACAAGTGTTCTTAACCATTAAGCAACAGTATTTAAAAGCTCACCAGCTAGGCAAAAGAGGGACACACAAGGGTGCCTACCACAGGCAACATGACTGAGGGCTGTGAGGAAGGTGTCAGGAAAGGAAATGGGCCCATTGGGGTCTTATAAAAGGATAGACTCTTTCTGTTGTTGTTCTTTTAATATCTGTGTCTATACCAATGTAACCTACCATAACAACTAGTAATGTTTAAATACATATATATCCAATTGCGAGTGCTTCATTAGTAGGACCGAAAGGCTATATATTATAATGTTTAAATACATATATATCTATTGTGTGTGCTTCATTAGTAGGATTGAAAGGTTATGCCTGGACAAGCTGGCAGCCCATGAAAGAAAACAGCCAGAATTGACAAGAGACCAAGACAACAGCTCCAGAGAAAGTAGACTGTTTTCCATCCCATCAACGTGTGCCCCTTTTCTAAGCCTAGGGAACAATCTGCGGAAGAGGAGGCGCGGTAGAATGTAAGGGCTGCGATTGGGGTGAAAGGTGAAACTACAACAATACTGTAAAAAAAAAATGAAAACAAAACAACAACAACAACAACAAAAACAGAAAGATGCAGAAAAGTTACGGCAGAATGCATGATCTGGGATGGGTAGGGGTGGGGCAGGGTAAAGGGAAGGGTATATACGCCTGAACTGAATTGGAAAATGATGTATGAAATACACAAAGCATCAATAAAAAATAAATAAATAAATAAATAAATAAATGGATAGACTCATTGTTTATGCTCTGATATCCCAGTTCTGGGGCCCTTTTCCATTCCAATGGGAGCTGACAGACTGCAGCAAAGGTGGTTTCTGCACTTAATTTACTTTTTTAGAAATTTATTTATTTTTTATCAAATCTAGACCCGTGTCCCCCCATACCCCCACCCCACCAGAGCTCATGCATTCTGCTAAACATGCTTTTCATCTCTTTCTCAGTCTTTCTCAATATTCTCCATGTGGAAGTTGACTGTTTTGAGCAGCAGTTCACTGTTTAAGTCAGTTTTTTGATGCAGTCATTTCTGTTGTTGTTGTTGTTGTTGTCGTTGTTGTTGTTGTTGTTTCCAATATGCATCATTCCCAACTGCTTTGGACAAAAACTCAAGGGGCCATGCACAAGAAATACTTACAACTAGGTAATTGGCACTAGCATCCACAGATGAGAGATACCATTTGTCCTTTGTTTTTCTGGGACTGTGTTACTTCACTCAGCATGATGTCCTCTAGCTCCAGCCATTTTCCTGAAAAGCTCATGATGTCATCTTTCTTTACTGCTGCATAGAACTCCATTGTGTAGATGTACCACATTTTCTCTATCCACTCATCAGTTGAGGGGCATTTGGGTTGGTTCCAGCTCCTTGCTATTGTGAAGAGAGCTGAAAGAAACATGGCCGTGCATGTATCTCTGTGGTGGGGTCAGTCTTGAGGGTACATGCCTAGGAATGGTATGGCTGGGTCGGGTGGCAAGTTCATTCCAAGTCTTCCAAGGGTTCTCCACACTGCTTTCCATAGTGGCTGCATGAGTTTATATTCCCACCAGTAGTGGATGAGTGTTCCCCTTTTCCCACAACCTCTCCAGCACTTGGCATCATTTGTTTTCTTGATCCTAGCCAGTCTTATTGGAGTAAGATGATATATTAAACTGGTTTTGATTTGCATTTCCTTAATGATTAGTGATGTTGAACACTTCTTAAGGTGTTTCTCAGCTATCTCTAATTCCTCACTTGTGAAGTCTCTGTTCAGCTCTTTGCTCCATCTATTGAGTGGGTCATTTGTTTTCTTTCTTCTGTGTTTTGTTGAGTAGTTTATATATTCTGGAATCAATGCTTTGTCAGATGTTGCTGTGGTGAAGGTTTCCTCCCACTCTGTGGGATTTCTCTTCACTTCCTTGATTGTTTCTTTTGATGTACAGAAGCTTTTGAGTTTAATGAGGTCCCATTTAATTGTTGACCTTAATTCTTGTGCAGCTGCTGTCTGATTTAGAAATTCTTTTCCTATGCCTATGTCTTGTAGTTTGCTGCCAACTTTTTCTTCTATCGCCTTCAGAGTTTGGGGTTTCATGTTAAGGTCTTTGATCCATCTGGAGTTGAATTTGTACAGGGCGAGAGGTAGGGGTTTTATTTCATTCTTCTACAAGTGGTGATCCAGTTTTGCCAACACCACTTGCTGAAGATGCTGTCTTTTCTCTATTGTGTCTTCTTGGTCCCCTTGTCAAATTTGAGATGGCTGAAATTGTATGAGCTCAAGTTTGGATCTTCAGTTTTGTTCCATTGGTCAACAGGTCTGTTTTTGTGCCAGTACCAAGCTGTTTATATGGTGCACTTCTTTTTCTGTCTTTTAGTATTTACTTGTTGTCTGTGCCTGTTACTCCCTCTGATGTGACTTCTTTTCTAATGCTTTTGTTGCTGTTTTGTGTATTTCAGATGTCATTTTTCAATTCAGTTTAGACATATTCAAAGTTGCTTTCAGATAAACAGAAATATAACAATAATGTTGTTCAGCTTGCCTTTCATCTGGGGGATTTGGTGTTGCATCCACAAATGAGGGAAACCATTCACTTTGTGTCTCTGGGACTGTGTTACTTCACTTAGCATAATGGCTTTGACCTGCAATCATTTACCTACCAAGTTCAAAATGTCATTTTTTTTTTTTACCTATGAATAGTACTCCGTTGTGTTCATGTACCACATTTTTGTCATCCACTCATCGAGCTCTTCGCTATTGTGAAGAGAGCTGCAATAAACATGGCTGTGCATGTATCTTTGCAGTAAGTTGAATCTTGTGGTTATATACCCAGGAGTTTTATAACTGGGTCAGGTGGTAGGCTCATTTTGAGTCTTTTAAGGGTTCTCCATACTCCTTTATACAATAGCTGTACAAGTTTACATTCCCGCCAGCAGTGGATGAGTGTTCCCCTTTCCCCACAATCTCTCCAGCATTTGGTGTCTTTTGTTTTCTTGATCCTAGCTAGTCATATTGGAGTGACATGATATCAGAGATTGTTTTTGATTTGCATTTCCTTAATTACTGATCTGACTTCTATCTCTTGTGTTTTAACCAACACTTCAAATCTGGAGATCCCTTTTCTCGTGGGTATACTCTCCTCCAAAAATCATTTCTCCAAGCCTTCGTTAAAAACCAGGTAAGATCATTGTAGCAAAAGGAAAACTCTTTTGATTTTAAGTATTCTGACCACAGAGTTAAACAACATTGTCAAAAAACAAGGACATTTTAAACTAGTGAATTTGGGAGTTTAGAATCCAGTGATATTGAATTTTCTTATTTATACTCCTTTATGCTAGGCCTAATAACATATTCTGTTCCAGACATGCTGATAAAAATATTTTAAAAGTACACAAAACATTTGTCTTCTTTGAATTTGAAGAAAAGCTGACCCAATAAAAGCTACCCAAATGCCTAAAGATCAAAGAAAAAACTCCAATGAACCCCTGACAAATACTAGGAACACTACTAAAGAACCCTAAAGTGAAGACTCCTTAGATATAACTCAGGATAAACATCTTAAAAGAATAATTATAAACATGATTAAAGCAATTAAGGAGTTGAAAGGATTTAAAGATTTCATAAATAAAGAAGTCAGGAACTTAAAAGAAGAGGGGGACAAATTAAAAGAGGACAATGATAAACTGCAGAATGAAATTACAAAAGATATAGAAACATTGAAGAAAATTCAAATTGAATTAAAAAAAGAAATACAACGGTCCACAAACCAAATGGAAAGTATGTGAAAAACTCTCAATAACAGAATGGATGAAGTAGAAAATGGAATATCTAGGTGACTTTCCAGGGCTGGAGAGATGGCCAAGTGGTTAAGAGTGCCGACTGTTCTTCCACAGGACCCGGGTTGGATCCCCAGCACCCACATGTCGGCTGAGAACTGTCTTTAACTCCAGTTCCAGGGGAATCCAACACCCTCTTCTGACCTCTGCAGCACTGCATGACATGGGTGCACAAACCTACATGCAGACAGTACATTCATACACATAAAAATAAATAAAATTTTAAAAATGGACTTCCCTTTCGGGTTTTTTTTTTTTTTTTTTTCACCTAGGGCTATAAATTTCCCTCTTAGGACAACTTTTAAAGTATCCCACAGGTTTTGTGGTGTTGTATTGTCTCTTTCATTCAGTTCCATGACTATTTTTATTTCATTCTTTATTCCTTCCCTGACCCCTTCATTAGTCAGGATTGTGTTGTTTAGTCTCCATGTGTTCTTGTAGCTAGTAGGGCTTATTCCGGAGTTAATATTGAGCTTTAAACAATCTAACACTACAGCTAAAATCACTTGAAAGGTAACAACAAATGAACCCTAAAGTCAACAGACAGGAAGAAATAACAAAAACCCAAGTTGAAATCAATGAAATAGAAACAAAGAAAACAATAAATGAATCAATGAATCCAAAATCAGGTTGTTTGAAAAGATAAATTAAATAGACAGACCTCTAGCCAAATTAACCAAAAGAAAGAGCAAGCAACTCCAAATCAATAGTATTCATGATGAAAGGGGAAACATCACAACAAAGAAAAGATCCAGACAATCATATGAGAGTACTTCAAAAACCTATACTCTACTAAATTTGAAAACCTAAGAGAAATAGATGAATATCTGAAATCCTGGGAACCAACAAAGCTTGACCAAGAAGAGATTGACAGTTTAAACAGACACATAATATTTGAGGAAATTGAAGATGTAATAAAAAAACCTCCCAACCAGAAAAAACCCAGGCCCAGGTTTCACAGCAGAATTCTATTAAACATTTAAAGAGATCTTACAACCATTACTACTCAAACTGTTCAGAAGGATACAAACAAATGGAAATCTCCCAAATTCCTTCTATAAAGTCAGCATCACACTCTAATACCAAAACCAGGCAAAGATACAAGCAAAAAAAGAAAGTTATAGACCTGTCTCATTAGTGAACTTAGATACAATATTCTCAACAAAATACTTGCAAATCACATACGGACACACATCGAAAAGATCATCCATTATGATCCAGTTGGATTCATACCAGAGATGCAGGGATGGTTAGCCATACATAAATCAATAAATATCATAAAGCAAATAAATTGAAAGATAAAAACCACATGATCATCTGAACTGTTGCAGAAAAAAGCCTTTGACAAGATTCAGCATCCCTTCATGTTTACAGTTCTAGAGGGAATTTGACTGAAGGGAACATTCCTCAACATGATCAAAGACATATATAACAAACCCACTGCCAACATCATCCTAAATGGGAAAAATTGGAAGCATTCCCTTTAAAGGCAGGAACGCAGCAAGTCTGCCTCTTCAACATAGTGTTTGAAATGCTTGCTAGGGCAATAAGACAAGAGAAGGAAATTAAAGAAGTACTAATCAGAAAAGAGGAAGTCGAACTATCCCTTTTTCATATGATATGATAGTTTACCTAAGGGATGCTACAAACTCCACCAGAAAACTTCTAGAAATGATAAAGAGTTTCAGAAAAATGGCAGCTACAATATTAATCTAGAAAAATCAGTATCCTTTCTTTACACCAACAATAAACAATTGGAGATGGAATATAAGAAGACCTTCTCATTCACAATAGCCTCAAAAATATACCTGGTAACAAACCTAACCAAAGATACCAAAGATCTCTATAGCAAAAATTTAAACCCCTCAAGAAGGAGACTGAAGATGCTATCAAAAAGTGGAAAGACTTCCTGTGCTCATGGATTGGAAGAATTAATACAGTAAAAATGTCCATTATGACCAAATTGATATACGGATTCAATGCAATGCCAATCAAAATCCCATGAGCTTCTTTGCAGACTTGAAAATTCCTTAAATTCATATGGAAAAACAAAAGACCCCAAATAGCTAAAGCAACCTCGAGCAGAAAGTGCAATACAGGGGGAATTGGTTTACCAGACTTCAAGCTATATTACAGAGCTATAGTCATAAAGACAGTCTTGTACTGGCAGGGGCAAAGAAAAAAGCTCAGTGGAGGAAGGATAGCATCTTCAACAAACAGTACTGGCAAAACTGGATCACCATTTGTAGAAGAAAAAAATTAAACCCCTACCTTTCACCCTGTACAAAAATCAACTCCAAATGGATCAAAGATCTCAATGTGAAACCCAAAACTCTGTGATAGAAGAAAAAATTGGCAGCAGCCTACAAGATATACACATAGGAAAAGACTTTCTAAATCAGACAGCAGCTGCACAGGAAATAAGGTCAACCATTGACCAATGGAACCTCATCAAACTCAAACGCTTCTGTACCGTGAAAGAATCAATCAAGGAAGTGAAGAGAAAACTCACAGAGTGTGAGGAAACCTTCACCACTGATACATCTGACAGAGCATTAGCATTCAGGATATATAGTCTACTCAAAAAACAAAGAAGTAAGAAAACAAATGACCTACTCAAAAGATGGAGTAAATAGCTGAACAGAGAGTTCACCAGTGATAAAGTAATGATGGCTGAGAAACATCTTAAAAAGTGTTCATCATCTTTAATAATCAAGGAATGCAAATTAAAACCACTCTCAGCTATCATCTCACTCCAATAAGACTGACAATATTCAAGAAAGCAAAAGACACCAAATGCTGGAGAGATTGTGGTGAAAGGGGAACACTCATCCACTGCTGATAGGCATGCAAACTGGGGCAACCCCTATGGAAAGCAGTGTGGAGAACACTTAAGAAACTGAAAATGAGCCTACCACCTGACCCAGTCATACCACTCCTGGGTATATACCCACAAGACTCATACTACTGCAAAGATACATGCACGTCTATGTTTATTGCAGCTCTCTTCACAATAGGGAAGAGCTAGAACCAAACTAAATGTCCCTCAACAGAGGAGTGGATAGCAAAAATGTGGTACATCTACAAAATGGAGTTTTATGCAGCAGTAAAGAAAGATTACATCAGGAACTTTGCAGGTAAATGGATGGAACTCAAAGCCATTATGCTAAGTGAAGTAACACAGTCCCAGAAAAACAAACAGTGAATGGTTTCCCTCATTTGTGGATGCTAACACTAAAGGCCAAGTTGAAAGACTAGCTGAACAACATTATTGTTATATTTCTTTATATCTGAAAGCAACTGTGTTGTTATAATGTAAATCTCGTAACCTGCTTTAGAATCGACCTAACATTTATTTTCAGACTCTGTAATTACTGTATAAGGGTGGAAGGTATGTATTCATATTTTAGAGTAATATAAAATTAAAGGGGAAAATGTGAATTTCTAAACATATTTTGGAATTAACATACAATATATTCATAGAGGTTATAATTTTGATATATATGTGATGGTTATATAGGCATATGTTGGAGCAATATAAAGGGGAGGAAAAACATACAACAACATAAAGACCGGGTCAAAGAACTGACTGATACAGTTAAACTCTGCCCCAAACAACAAGCCTCTGCCATGAAAAACTTTGAAAAGACTGGGAGAAAGATGTAACACATGTATAGTAGAAGGCATTAACCGGGGGGGGGGCAGAAAGAAGGGAAAGTGTCTAAATTGGACTGAAAGTTAATGTATGAAATACAAAAATCATCAATAAAAGTATTTTAAAAAGAATATCAAGATTAGATGACAATATGGAAGAACTGGGTAGATCAAGTAAAGATTGTGAAAAGTTAAAAAAAAAAACAAAACACAAGAATAATATTACCAAGAACTCTGGGACACTATGAAAAAACCAAATGTTTGTTTTTAGTTTTTTTTTTTTTTGTATTTTAGACAGGGTCTCCCTGTATCTCGTGTAAGCCCCGCTGTCTTAAGAACTTGATTTCTTTTTTTTTTTTTTTTTTTTTTTTTTTAGGTGCGTTATCACCACACCTGGCTTAAAGGCGGTTCTTAGCAGCAATGTGGGTGCTGGGAATCAAACCTGGGTCCTCTGGAAGAGCAGTCGGAGCTCTTAACCACTGAGCCATCTCTCTAGCCCTGCAAAGACCAAATATTTGAATCATAGGTATAGAAGAGGAAGAAAATTCACAAGATAGTGTCACTGCCCAGATTTTCAACAGAATTTTAGGGGAAAAATTTTCCAACTTAAAGAAAGAACTACCTGTAGGGGGCTGGAGAGATAGGCTAGCGGTTAAGAGCACCGACTGCTCTTGCAGAGGACCCGGGTTCGATTCCCAGCACCCACATGGCAGCTAAGAACCGTCTGTAACTTCAATTCCAGGAGAACTCCAGTTCCAGGGGAATCTGAGACCCTCTTCTGACCTCCGCGGCATTGCACAACACAGGTGCACAAACCTACATGCAGACACTACATTCATACACATACAAAAATAATAATAAATAAATAAATTTACATATATAAAAAGAAAGAACTACCTGTAATAATACAAGAAGCATATAGAACACCAAGTAGACAGACCCAGAAAAGATATTACCCAGGTCATATCATAGTCAAGACATTAGATATTCAAAGCAAAGAGAAGATGCTCAGGGCAGCAAAAGAAAAACAAGTTAGTTATAAGGGAAAACCCATTAGGATTACAGCTGAGTTTCATTGCAAACAAAGAAAGCCAGAAGAGCTTGGTCTAAAGTATTCCCAGTTCTAAATGACAATAGACGTCAATACAGAATACTATATCCAGCACATATGTCTATTATAATTGAAGGAGAGAGGAAAACATTCCACAACATAAATAAATTGAAAGAATTCTTGTCCAGAAAGCCATCCTTTCAGAGAATATTTGAAGCAATACAAAGAGTCAAGGGTAGAGATGACTGTAATTAACCAGCACCAAAAAATAAATGATACCGATACTATGGAAATATAAACATAGGAAAAAATGCACCAGAAATTAAAATGACTTTAATTAATATAATTCTCCCATCAATAACTATAAATATTAATAGACTGAATTCTCTAATCAAGAGACATAGACTCATTAAATGGACAAGGATAAAAAACCTATTCTTTTTGTTGTTTGTGAGAAACACACAATGATGGAAAAGCTGATTGCAGCATTATCAAAAGAACAATTAACGGGGCTGGAGAGATGGCCTAGTGGTTAAGAGCGCCGACCTCTCTTGCAGAGGACCCAGGTTTGATCCCCAGCAACCACATGGCAGCCGTCTGAAACTCCAAGTCCAGGAGAACTCCAGTTCCAGGGGGAATCCAACATCCTTTTCTGACCTGTGCTGCATTGCACGACAAGGGTGCACAAACCTGCATGCAGACAGTACATTCATACACATACAGAAATAAATAAAATTAATAAAAAAATTTTTAAAAAGAACAATTAACCAACATGTTATCACAATACTTAATTTTATACACACCAAATTCAGGTGCACCAAACTTTATGTATACAATTCTACAGGACTTTAAGACAGATTTTTACTCTAGCACACTAGTAGCAGTCAACTTTAATATCTCACTCTGTCCTTTAGATAGGTCAACTGGGCAAAAAAATAGACAGAGAAACATATCAACTCAACAATACAATATACCATATAATGGAATCACAAAGATATATCATCATTTCAATGGACTACCAACCATCTATGATCTCTCCCTCCTTATTGGTTATACCCCTTTAAAACTTGAGGTAAATATTTTGGTAACCTGACCCCTGATAAATATCCATGTATACTAAAATTGATAAACCACAATAGGATTCTTGATCCTCAAGGAAAGTAGTTAACTCAAATAATTATTTCTGCCCCCTGGAAACTACACACTTTGGAATTTAGCTATGTTTTATATGTAAGACATTTCCTACCCCTGACTTGTACTGGAGTCCCAGTTACAGCCACTAGATTAAATGGATATGAATCTTCTCTATGTATATGTAAGACATTTGACCACTAAGAAAAACACCTTTGGAGTGAACAGGCAGGCTTTTTTCCAAACCCATGTAAAATATCTCTGAACATCTGGAGAGATTTGGTCATGTAGAACCTACCAGGACTTGAAAGGACATTTCAAAGTTGATACTTTATAGTGGTACATTCAAAATAACTGTTATATATCTCCAGAATGGAAAATACTATTATGCTTAAGGTAATTAGTCACACAGAATGTTATTAAATTTCAGCCCACCCCTGACTTGTACTGAAGTCCCAGTCACAGGTATTGGATAAAGGGACACACATGTTTTACATGTCTCCCTGTATTATACAAGTGATAATTCTGACATTTATTTTCTATATAATGAGAAATTTGGCTCAGGAAAAGCTGGGCTCTACCTCCTTTAACCAGCATTTTGCATTCTAAAGGAAGATAGTATGAAGTGGTGTGATAAACCCCTTCAGCTTGGTTTCTGTTTACAGGTATGTTATACAACTCCTCCCCATCTTGAAAACTATAAATCAGGATTTAGGGGTCTGGGAAACAAGAGAGGCTGGAATGAATTGAGACTGTCATGCAACTCCTTTATAATAAACATGAACATGAACTATAAAAATGAAATATAATTGAATGTAAGTCATTGTCTGATAATACTTTCAAAATAAATGATAAAACAGAATACTTGAACTACAAAGCAGGAACTATGACAACAGTGGCAAAAAGAGCAAAATTAAGACATAAAGGAATGAAACTAGCAAAATCACAGATCATGCTTCTGACTTCTGACACAGATAGCTTCTGACTTCTAAAATATCTAACAGTAAATAATCATGTCTCCTTGCATAGCTATTAAAATAATGTTATTTGTTCTTAGTATCATTAGCAATAAAAGATTCTCTGACTCCTTCTATGTATAGGTGTATATTCATGTGCCTACACCCACACACACACCTATTTAAGGCTCAATATTTTCTAACTTCTGAGAGTTTTTTTTTATTCTTATCTTTGGTATTTTAATTTTAAAATTAAAAAAAATATTGTATTGAGTTTTGTGCATTTCATTCCACAAATCTCAATCATATTTAGGTCCCCTCAGTCATCTGCACCTCTAGATGGGCAGAGATATCAGACAGTCAAAGAGTCCCCAGACTAGATTCAGATGTGTTCTAATTTCACTTTCATCTGCGATAGCCTTCTTCTGGATGTTAATCCAGTTTCTCCCTTGGGCAATTATTTTACTCCCACTGTTAGGGTAGCCTTGGTGAGAATATAAATTTTTTGTGTTTGCTCTACCGAATTAATTTTCTACTTTAATATGAATGAACCAAGTAACAACATCCATCCTACTCTGTCCAATCCAAAGAGAACCCCTGTCTACCTTCTACCTTATAGAATATAAAAGCCCAGACTCCCAGTTTGTAGATGACGCTCCAGCTCTCGACCCCTTTCCCATGCCAGGAATCTGTCTTTTTGCTGTATGGAATATTGCTTGTGCTTCAGTAAACTTGGACTTAGTGCTGTGTCTGCAAACTTCACATCTTGTACCTCTGTACCTGGCTAAGAAAGGAACCTAGGAAAAGATGGCATCACAGGAAAGGCTCCTTAAGGAAAAGTGGTGAATAAGAATTCTGGCCCTAAGTAGAGTCTTAATTTTCCAGTTTTGCCAGGTCAACCACCTGGTCATAGTACCACAGCTAGGAAGACTGGTTCCACTCAAGCCATGCTAAAGTTGGGATTGCCGAGGAGGAACCTTCGAGCACTTCCTTAAGGAAAACATGAAAAGTTTAATAACAATAAAAAAAAAGAATTAGGCAGAATAACTAGTGCCTTAATGAAACTATGAACTTTTCTTGCCTGGAAACTTGCCCCTAGTGTAGTTGCCTATGGAGTGAGCCACAGACCTGCAGATTTTTGGAAGTGTAATTGCACCTTTTTTTCTTTCTGTTTTCAATCCATGCTTTCCTTAAAACTTTAAGCTTAAGCTCCTCAACATTTGGTTTCTTTATTGTTTTTTTTTTTTTTGTTTGTTTGTTTTTTTTTTGTTTTTTTTTTTGTCTTTTCAAGACAGGGTCTCCCTGTAACCCCAGCTGTCCTGGAACTCACTCTGTAGACCAGGCTGGCCTCGAACTCACAAAGATCCGCCTGCCTCTGCCTCCCAAGTGCTATAAAGGCGTGCGGCACCAAGCCCAGCGGTTTCTTCATTCTTTAAAGTTCCCCTCTCCACCACACCGTTCTACATGTCTGTCTGCCCTCCCTGACAGCTTTAAATAGGTCTGGTTTATTTATTTATTTTTCTTTATTTCCTCCATTCTCTTCCTCAGAGATTTAGTTTGTCTGTCCTGAGTATTTTTTTTTTCTTTCAATCTCTGATTAAATTGTCCCAAAGCTTCTATTCCAGTTTATTCTTAAATTATTTTATGAATGAGACTATGAAACTTTAAAGGGACCCCGTTTTCTCCTGTACCAACAGTAGGACCACCAGACATACTGAGTATCTTTAAAAAAATTTTTTAGACCCAGGTTGGAGGCGCATGTCTTTAATCCTAGCACTTGGGAGGCAGAGGGAGGCGGATCTTTGTGAGTTCAAGGCCAGCCTGGTCTACAGAGTGAGTTCCAGGACAGCTGGGGCTACAGGGAGACCCTGCCTTGAAAAGACGAAAAAAAAAAGTTTTTTTAAATGTATGTATAGTGGTGTAAGTGCACCCATGTTGTGAAATGCCAGTAAAGGATAGAAGAAGGCACCAGATGACCTGGAACTGGAGCTTTGGATGGTTGTTACCCCTCGTGTAGGTGCTAGGACTCAAGCCCCATTTCTCTGCAAGAGCGGCCAGTTCTCTTAACCGCTGAGCCACCCCTCCAGACCCCATGCTCATCATCTTAATGTTCAGCATTGAATAAAATGCTGCACACTCTTCCAATATTGTTTTCTGCTTAATGATATTATGAGTCCAGAGAGTGATCTGTCGGTTTTGGTGATATTAATAAATGGAAAAAAGTTCATTTCTCTAACAATCTAGTAAGCATTTTTATTGTTTTTAAACTTTTTCCATAAGTCCTACACCATTTCTCAATTGAATCTAGAGTCGCTTCCCTCTCCATGCCCCCCACCCCACCGGAGTCCCTGCACTCTACCATACATGTCCTGCATCTTTTTCTGAGTCTTTCTGGATTTTTTTTTTCAGTTCTTTTGCTGTTGTTCTCTCCAACTTGTATTGCTACAGTATACACACACACACACACACACACACACACACACACACACACATATATATATATATATATATACATAGTTATAGATTTATATATATGCATAAATACCCATATCACTTGAATTGGAGGACTTATTTTTCCTAAAATATGTCATGTTTTCCTTAAGAAAGTGCTCAAAGGTTCCTCCTTGGCAATCCCAAACAACCATCAATCCTGAACTTTTACTCCACATTGGGGTCTTTCCCTCCCATGGTCCCATGCATCCTGTCTTGATACCCCTGTACTGGCCTCCATGATACAACCCAGGTAGTCCAACAATGGCAATCTATAATCTGAAGAGAGTATAGTTGGCTTTTTTAAGCACAATATTAAACAGTCATTTAAACTTGTCAGTTCTAATATATGACTTATTGATTTTACTAATAAATTATTCAGGTCACTTAATAATAGAATTACTGTGGATACAGCTTTCCAAATAAGAAGTGCAATGGAAAACTACCACAAGTTCAGTTTGTGAAATACACATATGCATGCGTATGATAAAAGTAGAATCAGAAATAAAAAAATAGCATTTTTGATGGTTTTGAGTAATAGGAAAACTGAATCATAATCAATAATGGAATTTAGTTCTAACATCACCTTACATTTTTATATCCAAGACATAAATAATGAAATAATAAGAGCAATTCTATTATACATTTCAGAACAAAAAATGAACTCTAAAATTTCAAAATATTTGAAAAGAAATATAAATCTCCAAACACAGTAATGTATAGATATAGATGATATTGATATAAATTAGATATAGATATAGATTAGATATACATATAGATAGATATATGAGTACATTACATATGTATCATTTATCATTAAATGACACTTGGAGAAAAATTTAAACACTCTAGGAAAAATACTTCATGTGGAGATGAGGACACCATACATGAAAAAGAAAAATTATGTGATGTACACCATATGCTCATAAGCTACATAAAATAACCCTTAACTTATTTTGGTATTTGTATGTTCTATTCTTTGAAATTTTCACCTTTGTATGTTAGTGCATGTTCACATGTGTGTGTACAGTTGGACAACATCAGGTGTCATGTGGAAGTTTTTCTTCTTCCTTTGAAACAGCCTCTCTTAAAAGCCTGGAGCTCACCAATTACTGTAGCCTGGCTGGCCAATGAGTCCCAGGTAGCCTACTCTTCCCATTTCCCTTGCAGTGGGATTACCACTACTCTATTACAGAGGGCATTTTTATGTGGGTTCAGAATATTGTATTAAAATCTTTGTATCTACAATGTAGTTACTTTACTTCCTGAGGCCCTGTATCTTTTGTTGTTAAAATATTTGAATTAAGGGCTGGAGAGATGGCTTAGCGGTTAAGAGCGCCAACTGCTCTTGCAGAGGACCCGGGTTCGATCCCCAGCACCCACATGGCAGCCGAGAACCGTCCGAAACTCCAATTCCAGGAGAACTCCAGTTCCAGGGGAATCCGACGCCCTCTTCTGACCTCCACCGCATTGCACGAAATGGGTGCACAAACCTGCATGTAGACAGTACATTCATACACATACACAAATAAATAAAAT
Organism: Rhizomys pruinosus; assembly: GCA_009823505.1. NCBI lineage: Eukaryota > Metazoa > Chordata > Mammalia > Rodentia > Spalacidae > Rhizomys > Rhizomys pruinosus. The sequence goes on along the minus strand of VZQC01007270.1, from coordinate 644,607 downwards.
TAAAAAGAAAAGAAAAAAAGAAAAAATATTTGAATTAAATAGAAAAAATATTTGAATTAAATAATTGACATTATTTTATTTATGAAATCACTTATTGTTCATTTCTAACACATGCATAAGTTTTGATTATTCCTTTGATGATTTTAAACAAGAACTATTATAGTATCGAAGCAATATTATATTAATATACTCTAATATGCGTTTTGTACTGATGTTCCCAAGTTGGCATTCTAATTTCCCTATAACCATGAATTTTTTCAAAAGCAGTTTGATGTAGTCTTTATCTCTTGCAAGTTAAACTATATTAGCAAGTATACTTAGTAGGATATATTTTTCTGTTGTCTAACACAGGGATGTCCATAAAGTTGGAGACCTTCACAAGGATTCCAAAGTTTATCAACATGTCAGCTCAGCTATAAATGTATCCAGTTTTTCAAAGTTATATTCTCTGGAAACTGGAAGAGTGAATGGTCTTTAGTTTGTTTTGTTTTGCTTAGCTTTCCCTGTCTGAAATGAAATGCATTCCATTCCAGTTTTTAATCCCTTCCCTTTAAAGATAACGATTCTTTCACATTTATTATGTGACATTTTTATTTTGTTTTTCAAAATATTTTATTTATAATTTTTATTTTATTTTATGTGTGATGCCTGCATGTATGTAAGTGCAGCAATGTCATGCATTGTCCACAATCACCAGAAGAAGGAATGATTTCCCCAGAAGCGGAGTTTGGGGTGGTTGTTACCCACCATGTGTATGCTGAATACTGAACCTCAGTCCTCTGAAGAGCAGCCAAGTGTTTTTACTGCTGAGCCATCTCTCTTGCCTCTTAGCTGATTTTGTATTAGATACCTTCCTTACAGTATGAGACAATATGTGAAATAATATAAAGACAGGAATATATCTGTTAGGTCTTATAATTTCACAGGGTGAATGCATTGTGATTTAGCTCTTGACAGGAAACATGGGATTAAAGCTATTTTTGTTGTTGTTTGTTTGCTTGTTTGTTTGTTTGTTTCTTCCTTCCTGGGCACTGCAAGGAGAGAGAGGCAAAGGTGGAAGGGTCATGGGAGGATAGAGCCCCAAATATAGATATCCAGTCACATACTTCCTCCAACAATGCCCCATAGACTATTTGTAATGATGCTGCCACATTGGAATCTGTCAGTGGATAAAACTGTTACTATATCAAAGCCCACACAATCTAATTGTCTCTGGAAGTACTTTCTCAGAGGCAGTGTGCTTTACTAATCCTCTAGGCACTGTTAATCCAATCAGGTTGACAATAAAAATTCACCATCATAGCTGGCTTCTGTAATAATCCTTTTCTGCTTCCATTAGAGGTGTTTGACTATTGTATTATAAAGCATTTTCAGTAAATATACAATAAATATTTTACTTATACATTCAAGGTAACATGATTAACTGAAGATGCAGTCATATCGGTTGAAGATATGCTTTTCTTGATGTGTTTCCTTTCTTTTTATTATGTAAGACTCATTTAGTTAAATTATTTAAAATTTCAATTCAATGTAACATTTATTTTGTTTTGTAAAACTGTATTGATGTGGAATATACAAATAAAATCCATGTATACCATAAATATTGATCTTGATAAGGTTTAAAATGTATCTATCTCCCAAAAAGTATGAGCCTCAAAAACTTCCCTCATATCCTTTTACAATTACTACCCCCAAATACATATTCTCTTCCTTCTAAAGACACATATTATCTATTATGTAATCTTATTTCAAACCACACAAATATGAATTTTATAATAAACTTAATTATTTTTATCTTTTCATAAGACATACTAATGGTTTAGCATTTTGATTATATGATCATTTTCACTATTGTATTCTGTTCTTCCATTTTTGTAATAGTTAATCTATTCAACTATTTTGGGGAATATGTGCAGCATCCAGATTTCAATTATGAAACCTATTGTATGACTGGCTTTGTTCATGTCATTTCATATTTGAGTGCCTTGAAATTGAATATATACAGATAGATATATTTATACTTCAGGTGAAAATATAATTAATAAACACATATATAAACATATGGATAGTTAGTGTGCATCTGTTTGTGTATGTGTATACCAAAAGTGTCACTGGCAATGCAAAATAGATTCAGTCTTATATCTTTGTCAACTATTTGTTTATTCACACTTTAGTTTCAGCTATTCTGCCAAATGATTGTTAGTATCACACAATTATCTCTAGTTTAATTAATATATTTCTAGTGTCCAATAAAATATATTTTTCAAATGTTCTTTAACCATTAGCTGATAGATAGAAAATAATGGAGAAATATTAGGTCCCAAATTCTTCTCACATGTTTACCTCTCTCTGGCTAACTTCTGGGAAAGCAGCAACCCATCCCAACTGTCTGGTCTGGTATGACTCAGTGCCAACCACAGGGCACTCCCTGCACCTGCTTGAGGTGACACAACCTCAGCCTTCAACCCTCTCGCCTTCTCTAAATGGAGAAAAATATAAAAACCTTGAGGCTATAAGGGAGGGTATGCACTCTTTCTAGATTTTGAGGTGCAAGGTGGTGCCCAACTCCTCCATCCCCCAGGCCTCTGGAGGTGGGGTACTCTCTTGGGTTGTTTTCTAATAAATTTGCTTGCTCTGTAGAAGGCCAGTCTTTCATCCTCTCTTCCTGTTTTCTATTTCCTTACATATGGTGCCAAAGCCAGGGAGAGAGGTATCAGCAGGGATCAGTTACTGACTGATCTCTGTCTCACTCTCTAGAGAAAGAGAGAGAGAGAGAAATACAGGATAGATAGATAGATAGATAGATAGATAGATAGATAGATAGATATAGACGATAGAGATGATAGATGCATAATTAGATACATACATGATAAATAGCGACTATTGGCTTTATCTGACAAACCTATGGTCAGATTGTCCTTTTGAAAAAATTATATAATGTGCCTGGCATAATGGTACACTTCTTTAATTCGAAAATTTGAGAGGTAGAGGCAGAGGCAGATGGATCTCTGTGAGATCAAGGCCATCCTCATCTCCATAATGAATTCTACACCCATTGGGGCTGGAGAGGCTCTGTCTCAAACAAATAAACAAAAAATATTATATATAATATGCATTATAGTATAATATGTTCTGCATATATTATATATTGTGTATGGTGTATACATATAAAACATATGAATTATTCTGAATGAGTCTGTAGCAATACGCAGTGAGAATCTCTTCCCACACGTTCTTTTCATTATTACTCACACATAACCTCAAAATGATGAAATTGTAAAAGTTTTCATTTACAGTTAATACATTTTAAAATGAAAGAACATTTTTTCTGCCCCAAAGCCATGCAGCGTCCTCTGATGTTCCTTCTAAAGCTCTATTGATAAATCTCACATTTCGCTGTGAGATTTCTGAACTGATTTATCCCTTTCTTTTGGAAACATTCTGTTCCGGATATTCTACTTTTTAAAAGAGTTTATTTTTATTTTATATGATGAATGTTTTTCTTGCATGTACCACTACACACATGCCTGATGCATCTAGAGGCCAGAAAAGATTATCAGATCCTGTAAAATGTGAGTTGCAAGAGATTTTTAGTATCCATATGGTGCTGGGAACTGAATCCAGATATTTTGAAAGAGCATCAAGTTCTCTTAGCGCTTATGAAAAGTTTTTGTTCCTAAGATTTTCTAAATTTTAAACACTAATTTTCACTCCTTTGGAGTCAATGCATAGAAGTGGGATTGCCAAATCAGTGTTTAACTACTGATCAAGAAATATGCCAACCCAAGATTTAAAATGTTTATGACATTGACATTCCCAGTAAAAAAAAATTATGGAGCCATTTTCTCTAAATTCTACTAAAATAACATGGTAATTTTCAACCTTATCAACATCAAAGATTGCTGTAAATATGCATGTGACTCTTTGGGTGCTGTTCATTGATATCTCTACAATAAATAATAGTGTCATGTATCTTTTCAACTGTACCAATTAAACTTTTAATTCATAGTTTGATGAAATTATTTTTCTTCTTATAATCTAGTATTACTATAACTGTATGTTTTCTGGATATGTGTATAACATGTATATATAGATGATGTATATATTATTATTCATACTCTATAGACCTTTTTAGAACAAAGTAAATAATATTTATCAATGGTTTCTTTTATATATTAATTTTATTTTCTATTAATAAAAATTTCATTCATTTTACCTTTCTTAAAATATTTATTTAGGGACCAGGTGTGGAAGAAAAATGCCCTTAATCCCAACACTCATGAAGCAGAGTGAATGTAGGTGGTTCATTATAAGATCAAGACCAAACTGCTTTACAAGTCCCAAGGCAGCTGGAGCTACAAAACCCCAAATTATATATCTATATATTTATATATCCATATGTCATCATCTATATATCATCTACATATCATCCATGTTTCATCATCTGTATATCATCATCTATATATCTATATATCTATATCTATATCTATATTTTATCTATAGCTATATCATATATATCTCTATCTGTAATCTATATATTTATCTATCTATCATCTATCTATCTATAATTAGAACTTTACATTGGAGGTAGTTACCTGATTTTGGAGGTAGTTATTTGATTTAAATTTATTTTGCTGTTACTTGAACATTAGGATGATGTTAAGCTTGTCTTTTTATTATATTGTGTTATACTTAATGTGTTACAAATATGTGTTGTCATGGTTTGAAAACCAAAGGTAGAAATATTAAAAGAATAGAAAATTTCCTTCAATAATATTATGCCCTGGGATCAATAAGTACAGTAGTAAAAAAAGAACTGTTACAAAGGGGCTTGGTTGTATGTGCACACCTAATGCTGGTGTACAATTGTTTACATTTTGTCAAGGTCAGTTTTTTTTCTAATTTTACTGGTCTGTGTCACAAAATCATAGCTCAACTGTGTAGAGAAATGCATATGTATTTATGTGTGAGAAATAAACATGTATTTAAAGATAGATAAAGTACAAATAATTTTAAAATTATTAGAAAATTATAATGCATCTGATATTTATATTTGCTAGATTTTCCTTTAATTATCCTATATAGGCCTTGAAAGCATTTAAAACTCAATTATACATATGAAAGTAAATGATAAGTAAGTTTAAATGTTTAAATAAAAGAAATAAAAAGTGTACGTGATGTCACATAACTGAATATAACTGAAATATACATTCTGGTTTAAATTATTTTATCATATATGTAGGAAATAGTTGAAATATGGAGAAATATGGATAATGCTTTTTTAAATTACTTTACTTTTTATTTTTTAACAATAAGTAATAATTTATGAGTACAAGTATCCTTCATGTAAAACCAATTTGCAAGCAGTTGTGCCCAAACCCATACAGCCCATGGGTCCCACCATCCAGCTGGGGGGACTTATATGTTCAATCAAGTTGATCAGATGAGTGTCCAGCCTATATTGCTGTAGTTTCGTCATTCACGCCAATTGCAGCCCTTACATTCTATCATGCCCCCTCTTCCGAAGATTGTTCCCTAGGCTTAGAAAAGGGGCACAGGTGGATGAGAAACAAAAAGTCTACTTTCTCTGGAGCTGTTGTCTTGTATATATAAACTTTGAATTACTCATTTCACATTATTCATCGATTTGAGAAACATGTGTTTTGGAAATATTGTGAACATTGTTTTAGGAATGAGGGATGTCTTAAGACCTTGTAAGAACTCTATTTTCAGTGTTGTCTGATTTACAGTGAGTAGATTAATTAAAAATATAATAAAATTATAATAACATACCAAAAACCCCAGAAGCAAAAATGAGTTACTAAAAATACCTGCCTAAAATTTAACATTTCCACTACTGATAGCAAAGAAAATTAAATAGATCTATAATAGTGACGAGTGAATGTCCCTATTGAGGAAATTGTATTTGGCAAAAATGTGCAAACTCCAATTCTCTTGCCATGCACTGAGTGCTGGCTGAGAACAAGCTGTCTCAACTTGAAAGCTGAAGCAGATCCTGATAGCAGTGAAACTGGACACTGTCAGCTAATTCACGTCGTGTAGCAAATGGAATTTCATTCTTGAAGGGAAATCTGAGTGATGTATGTCCATGGCTGTTACAGATTCAAAGTTAAATGGACAAAGCCTTAGAGATGCATACCTGCTGAATAGGATGAAAGTAGAAAAGCTTCTATTGGATTTGGCAAAACAGAGGTATTTGATGATTTGAGAGTGATTTTAAGACATTATATAGTAATTATTTTAAGAAGTAAATAGAGCCAGATATGGTGGGTTATGAATAAATCCCAGCACTCGGAGGCAAAGGCATGTGGATCTCTGAGATTGAGGCCAGCTGAGTCCTAGGTCTTCTGGGACCTCAGGGAGACTGTATCATAAAAGATAAAAATAAGTAAATACCAAAAAGGATTTATTTTATCAAAAATATATAAATAAATAAATAATAAATAAATAACAGCTTGTGAGATGGTTAAGTGGGCAAAGCAGTTACCATGCAAGTCTGACAAACTGAGTTCAATCCCCATAATCCATTTAATAAGGGAGGTAAAGAGTGGACTGCATGAGCCACAACTAGGCACTGTGACACATGTGCATACACACATGCACACATACACACACACACACATCAGTAATGAACAAAAAAATCTAAAAAGGAAGAAGATAAGCTAGAACGGGTTGAAGGACATCTGCAGGCTTATGGTGAGAATGGGAGATAACCCAGTGCCAGACAGAGCACCCAAGGTTCGTGTGCAGTGCCGAAACTGGTTCCTTAGCACAAGAAAGTATCTGTTGAGTTTTAAAAGGATCACTTGATTGTATGAAAAAGAGCTAGTAGATATAAATGGACCTGCTCAGTAGGGAAATAGAATATCCAAGAAATGATGGAATCATCAATAAAGGAAACCCATTCATAGAACAGGGGAAATTAAATCTCACATGGAAATGTAGAGAATAGAATTTGGCTTGATATGAGTTGAAATAGTTTCTGCAATAATGGGGGAAATGGAAGAGGAAACTAAGGGAAATAAAATTGGATGTTTATTCACAGAAAGATTCATGATTCAAATTTTTGGCTTACATATTTTGGAATTTTTATGCTGAACCACAGTGAGCTGTGAGAAAAGAATCCAGTTATCACAGGAAGTGAGGAAGCAAGTTAAAGGGTACAGTTAGTTTTCAGGCTTTGTGCAATGCACTGACTACATAAAAGCCATGAACTTTAGGAATACATGCAGTTGAGATTCTGTAAGGTATTATAAGTTGAGGAAACAGAGGCAAGGGCATTTGAAATTTGTAACAGCAGTCTATATTAGTGAGATTAAAATTACAATTCATTCTTTTGTGAAGCTGAATAATTTTAAAGATGAATGCACTAGAGCAATTTATCTTCAGGGAGAGGAGGTGGATATTATAAATAGGGAAATAGAAACTTCAGAAATAACTCATCTTTTGTTGTAAAACAGACAACTGGCTGAGACGCAATGGAGAAAAACACCATTAGAAACAAGGAATCTGAGAAATGAATTGCTGGGTCATTTCCCAGAATGACAGCAGTGGAACACATATTGTGACCCAGGAGCTGAAATCATTAAGATCTTAGGGAAAATGGCTAGATCGTAAAAATGGCACAATTCTGGGACTATCCCAGGGAAAGATGGCATTTACACAGATGAATGACATTGCATATACTTGGAGCAGTATCAAATGGCCTTATTTTCTCTTATATTCTTTCCCCAGGAATGAGGAGATGAAACAGAATGTGAAGATTGTTAGAGGTGACACAGGTCATCATCTTTCTATTGTCTTTGATTATGGCTAGGTGTCAAGTCCATGAGTGGAAGAATTTTAAAAGTCATGGTGAGAAAAATATGAAGACAGCAAATGTCTGGATATAATGTTTGTAAGAAAATAAAGACTACAGTGTTTGAGTCAACCAATTTTAGAATTCACCTGTCTATACACTTCATGAAAGAGAAGACAAAACTTGTACAACTGACTTTCTCCAGCACAAATTAGTTGTTGCTAACAAAGCCTGACTTGACCCTCAAGTTCCCACAGCAAGTAGCCATTCTTTCCCTATTTGGATAAATTCCCATATTAAAACAATTTACAGAAGACAGCACCTGTGCTTGATTAATATTTGTATATACTTTAAAATGTATCACTTCATTGGGCCAAGCATGGTGGCACACATGTAATATCAGCACTCCAGAGACAGAGGCAGATTGATGTCTGAGAACAACGGCAGCCTGCTCTAGATAGTGAATTCTATACCAGCTGGGTCTACAGGGAGATGCTCATTAAAAAACAAACAAACAGACAAACAAACAAACAAACACACCATATATGATCAATTCAGGATATAATAACAGCCAGAAGTAAGAACCTTTAGGTTTAGGTTGTCTCTCTCTGAAAGGATTCTTGAAACTAGGTAACAGTAACAGTTCTAGTATACTAGATTTCATTTGGGGAAATAAAAGCAATTATAATTCAAAAAAGTGATGCCCTTAAAATCATAGCATAAGAAAAATGTTCAAACTGTCACCGCAAAGAGAGTATTCATGAAATTGGTTTCTTTAACAAGTTCATTTCTACTTGAAAGGATTCTTTAGTAGGTGATTGTGACTGAGGAACCAACAGAGTATTTTTATTTGAGGTTTAGAGTGAGCACAGCAGTGCTACATGTATAAATAAGCTCCCATGAAAGTCTCAGAAGAATTGCCACAAGTCTACTGCCCCAGTTTATTGGCTAATCAGCAAAGAATTGGAATCTTGATTTGCTTTATTTGTTGGCTGATGGAAACACTGAGATAGGAAGTAGTGGGCAGATTAATTAATTTGTGCTGGGAAATCCAAAGTTAATCTAAAGAATGCTGTCAGTGTGATTGATGGCTGAATGAGAGAAGAAGTCTTTAAAAACCACCATGAGTCATCACTCTGTGGGCACTAAATACAAGGTTTTGTCTATTTAACTGACTGAATTCAATACTGAGTGCTACTGAATACTAATGCTTCTGTGTACATAAATATTATCTATGTGTTAATGCCTGAATATTTAGAACAGAGAAGAATTGACAAAGGATATTAATACAAAACCTTTTTTTTTTTTTTTTTTTTTTTTTTTTTTTTTTTTTTTTTTTGGTCTGTTTCGAGACAGGGTCCGCCCTGTAGCCCCAGCTGTCCTGGAACTCACATTGTAGACCAGGCTGGCCTTGAACTCACAAAGATCCGCCTGCCTCTGCCTCCCAAGTGCTAGGATTAAAGGCGTGCGCCACCACGCCCGGCATACAAAACCTTTTAAATGCTATACATGGTTAAAGAAATCTGAGTCTCTATATGTTTTTTGAGACATTTTACCATGTCAAAATAATTTGTTTTACAAATATATCATGTGTAATCTATAATTAGAAGACAGTATGTGTTTTAAAAGAATCAGATCAAGTTTTTCATTCTTATAAACTCTGGAATAGATAGACATAGCCAAATAATCCTTACTTGGAGAAAAAGGTGAAAGACCATTGCACCTTAATAAACTGAACTAACATTAAATTTTTATCATGCTTAAAAATAAAGTACTGATTGTGTTGGAGGGATAGCTCAGCCATTAAAGGCTGAGGCTAAGAACTGCAAAAAAAAAGTACTGATGAAAGATGCTAAAGGGTGTAAAATTTATTTCTATGTACACAACTGTGAAAAAAATCAAATCTCAGATTTATTTTTTCTCTAACTAGACTAAATGCTTTATTTTTTTCTTGCATTCACTCCTGTTAACTAACGAAATCTTAGGGGATGCTACTGTTTGCAATGTTTGCCTTATGTTGAGTCCTAGTATACTTCCTTGTCACAACAGAAAAATGAGGTAGTAAAATGTGAAAATTAAAATTGAAGGAAGATATTGTTCATATTATTCAGTCATTCTGTATGTTAACACTTAGTCTGTGGTCATAGGAAAGTAGTATGGCAAATTCAGGTCTGAAGATTCTTCAATAGTTTCTTACTAATCTAAATATATTTTAGACCACTTGATACACTAGTCACACCTTTCCATATTTACTTAAATAATTTGAAATTATTTCCTGCAGATAAAAGCAAATTTCATTAGTTTATAATAGTATTCAAAATCTACAAACAATCAGGTTGTTCTTTAGCAAACAAATAGACAATGGTTCAGTTGTGCAATAACATGTGAACTAATGTTACCTGTCTTTTAAAGATAGGCCCTGAGAACAAAGAGCAACTGATAGCTGGACATGACAGTGAACACCTTTAGTCCCAGCACTTAGGAGGTACAGACAGGAAGATCTCTGTGAGATCAAGGTCACCCTGTTCTTTACAGGGAATCCCAGGCCAGCTGGGGCTACAAGGAAATCTCATCTCAAAAAAAGGTGAAAGAAAGAAAAAAGAAAATGAATTGTTAAATGATATAACTCAATCAATTGAATCTCTAAATATTATCATATTTAATTTAATTATTATAATTAATTTAAATATGATCATATTTAAAAGGCCAAAATTGCATGAAGATCATGCACCTGGCATAGTAGCACACATACTTGATGCAGGAAGATTGTGTGTTTCAGTCAATCCTATGTGGCATAATGAGACATATTTGTGCTGTGAGTGTGTGTGTATTTGTGTGTGTGTGTGTGTGTGTGTGACAGAGAGAGAGAGAGAGAGGGAGAGAGAGAGAGACAGACAGAGACAGAGACAGAGACAGAGACAGAGAGAATATATCAATACTCATGGCCAAGTTACAAAAGCCCAAGAGAAACCCTAAACTTTCTAGGATCCTACCTGTATAACATTCAGTAAGAGCAACACTAGGCAATTAACTGAAAGATCAGAGATCGCTATGGATCAAAGACAGGTAAAAGATTAATAATTAGAACCAGAATTCCTAGAGTAGTGAAACAATTTTGTATGATTTCAAAATGGTAGACATGTGCCACTGTCCATATATCAAAATTCAGACTCCATACCAAAAGAGTGCATTGCAGGCTCCTCATAGTCATCAGTTAGAAAAAAATTCGCTGGTTGTAGTCCAGCACAGAGGCCCATGCCTTCAACCCCAGCATTCAGGATGCAGAGGGAGGAAGATCTCTGTGACAACCATGCCACCCAGAATGACATAGCAAATTCCAGGTTTACTGGTGCTACAGGGGCACCATACCCTGTCTCAAAAAGACCGAATAAAAATTGTTGTTCTCTGATTTTTACCCAGCTGTAGTTTGCTGATGACCATGGGGAAGGCTGTGGGTGTTCAGGTAAAATGTATTTTATGGGATCTATAAACCTTCTAATTAATATTGCAATAAGCCAAAAATTGTAAAAGAAATAAAATATATTATTATCTTTTGGAATTGTGGACTACATTAGGCATTGTTATACTTTCTAATTTATATCTTAAACATATTCACTTTTTATTTTAAATTTGATGTCTAATTCTTTCAAAAATGGTAACTCAAATAGGGATTGTCTGTTGTCAACTTAAAACACCTGGGACAATGAAACATCGATTGGACAATTTCTTCTATCAGATTAGCCTGTGCACCTATCTGTGAGGCATTTTCTTAAATGTTGACTGATGTAGGAGGGCCCATCCCAATGTGACCTTGCCCCTCATGAATGAGTGGTTTACATCCATATTTATTGCTGCTTATTGCACAATAGCTAAGAAATGGAAACAACATAAATGTCCCACAGTTGTCAAATGAATAAGGAAAATGTGGTACATTTACACAATGGAGTTATACTCAGCAGTAAAGAAGGATGAAATCATGACATTTGCAGGTAAATAGATAAAACTAGAAACAGTTATACTAAGTGAAGTTAACAGACTCAGAAAAACAAGCGACATATGTTCTCCCTCGTTTGCATGTCTTAGCACCAAGTTCTTATATGTGAGTTTATATCCTATGTAAAAGCACTGGAGCTAGGAGAAAATGGGGGAAATGGGGGTATTTAAATGGGAGGGGAAGAGGAAAGTTATTACAACAGACCATGGGGGTAAAGGAGAAGAAGGAGCCGAATAAAGAAGGGGTAAGATGAAACAGGTATTATTAAGGGAAAAGTGGGGAAAAGAAGGGGCTTTGAATGGAAAGAGGAAGGAGGGAGGTAAGACAGAGAGAGAAAGAGAAGAGATAAATAAAATGTATATAGTATCCTGAGGATACTATGCAAGTTGCTAAGGGAGAAAATCAATAAGTGATCCAACTCCAGCTTTAAAACTCCAAAGCTACAATGACTGAGACAAGCAACTATAACAGTGCAGTAGTTCACTTTTATCTTGGGGATAATCACCAGCCATCTAACTGGAATTAAAATTCACTTAATGGAAGGGAACTCATGTATGGCACTGTAAACTTAGCCAAATACACATGGCTGGAGTGGTCATAGATCTTAGAGAAAACCCCATCTCTGTCCTATCCCTAGACAAATTAATTTCTTACTGTTAGCTAATGGTGGATCTGTATAAACAAGTATACCACTAATCAAATAAGCTTCTTTTTGCAACAGGTAGAGGCTACTACACAGTTCCACAACTAGTCACACACAGATTATATTCATGTGAGAGATATACAGCCCTAAGCAACACATCTACAGTGGAACTTCTACAACTAAGGATCATGGAATATAGTGGAACAGTAGGTAGAGAGAATACTAATGCCTCCCTCAACTCTTGCCAAAAATGTTTCTTCATGTAACAGAGTGCCATGTACACAGACCACAACTGTCCAACTTTTAGAGAATAAGAGACTGCAGAATGCATGTCCCTGGAAAAAACTCCTTTATTAAACCCCATGCAACCATGGCTCAGGGACCATTGAGGAAGAGGAGAGTGGAAAGATTTTAAGAGCCTGGGTTAGTGCTTTCACATAAGGAAATCAAGTCTTTGAGACTTCTGAGAACTTGCTCATATGAACTTATAGCAATGATGACAGCATGCACAAGATCCGTGAATACTCATCAGACCAAAGCCCAGCATAGAGCTGGGGAAATGGGCAACAGGCCCCAATTTTAGCTGAGGAACTATTAGCATCTGATTACTTCTGGGTCATGGAGAGTTGATAATTTTTAGGTAGTAACTCTTGATAGGCTGACTAGACTCCAGTGGTTGAACATGTACTGAGGGACGTTTGAATACAAAAACTGTACTTGATAGGCTTTATATATTACATAATGCATGCAATCTGATGGCCAGGCTGTGGGGGGTTGTAGCTGGGGAAGAGCTCTAAATATGATTAAGATTTATTCTATGAAATACACAAAAAATTTATAAAATACACATAGACAAAGAACATCTCAGATCTGGAGCAATAGCTCAGTGCATAAGAGCCCTAGCTATTCTTGTAGAGGACACAGGTTTCATTCCCAGCACCCACATGGCTGCTAAACACCATCAGTAACTACAGTTTCTAGAGATCCGATGCCTTCTTTAGACCTCTGTGGACATTGCATGATATGGGTACACTTACATAATACACTTATATACATAAAAATAATAACTAAAATATTTGTAAAATAAGAATATTTTGGGCAGACCTATTAAAAGCAGTGAAAGCTGGGATCGGTGGTGCACACCTTTAATCCTACTAAGGAGGCAGAGGCAGGTAGATCTCTGTCAGTTCAAGGCCAGCATGATCTACATAGGGAGCTCCAGGCCATCTAGGACTAAAAGGAGTCCTTGTCTCAAAAAGACTAAAAAAGAAAAATATCAGTGAAATAAATAATCTGAGGGCTTGAATTCTTTAGAAGCAAACTCCTTTCATGTCCAACTGGCATGAATAAACTCCTGACTTATGAAAAAAAAGAAAGAAGAAAGGAAAGAAAGAAACAGAGAGAGAGAGAGGGAGAGAGAGAGAGAGAGAGAGAGAGAGAGAGAGAGAGAGAGAGAGAGAGAGTTGAGCACAGGCCAGAGGAGTAAGCTAGTAGGAAGTGTTCCTAGTGATACTAGGTTCCTGAACTGAGTTCTTGCCTGACTTGCCTCAAGGATCCATTATGACCAGGATGTGTAAACCAGATTAAAAAAAAAACAACAACAGATAAAGGGCTGGAGAGATGGCCTAGCGGTTAAGAGCACCGACCGCTCTTACAGAGGACCCGGGTTCGATCCCCAGCACCCACATGGTGGCTGAGAACCATCTGAAACTCCAATTCCAGGAGAACTCCAGTTCCAGGGGAATCTGACACCCTCTTCTGACCTCCACGGCATTGCATGACACGGGTGCACATCCTACATGCAGACAGTACACTCATACACATACAAAAATAAATAAAATTTAAAAAAATTAAAAAAATAAAAAAAAAACAGATAAAATCTGTCCTCCACAATTAGTTATGGTCCAAGTGTTTTACAGGCAAATGAGACTATTTTGAATTTTATAACCATTTAGTATTCCATTGCTGATATATACACTTTCATTATCTTTCCATTCATGGACATCTTCATTAATTCTACTGGCTAGCGCTCCGGGGGTCGTGGGTTTCTGGGAGTCCTCTTGGCAGGAAGAACACAGAGAAGTTGAATGGCATGCAGAAATGAAAAACTAAGAGAAGTTTTACCAAATCTGTAGCACTTTATTGAACGGGGGCAGTGATTATATAGTAGTCTTAGGAACGGGCAGAACAAAGGATTTGGCAAAGCTTCACATTTACATAGGTAGGTAAAAGAAACTCATTGACGAGATACAGAGCACACAGAGCAGGAAACTAAAACATCACAAAGTTTAGTTAGGAAATGAGCTTTCTTTGAAGTAAAATGTAGAAATCTCAAGACAACCTTTACCGAGGAAATAACATTTGAGAAGAAAAAAGGAACATCAATAGTTAACTCTTGATTACAAACCACAATTGAAAAGTTACAGCACACCGAATAGTAAATACTATGTCACAGTACAAAGTTCTTTAGCAGCAGATATTGACCTTCTATCTCTATCCTGAAGCTAGAGTAAATACATCTTAGCATCCTAAAGTTAATAGTTTCTTTTTAAGTTTCTATTGAAGTCAAAACCTTATTCCTATAATATCCTTAACTATTTATTAGTTTTTCTAACTCTAACTGCTAATCTAAAGTTTAAATTTTTACTGAAAACTAAGAGCTGTTCCACTGCTTGATCCGGCTAACAGCTTTGTTAGATAATTGGCTGGTGTAAGGAGACTTAGTTTCTGTCCTGCTTTACTGGGAGTGTTAGAATCCAGACGTTTAACTAGAAGAATGTCTTATCTACCTCTTTGTCTAGGACCAGAGGATGAGATAAAGGGGTTCTTTTATTTTAGGTTTAAGGGGAATTTTTGTTTTAACCTTAATGAAGAGATGATTTTTCATCACACACATTTACCAATGGAATTTGTTTTCTTGAAGGACACTCATGTAAGGCAAGAACATTACTGTCATGCAATTATTTTGTTTTCTTGATCTGAAGCAAGTTTTAACCTTGCCATATATATTAACAGCTTACATTATATTGTTTGTTAAGGAGAAAGGTCTGTTTTTTAGTTGGGATCTGCAGAAAATTCTTGCTTCCAGGAAAAAGCCCTGTGCCCAAGAGAGGCATTTTAATTGCCAGTTCTTGACACATTCAAATAGTTTATTTTGTATCTATAAGCTGGCTTAAGAAAAGATCTTTTTGTGCTCAGTGTTATGCTAAGTCCAACACCAGAAAAACGTAATATCCTAGGAAAGCATCTCAATCTCGGGGGTGATCTTAGCCTAGTGTTCTGCCAGGGACCTCCAGGGGGTCGAGCCCCGTAGGACATTGCTCCCCCGCCTGCCTTGAACATGATTTCTCATACTGTTTACACAGGCGACACTGGAGTGGGTGTGGCAGATGTGGAGGTGGGTGCCGCATCTACATTTTACCTATAATGAATGGTTTTGTAATAAATTGGGAGTGCAAATATCTGAACATATAGCATTCCATTATATGGGAACATAAATTGTTTTATTCATATGGTGATTGCCACCAGTTTTGCTTCTAATTTTAGTATGTTTGAAATAAAAAAAAACATTTCTGATTGTGAACAAATATATATATATATATATATATATATATATGTATATTTACTGAGCATCTTTGCCAAGGGTTCCATTTTATAGCTGTCTTCACATCATTTAGAGATCTAGGACACTGTTTTTATAGCAACTCTGTCCAGAGCCAGTTGTTGTGTATAAGAAGTACCCTGTTCAGGTTCTAAATTGTGTTATTTGATGACTAATGATTGTGAGCATCTTTCATTGTTTACTTTCCATTAATTTGTTTCATCTGGAGAAGTCTTTCTTCAAAGTTTTGACCCCTTCAAAAGGCTGTGATTTCAAAATTATTTTTGTATTTTGGACAGAAGCTCTGAATCAAATATTTGATTTGCAAATATTTTCTCCTAGTCTGTGGCTTGTCTTCATTTACTTGCTGTTTGTTTTCTATTTGGTTAGAGTCTTTGCTCTCGTTTTTATGTTTGCTTGCCCTCTTTGTATTAATTAGTAGAAAATTAGTATAAATTTGCATGATTTCCATTTTACATTCTTTATTGGTTTAGAAGCTATAGAATTATGTCATTATAGTGCATCTTAAAGAGTTGAAGATATTTTTATGTTATCTTCCTAGAAGTAATATATCACATTGTATGCAGTATGAAAACTTTATGATAATTTATTTTCATTTCTTCTAATATGATTCGTGTATGAGGTTTTCTTGTATTTTGCCTTTATGTATATTATTAGCTATACGCCAATTTGGGATTAGATTTATATAGTCAATTAGTGTTTGAAGTCACTGAAATAAAATGAAAAAATCTATCATATATGTTTATGTAGCTCCTAATAACTACAGTTTTTATTTACATGTAAAGATTTAAATTATTATCTGACCAAATTTTTCTTCTACCCTAACAAAATTATTTTCGATCTCTCTTAAAATTGTGCAGCAAAGCAGTGAATCATTGTTTTGGCCTTTTTATGTCTGAAAGTGACACGTTTTCATTTTTGAAGGAAACATTTTCTAGATATTGAATTCTATATTTTAAAATCTGTTTTGCCATTTTATTATATTTACAAAATACTTCAAGGAAGTGAAGATATAATCCACAGAGTGGGTGGAAACCTTCACCATAGATACATCTGACAAAGCATTGATTTCCAGAATACATAAACTACTCAAAAAACAAAGGAGAAAGAAAACAAATGACCCACTCAATAAATGGAACAAAGAGCTGAACAGAGACTTCAAAAGTGAGGAATTAGAGATGATGGCTGAGAAACATCTTAAGAAGTGTTCAACGTCACTAATAATTAAAGAAATGCAAATTAAAACCACTTTAAGATATCATCTTACTCCAACAAGACTGGCTAGGATCAAGAAAACAAATGATACCAAGTGCTGGAAAGGTTGTGGGGAAAGGGGAACACTCATCCACTGCTTGTGGGAATGTAAACTGGTACATCCACTGTAGAAAGCAGTGTGGAGAATCCTTGGAAGACTTGGAACGAACTTGCCACCTGACCCAGCCATACCACTCCTGGGTATGTACCCACAAGGCACATTTTACCACAGATACGCATGCACAGCCATGTTTATTGCAGCTCTCTTCACAATAGCAAGGAGCTGGAACCATCCCAAGTGCCGCTCAACCAACGGGTGGATAGAGAAAACGTGGTACATCTACACAATGGAGTTCTATGCAGCAGTAAAGAAAGATGACATCATGAACTTTGCAGGTAAATGGTTGGAGCTAGAAGATATCATGCTGAGTGAAGTAACACATTCCCAGAAAAACAAATGATGAATGGTATCCCTCATCTGTGGATGCTAGCACAAATTACCTAATTGTATGGCAAACTGAGCAACATCAATGTGATCTGAAGACAACTGTGCTCTTATATTGTAGAATCCCTTTAAAAAATAAAGGAGAAAATGTCAGATAAAAAAATTAAAAAAAATACTTCATTTTAATTTTATATACAGGAGTGTATTAACTGCATTTGTGTTAGTACATCCATGTGCAATGGCCATGGAAGTAAGAAGTAGGCATTGGATTTCTTACAACTGGAGTGTTTTGGTTTTTTCTTCCTCTATCTTTTTTTTATATGATCATTTGTGTTTTTTATTTTGGATTGTTTGATGTTTGTTGCCAAGTTAACAGTTGTTTTTCCATTTGTGATAACAAATCTGATGGTAATCATATCTAATATATGTTTAGTTTAGAGATTTTACTTTTCCTTTTTAGATATCCAATTGGGCTTTTCTGTAGCTTAATCTTCATAACTCTTTTAGCGCTATAACAATAAAGAAGTTAGTGCAAATTATTTATGATCTTTTTTTCTAATTCTACCATTCTCTTTAATGTTTTCATTAAATTTTAGTTAATTGATTTTATTTAACTTCTCTGTTATTTTCTTATTTCTTTGGATGTTAATAATCTATGAATATCATAAATTGTGAATTATAATGGAGAAAAGCTGGCATATGTTCATTTCTCACAATAACATGTACTTCAGATAAAAATAAATCCATGTTAGCTTTGTTCTAGACTACAATATATTCAGTTTTTAAAATTAGCTTGACTTATTCAATATCACCAAAGAAACATTTAATCTAAATATGATTATTCAGACTATTGATCAAAATGTTATTCTTAGTGGCCAATACTTGAGACTATGGGAAGAAGTCAGGCCTTGCTCCACTTCTTATCCAAAAGTTGGGAGCTCATCCTTACAAGCTTCCAGAGAATTTAGTCCATAGCACCATGTGGTTATTTCCATGCATACTCTGGCCAGTGTTTTCCTGGATTTGTTCTCTGGACATCTCTGAGTTCTCCTTTTGTGAAGCTATATTTTCAATATTGCTTTTTCCTGCAATTTTATCCATTGTGTTGTGCTTTCTCTCTCAGGGATTCCTTTTCTTTGTTGTTGGACATCTAATGGCCTGGGTTCTAAGATTTCCTGCTTGATCTACTTACCCATATGTGCTTGTTTCAGAGGAGAAATAAATTTGTCTCTCTGATTTCATCTAGATTGAAAGCAAAGTATCTAGTGTTTTTATTATACCTATGGCATAGGAGTTTATTTAGATAACAATTAATGAAAAAGTAACTTTGTAACAAATACTTTGAGGCTGTAAAGATAGTGAAAAGTAAGTTAGGAAAGTTAGATATGTAAAAATATCAAAAAAGAATAAGTATTTGTTTTCAAAATATAAATTTATAAAAATGCCTTTCATTGATGGGAGAAAAAGGATACATACCTTTCAAAAAATGTAAATAAATCAAAACATTTAAATATTTTCTTTCATTTAAAATTATCTGTACTAACTCAGTTGTCAAATATTAGGATATATTTATTGAATAATGTATAAGTGCAAGATGCTTTGCAACTGAAAGTGGTTAATTATTTTTTCCATTGTTTGCAAAGATGATGAGTTCTCATAATTATATCAAAAGCTAAATTAAATACAAACACAAACAAAAAATGTATCCTATAAAGTTTGGTTCTATTCATTTTCAAATATCCTCTTATGTAGTTCATACAGCAAAATAATAACCCAATATTATTGACAGCTATGTTAAATGTAAAATGCTTCTTTTTTAATTTTATTCATTTTCGTATGTGAGTGTACTGTCTGCATGTAGGTCTGTGCACCTGTGTCATGCAATGCCGCGGAGGTCAGAAGAGGGTCTCGGATTCCCCTGGAACTGGAGTTCTCCTGGAATTGGAGTTATAGACAGTTCTTAGCCGCCATATGGGTGCTCAGGATCGAACCTGGGTCCTCTGCAAGAGCAGTCAGTGCTCTTAACTGCTAGGCCATCTCTCCAGCCCATAAAATGCTTCTTAAAGTACCAAAGCAATTAAAATATATTCTCACAATCATTACCACTATTTTATATTTTATTTATTTGTTATATGCCTAAAGGAAAACCAAAATGTACAGAAAGAAACACATCTCACTAAGAGTAGCTGTTTGATGCCAGCCTTCCAAAAAGCTATATCTGCTTGATTACTTTTTTATGGTTAAAATGTAGATTACATAGCTTTGTCAATACTTAACTATATTCATTGTAAAGCATTGCTCATATTTGAAAAATTCAGAAGATACATTACAGTGTCATAAGTAACAGCTAGTGTATTTATCAATTACATTTACTATATTTCCTCTTAATTCTATTTGTATATAATGACCTGATGTATTATATCTACATAAAATAAACATAAATAAAAATTATTCTCTCATGTGAGACTTACAGAATGTTATCCTTTTTTTTTCAATAGGAGTCATCTAAAGTCATAATAGCAATTAATTAAAATTCAGTATGATAATCTATCCATTGTTACATATTTAGGAAGCTGGTCATTTAAAAACAATAATTACAACTTATTTTCTTCATAAGCTGATTATAGGCTTATAAATGAGAATCAAATATTAAATTCCAATTCTCATATTCTACAAGAACAAGTTTAACTCTTAACAAATATTTACCTGTGTAACACCTGGAGGTTATCTTTTATGAATAATAAAGTGCAAAAGAGATATGGTGATACTCCCCTTAGTGTGTCATAAATGTTGGAATGACAAAATGTGGAGAATTGTTTGTCCTGCTGAAGACATCAGGCTTGACAAGAAGCAGCACATGTAGAAACCGCCCATATTCATGGCATTTTCTAAAGCAGCACAGGAAACATGTTATTTTCAACTATAACTTCAAGAAATCATTAATTATTTCTCTACTATATGAAAAAGAACAAAAATAAAGGAGCAAAGCATATATCTTCCCTTCTGTGTTATTATTCATTTTGCAGCAAGAATACGATGGAATTTTATAAATGAATTTGTTTATTTTAATTTTCTTTTTTGTTGATAAAAACATTAAGTTTCTCATCTATTATATGAAATTTATTTTTGTGACAATATGTACTAGTAATATCAAATTATAATTTTAATGATTAAAATAATGAATTTAGAATCTCATTGAAAGCCATTCAGAGAAATTTGAAATCCCAAAAAGTAATGAGTCTGTGATGATTGTGAAATGAGGCTGCCAATTATTTTACAACCTTCTAATAAATGCAGCCTAATTTCTTTTTATCATTATTTATTTAATTGTGGAGCAGATTTAGTGACTCATTTTATAAAAGATACACTGTGATATAATTGACAAATGCAACTTTCATGATTAAATATGATCTCTCTCTCTCTCTCTCTCTCTCTCTCTCTCTCTCTCTCTCTCCTTCTCTTGTGCACTCTTTTCTCACAGAATGGCGGTTTCAATGTTGTTAGAATGCCCAGGCAATCATGCACTACTATGAATAAGCCCACATAACCACAGACTGAAACCTCAAATACACAAGAAAGACATAAACTGGACCAAAGGAATAGAAGTTCTTGCCCACAGCCATGTGGGAGCACCCACCATATGGAAACATTAGCTTCAGGGCACAACTTATGGCAGCCTTATAATAAGATGTGGGCCAGAACCATACAAGTTTCCTGTTCTCAACCTCTAAACACACAGTTGTTACAGTGAGTGTTTTTCCTTCATGAACACATAACTTACATTTGGGGAAAAATAATTAAAGGCATATTGTTTTTTCTGGTATAGCTATCATTAGAATGTCTGCATTATGAACTATGTATGCATTCATGTGGACTAATAAAGTGATTGTTGATAGAAACATTAAGTTGTTTTTCAAACTGATTAATGTTTTAAAGCACTACTTGGCACTTGTCTATGATGCACTACAGTGTTATGAATCAAAAAGTGGGAATATAAGTGAATAAAGATAATAGAGAACAGGGTTGACAGTACTGAAAGCTATGGAGAGAGCTGAAGGAAGCATCCTAAGATTGGGCAACAATGAATTAAATTACAAACCAGGAGAATTTTTGTAAAGAAAGCTATTCCTCCCATAATCACTAGTGAAGAGAATGGAAAGTCACAGAGAATTTGGAACTGAAAATTGCTCTCTTCTGCTCAAAACTGTGTAAAATGAGATATGATACTTATTAAATTAAAAGCTTTAACCAAGGAGGGGTGGGAGAGGGACATGAGTCTATATTAGATTAATGTATATTTAATTGATGTGAGTTTAGTTTGCGCAAACTCTACAAACTACATGGTATTTTCGGACTCAGTAAAAGTAAAAATATCTATATTAAACAACATTGGTTTAAAGGTTTTAATAAAAACGGTAATACATCTAAGTTAAGTGGAAATATAAATTGTTGTCCAGATTTGTTTTACTTAAAATCTGTATAACAATAACCTTGGGATTAACATATACAATTGTTCTCTATAATTTCTGTGTTATACAGTATCATCTTGTAACATTCTGTTTTACCTGTAGGATAATTTAACTTAAGGATTTAAGCTTGCTTCCCAAATTAACAACATACAGTCACCCAAAACAGCTTGGGAAAATTTAATGAAATTTACACCTTAATTCCTGCCTATAGGTAAGTGTACTACAACTGCCTTTTTGAGATGCATGGGTCAAAAAATAAATACCTAAAATTTAAAAAAGGGGGATACAGTTATATCTTAAAACTTTTTGTCAAATTTCCAATTTAAATCTTAAAACTAACTATGGGAAAAGATTTGTATGTTCCCACAGGTCAAAACATCACCAACTTAATGACTGAGAAAGAAAAGATACAGCTTTGCATTGTGCAGGATGTACCAAGAAATACCAGCAGAGAAGTTGGCCCATCTTAGCATTAAAAGGAAGAAAAGCCTCAGACTGCTACAGACATCAAACATCTCTGTGGATCCTATTTGCAGCAACTGTTTACGAGTCCTAATGAACCTTACCTTCTAGGTGCCACAAAATTTTAATATGAGAGACCTTCTTACCGCCTTCTCCTAGAACAAGAAATACATGACAGTAATGAAGTCATTCTCTAACTGTTAGAGCTGACTGTTATAGAGGTAATCTCTTATAAAACCAGTATAACTGCTTTCTTTAATTGACTAATAGACATAGGAAATGTGAAAAAGATTATTCTCTATTCAGAGCCAAATATAATACTAAAGTCTTTTCAAGCTGTACATTTAAGCAAAATATATTAATACAGGAGAGCTCTGATATCAGCAATGGATTATACTGCCAAGGAGATGTTGGCCAGGGGATCCAAGCCCGCCCCCCAAAAGGTAAGGGCTTCTTGCCTGTAAACTGGGATACCTGCAAGAAGAGAGGCGGTAAGGCCCTGCTGTCAAAGACCTGATGCAAGCATGGGAAAGATGTATTGAGACTGCACTTGGAAGTGTACAGTTGGTCTCTGGAATGTCAGAGAGTGTTATCAAAGGCCACTAAACCAATAAAGCAAAAATTGGTCTTCTTGAGTCAAGCAAGACTCCTCCATCAGCATCAGCTACACCTCACCTGCCTGGAAATACTGTGTAGCAGTGGCAGCCACATGTCTGTATATCCCAAATCTAATTGGCTATCAGCTCTCTCCTTGGAAGGATAATTCACAGTTGATGCCACAAGCTTACATCCTCTAGTGGTTAGGAGATGTTATAAGCTACTGTAAGACCTTGTCATCTTTTACAGAAAAAATATAATTCATGGGTTAGCATACAATCCAAACATCTGTGTCTATACCAAAGTAACCTATCATAATAATTAGTACTGTTTAAATACCTATATATCTAATTGCTTGTGCTTCATTGGTAGGATTGAAAGGTTATTCCTGGGAAAACTGTCAACCCATGAAAGGAAACAGCCAGAACTGATCAGAGTCCAAAACGACATCTCCAGAGAAAGTAGACTGTTTTGCTTTTGGTCCACCAGTGCCCCTTTTCTAAGCCCAGGGAACAATCTGCAGAAGAGGGGGTGTGGTAGAATGTAAGCGCTGCGATTGGGGTGAATGGTGAAACTACAGCAACATAATCTGGACACTTATTTGATCAACATGATTGTACATATAAGCCCCACCAGCTGGATGGGGGTAGACTTGGGCTGTGTGGGTTTAGGCATAGCTGCTTGCAAATTGGTTGCTTGTACTCATAACTTATTACTTATTGTTAAAAAATAAAAATAAAAAATTGGGAAAAAAATAAAAAAAGAAAAAGAAGAAAAAAAGACTAAAACACCTGGTAATTTTTGTTGAATTTTGAACATATAACAAAGTATTCTAAAGATATATACAACTAAATTCTAACCAAACATGTATGTAACCTTTACACAGATTAAAATGACAGCAGTGCCAAGGTGGAGAAACAATCTGTGGGTTGCTTCTGGTCCCTAAGAGAGCAACCAGTTCACAAAAGTATTGGGGAAATATGGTTAGTTAGGGAACTGGGATATTGAAACACTTACTTTTATTTTCCCTACATTTTCTTTAACAAAGTGCAAAACGAGAAAAATGACTGAAGTGGAAACAAATTCATATGGCATAGCGAGAGAATGGGAAGCTTGAGAAAACTCAAATTTATGCAGTAGCGCTACTCTAAATTATGCCTCACAAAGGTTTAGCTCCAGTCCTCAGAGACATTACAAAAAAACAAACAGCAAAAACAAGGAGGGTAATAAAGATTTCCTCTGTTACTGTGCGATAAATATTGAAGATATGTTTCAAAATGTGACAAGACATATTACGAGCAATTGCAGATGCATAAATGGAGCAAGTGTAAAACTCTTTCCTCAGAGGCTCCAATAAAAAAGAAGACTATTATAAAGCACTACAAAATAATTTCTTTATCCAAAAGCTCTGAAGCAGTTATTAAACCAGCTGTTTTCAAAAGTACACAAATCTGCTAAGTTGCAGTTGGGTAACTGTTAAATGTTAAAGCAGCAAATGATCAGCAGGAAGCAGATGGTCTGGGAATGGGTGAGGAAATGGCAGTGTTAATACCAACAGGCTGAGATGTTCATTTGTGTGATAGTATGCGCAGACGGGGTGAATAATGAAGGTTCTGTAATAATTGTGTAAATCCCAACATTATTAAATCGATTCAGCTGGGGTTTCTTAATATATGTGAAGCTCTTGATGTACTCGGAGAAATACCTCCTCTTTGGTTAAAGCTGTTCTCATTAACTCATATTGCTTTATTTGCTGTGACCTCAGTGTTCCTGTTAAGTAATGAGTGGAATAAGAATTAGAAATCCACTTTCAATCTGAGTATTAGGAAGGAGGGAAAATGTTAAGAAAAGTGTCAAAGCCTAAGAATTGTATAAGATTGGCCCACGGCATTAATTTACCTATCAGATTCGGTTAGTGTTTCCTTTAGACTATTTAAAAGTTTATAATTAGTCGAGCACTTTAGGGGTTTGAGAAAGTTGCCTTTCCTAGACAATGTTTATTTTACCAGAAAAGAAAGTCATATTCTTACATTCCCTACTTTTTACTTTAACTTGACATTATAGGGTTTTTTGTTTTGTTTTGTTTTGTTTTTTGTTTTTTGTTTTTTTTGTTGTTGTTGTTTTTTTTTTTGTTTTTTTGTGTGTGTTTGTTTACCACTATGTGACTCCCAAGGTTTGGGGAAAAGGGTCTCTGGGAAAGGGTCTGAGGCAAAAAGTCTGCAGCAGGTTTTCTCTGCCTTGATCTTTGTGACTTTGTGATAACCTATATGGTTGCTGCATCATAAGATGTTTACACACATGTCCTGGTTTAATTCACTGTATACCAATAACAGCTGCCCCTCACAGCCTCCAGATTCTGATGAGCAAAATGTGCTTAAATATTAGTATATGTCCCTAGAAAGAAAGACACTCCCCACAACTCCTCTCTAAAATTTTATCAGTATATAGGCAATTCAAGAGAAAAATAAGGCTTGTTTTCTTTGAAGAAAGTGCAGAAAGCATGAAATATCATCAAATACATAGGATTTTTATTTGAACTTGGCTTTAAATTAACATACTGATTATTTACCTCCCATGAAATTATGCAAAATAGCCCATTTTGTATTGCAATTTTGTGAGCATGAGCTATGTTGTGTTTTACAGTGTTAAGAAAATAATTAAAATCAAATAAATAAGGAAAAGAGAGTATTATGATTCCAAAATATTTTGAACATAGTGTCTCATAATGATAAAATTAGGAAGATAAAGCATAATCAGTTCATATAAGATATGTTACACATCTCAATTCCATGGGTGAAGGCTCATCTTGTACAAAGCATATTAAACAGAATAAAATATTGAAAATTGAAGTAAACTTGAATATATTCCATGAATCTCTCTCTCTCTCTCTCTCTCTCTCTCTCTCTCTCTCTCATACTGTGCAATGTATATGAGGGAATATGTTAATTTTTTACAGTACTGTTATTCATAATCCTTTTAATAAAGAGAAGCACAAAGTCTAGGGCATTGTAATAGCTATTTTTTTATTGTTGTAACAAATTACCATCAAAAGCAACTTAAGTAAACCTTTATTTTGGCTTACCCTTCCAGGAGGCTAGATGACCTTAATGGTGGAGAAGATACTGCAGAAGGAGCAAGAACCTGAGATCACATCTCTGTTCCCAGACAGGAAGCAAAAAGAGTGAAGTGGAACTTAGGTGAAGCTCTAAAGACTTAAAGCCTACCTCCTATGATGCTGTAGTTCTTCCAGCAGAGCTGAATGTAGGCACTGGCACATGTGGGCTTGCACGTGCTCAGGTCTATCAGCTAATTTACAAACCTGCAAGTCCTTCCCTGGCCCCACCTTACAGGCTGGAGCAAAGCCTGGTGTGGGAGGAGGCTGGGAGACTAAATATCTATATAAACAGTTTGTTGAATAGAATAGGAATATATTCATATGAAGAGAATAAAGAGCTTAATAAAGGACTTTTTAGGGATTATTACAAATTGTAACATCTATTGTGGTCCCCAGGGTGCAGCTGAGCCTGTCCTTCAATGGCTTGTGTAACAGCTGGGTGTGCGCCATGGAAAGTCCAGAGTAACTGCTGACCTTGTGAAGAATGTGTGCTTGTGTATACCAACAGACAGGGCCACTATCAGTCTCTGTGCAGATGTGTCTGTCTTTGGATTATGGGTGATGGACTAAGAACCACCTGCAGAGAGTTTGACCCAACTAAACATCAAGGAAAAATGGAAGAAGTCAGGAAAATGCTGCTTCATCTGGAGATGACACATAGGGTGATAAGGGAGGGGGAAAACTCATGTTGTTTGGGTCTGGGTTCTGTTTTGCAAAACTAAAATAATCATTCACAATCTATTCAGGTTTTACTTATAATCTCGTGTGAAAGACTTGACCTCTCCTCCCAGTTGTGAAGGGAGTCAGTTATTATGGTAGTGACTCCATATGGGACCTGCCTGGAGCTTCCTTTGTCCAATTGTGATCAGTAGATCCTTGAGAACTTTGGGGTTAAGTAAGACACATTGGCTGAGAAGGGCTTAAATGTCAGGTATACACTACTCTTCAGGGAGCTGTTGGCTAGGGACACTTCAGAAACCCCCAAAACAAAGAGATTATTGCCTATAATCTCAGATGCACAAAAAAGTGGACAGTAAGCCCCTACTGCTGAAGAGAAGCTATGGTGTAAGCATAAAAAGGAAAAGTGTGTTGTGGGGCAAGGTGGCACACGTCTTTAATCCTAGCTCTGGGAGGCAGAGGCAGGTGGATCTTTATGAGTTCAAGACCAGCCTGGTCTACAGAGTGAGTTCCAGGACAGCTGAGGCTACAGGGAGACCCTGATTCAAAAAGAGCAAAAAAAAATAAAAAAAAAGAAAAAAAAAGAAAAAAAAAAAGTGTGTTTGAGGACCTTTGGTGAGCTAACAAATGAAACAGCTAAGCCTTCATGGTGACAAAGAGCATTGTGCAGATCACTGAAAGGGGATGTTCCCCAGAGTTGATGTAGAACTCATATGTTACACCCTTACATACCAAGGAAATTGATAGTGTGTTGTGAAGTATGGTGCACCAGACAGAGAAAGTCTAATTGGATCTATGGACTGCTCCATATGGGGGGGGGTGGTTGGCCTGACTGATGCTGAAGCTTGCCACTCTCTAACAGGAGACTTTATGGTCAACTCTCAAAAAAAAAAAGAAAATAAAAAAGAAAAGTGTGTTGAGACCTTGTGCTACAAATGAACAGCTAAGCTTCATGGTGACAAAGAGCATTGTGCAGATCACTGAAAGGGGATGTTCCCCAGAGTTGATGTAGAACTCATATGTTACACCCTTACATACCAAGGAATATTGAGTAGTGGTTGTGAAGTATGTGTGCACCCAGAGAAAGTCTAATTGGATCTATGGACTGCTCCTTTGGGGTGGGGGGTGCCTGACTGATGCTGAAGCTTGCCACTCTCTAACAGGAGACTTTATAGGTCAAATCAGAAAGTTATTGCCATTCTTTTGCAAGAAAGGTGGTGGTTCTCAAGCTAAAATATCATACAAGCATTTATGTCTGTGCCCATAAGGTAACTTGGTGTAATGGTTTAAGTGTCTGTGCTTCTTATTATTTGTGTTCTATAGACAGAGTTGGAGGGAGACTTCTGAGTATCCATCAGTCCATTGAAAGAAAATCTTGGATGAACCCAGGAGTCCATTGTGTCATCTCAGAGACTCCCTTTTGCTCTTCTCTCTATGGTCCAGGGACTATTGCAGTAGACATGCCACACCACCTTGTAAGGGCTAAAGAGGGGAGGTGAATTGTGAGATCATAGCAAATACAGACTGGACTTTCATTTATCAGCATGCTTGTATGTGCAGACCTTTCTACCTGGACTTGAGACTTTGGGGCACAATCAGATTTCTTCATTCTCTGCTGATCTGTATAGCATTGGACACAGATACTTTCTAATTGGGTTTGCATAAATGTTGCTTACATTTGTTACTTATGCTTATATGTACTGGTTGGTTTTCTCTGTATTGGGTTTTACTTGGGCAGTGATTAGTCTTAGTGATTTTGCAGAGTAGTCTTTGTCATCTGAGGCAGATAAAGGAAATTAACCACCACGTCTATAAGAAAAAAAAAGGGGGGGGGTGTAGGCACATGTGGGCTTGCATGTGCTCAGCTCTGTGAGCTGACATACACACTTTTAAGTCCTTTTGTGGCCCGGCCCTGTGGGCTGGAGCAACAGGTGCTGTGGGAGGAGGCTGGGAGACTACAATATCTATATAAACAGCTTGTTGAATAGAATAGGTGTATGTGCATATGAAGAGAATAAAGAGCTTAATAAGGGCTTTTTAGGGATTTTTATGAATTCTACTGTCTACTGTGCTTTGATGGGATGTGAACTGCTGGACTATCAGTCATGCAGTAAGTTCTCTCTGCGGGGTGTGAGCCATGAAGAGTTAGATTTTTGGTCTACAGCTGCCCACTCTAAGAGCTATCAGTTCTGGGCAATCCAGTCATCATTCAAAATAGGAGTAACTGTGTAACTGTGAAGAGTGCTCCTGCATCTGCATGGTGGCTAAAAGCCACAGGTCTGTAGCTGTGTAGTGGCTAAAAGCCACAGACCAGTAACCCCCAGAACCTGAAAGAGACCACAGCTCCAAGTCCTGAGGGTTCACAACATCCTGAAACTCTGCTACCAACCAGCTCCAAGTGTTCTAATGCCTGAGATTATGGGGGACATTTCTCCTGCAAACCACTATAGGATTTATATCTCAAAGTCATGAAAATTTAAAGATCATCATTTCTCTGGTGTTCATTTCTGCTCTTTGAAACATGGTACAATGTTGGAGAGTGAACTTTGTTTTCAGTGGGAAGAGTTACCCCAGACGGCTTTAATCAAATCCACTTGAATAAGGAAACAAAACAAAGAAGTAACTCCACTAACAAAGCAAAAGAGTAAGTCTTCTCTAATTCCCATTCCTAACCCCTGTCAGTTAATTAGTATGAACAAGTTTTCTAATTGGGAAATCACATACAAACATTGCTTTACATTGTATCTATTTTGAGAAATGAAAACTAGGAAAACTTAAGAAACAGTTACCTATGAAACCTGCACAAATACAAAGTGGTTCAACATTACAACACTGTGATTTTTAATATTCCACATGTATTTACCAATTCATTTTTTATTTTGAGAAATGTGAAATGTTCAGAAGATAATACAAGGCTTTAGACAGGATCTCACTATGTAGCCCCAACTAGCTTAGAACTCATTTTGAAGACCAGGCTGGCCTCAAACTTACAAATATGCATTTACCTCTGCCTCCTTAGTGCTGGGGTTAAAAGATATGTGTTACCACACTGTCTTGCAAGTCTTTTATGATAAACTTAGTGTCATTAATGAATAAAATATATCCTATGTAATATTTTTCTCCTTGAACATTTATTTTTGTGAAAATAGTAATAAAATAAAAATGTTGGATTTTTTAACAGTTGTGAAAATGAATTTTCTATCATTTTTAAAAATAGGATTTTGTAAAGGAAATTTTCATGGGTCTAGAGAGATGACTCAGTGGTTAAGAGTACTGACTGCTCTTGCAGTGGACCTGGGTTTGATTCCCAGCATCCACATGGCAACTAGGAACCCTCTTTAACTCCAGTTCCAGGGAAATCCAATGCCCTCTTCTGACTTCCGTGGCATTACAGGACACCAACCTACATGCAGACAGTACACTCATACACAGAAAATAAATAAATAAATAAAATTTTAAAAAATTCAGATGAAAGACCATGAAAGTTTAAAAACCGTTTGTTTTGAGCTTGACTTACAGGCTCATGCTTATCTGCAATCACAGGTAAGAAAAAGGGTTGCTAGAGGTTTGAAGGTTTGATGCCAACCAGGGCTGCTACAAATGGACCCTGCCATCCTGTACTACAGAGTGAGGTTTACCCCCACCCCCAAAATAACAAATATATTAAGAAATAAACATTTCTTTGTTTTGAAATAACTAAAAATTATGTACAAAACTATAATCCTAACCTGACATAGTGTAGCATGACTTTAATCCCAGCACTAGAGAGGCAGAGGCAGGTGGATCTCTGTGATTTAAAAGCCGGCCTGGTCTACATAGGGAGTTACAGGCCAGTTGAGGCTATAGGGAAACACTGATTCAAAAAGACAAAAAAAAACAAAAAAAAAAAAAAAAAACAAAACGCAAACAACAAAAGAGCAAAAGAAAACCAATAAACCTAAATAAGAAAATAAAAATCCCCTTGTTGTTCCTCTACATCCATATTGTTTCAACACATTAGCATTTACGTATGTCACACATGTACTAAAATCAGTCTGAATATAAACTGTATATTACTTCCAAATCAAAGTTCTGGATACACACACACACACACACACACACACACACACAAGAAAAAAAAAAAAACCAATAACAAAAGAGAAACAGAAAACCAATAATCCTAAATAAGAAAATAAAAATCCCCTTCTTGTTCCCTCCAATCCATATTGTTTCAACATAGGCATTTATGTATGTCACACATGTACTAAAATCATGCCTGAAAATAAGCTGTATATCATTTCCAAATCACAGTTCTGGATACACATTTTTCTCTTTTATTTTATATTGCTCTAAAATATGCAAACATTCCCTCCACCCGACAAAAGAACTGGGACAGGGAACTTACTGAAGCAGTAGAGCTCTTCCCCCCAAAATATAATCTGCTTTGAAAAACTTTGAAAAGACTCCGAAGGGGAAACAGGACATGTATGGCAGACTGCATGAACGTGGGAGGGGTGAGGGAATGAAAGGGGAAATGAGTCTGGATCGAACTGAGAAGAGGTATGTGAAATGCACAAAATTTCAATAAAAGATAAAAAATAAAAATAAAAATAAAAATTCCCAAGACTAATAGGAATATATATATACATATATATATATATATGTATATATATAAAATAATAGAAAATGAATCTTATTTTACTTTATATTGGCATTATAAATTGTAAATTTATTATTTTAGAATTTAAAAGTAAGAAATGAGTATGCATCTCTGAATGCTCTGAATGCCTTACTCAAATAAAAATAATGAGATAAAACTTAGGTAGTTCCCAAGAAGAGGTAGGAAAAGTTGTCAAAGGACATCTATTTGCGATATGCAAAATTAAATCAAATTTTACAAATTCCAGCTGTGATAAAAGGAGATTGCTTAGAGATTTGAGACAAAAATAAATGCTGGAAGGCTTCCATGCTAAATCCTGAGAGATTCAAAGTATCAGGCTTCTGTAGTACAAGTAAAACAGTCAATGAAGTGAAGAGGAAACCCAATGTGTGGGAGAAAATCATACCACCTGTACAAACAATAGAGTTCTGATACCCGAATAAACAAAAAAAGGAAGAGAAAACACCATGCATCAAGACAGCAAACAAATCATGCAGCAATGGCCTAAGCAAAGAATACAGAAAAAAAAAAAAAAGACCAATCAGTACTCACTATTCTTAGAAAAAAGGGAAATGCAAATTAAAATTACTTTGAGAGTCC
Organism: Rhizomys pruinosus; assembly: GCA_009823505.1. NCBI lineage: Eukaryota > Metazoa > Chordata > Mammalia > Rodentia > Spalacidae > Rhizomys > Rhizomys pruinosus. Next base: position 612,270 of record VZQC01007270.1, on the reverse strand, counting down.
ACCTCACCATATTCAGAATGGCTTTCATCGAGAAAGCAAATGGCAAGAAATGCTAGCTAGGATGTGAGAAAGGGTGAACACTTATCTACTGTTGTTGGGAGTATAAATTAGCTATACCCTGTGAAAGTCATCATATAGGTTTAGCAAATTCTAAAAATATAATTACCATATGAACCAGCTAAGTCATCCCTATGCAATACCCAAAGGACTCCATATCAGAGATGCTTGCAAATCCATGTTCAGTAGTGCTGAACTCATAGTTGCTAGAATTGAGATCATTCTAGATGTCCATCAACTGATAAGTGGTTAATGAATATGTGGTACATGTTATATGTGTGTTCATTGGAATTTTATTCATTTGTAAAGAAAATAAAATTATGATGCTTTCAGGAAAATGAGAACAGAAAAATATTATATTAGGTTAGATAACTTAGGCTCAGAAAGACAAACAGAAGGTGTACATGAGAAGAGGAAAGGAAAGTGTATTAATGGGAGGAGAGGATGTTAGAGCATACAAGACCTCAAAGAAAAGGAAGGAGAACAGTCTGGGATAAAAGTATGAAGTGAAGATAAGGATGGGGAGAGGGAAAGGGTAAAGGTGAGCTAACAAAACTATGGATACATAAAAGCCCTATAGAAATCTCCTAATTTGTAAGCTAATTAGAAAATGCTCTGAAATGCGCTTGAACAGCTTCTGGATGGCCATTTTGTTGCCAATGAAAGTGGCCGACATCTTGGGGCCTCTTGGGGGGGGGGTGTCACACAATGCCATCTTCACGTTGTTGGGGAACCACTCCACAAAGTAGCTGCTGTTCTTGTTCTGCACGTTAAGCATCTGCTCGTCCACCTCCTTTATGGACATGTGGCCTCAGAAGATGGTGGCCACAGTCAGGTAGCGGCCGTGGCAAGGGTCGCAGGTGGCCATCATGTTCTTGGAGTTGAACATCTGCTAGGTGAGCTCAGGCACCATCAGGGCACGGAACTGCTGGCTGCCCCGGCTGGTCAGGGGTGCAAAGCCTAGCATGAAAAAGTCCAGGCGCGGGAAGGGCACCAGGTTCAAGGCCAGCTTGTGCAGGTCTGTGTTCAGCTGGCCTGGGAAACGCAGGGAGGTGGTCACCCCGCTCATGGTGGTTGACACCAGGTGGTTGAGGTCGCCATGTGTGGGTGTGGTCATCTTGAAGGTGTAGAAGCAGATGTCATACAGGGCCTCGACAGTGCAGTATGTCTCAACTGTGTTCTCTACCAGCTGGTACACAGACAGGGTGGCATTATACAGGGTGTCAGAGACCTTGGGTGAGGGCATGATGCTGAATTCATGATGGGGTCTGGGTACTCCTCGTGGATTTTGATGATGAGCAGAGTGTCCATGCCTGAGCCAGTGCCTCCCCCCCCCCCCCAGTGAGTGGGTCAGGTGGAAGCCCTGGAGACAGTCACATCTTTCTGTCCGTCTTCACCACATCCAAGACCGAGTCCAGCAGCTCAGCACCCTCTGTGTAGTAGCCCTTTTCTCAGTTATTTCCTGCACCACTTTGGCCAAACATGAAGTTATCCGGCCTGAAGATCTGCCTGAATGGTCCAGACCCGACTGAGTCCATTGTGCCTGGCTCCAGGTCCACAAGGATGGCCCGAGGTACATATTTATTTCCAGTGGCTTCATTGTAGTACACATTGATTCTTTCCAGCTGCAAGTCACTGTCTCCATGTTAACTACCAGTTGGGTGGATACCATGATCATCACTGATGATCTCCCAAAACTTGGCGCACATCTGGTTGCCGCACTGGCTTGCCTGGATGTGCACGAACTCGTGCATGGTGCCTGGTTAGTGTGGTCCTGGTTTGGGTCTGTGAAATAGTTCATAAGTTAAGAACATTTGTTGCTATGCCTGATTACTTGAGTTAGAACCTAGGGTTCCACATGGTCGAAAGAGAAACCAAACTCCTACAGCTATCTTCTGAACTCCACATACATATTAGTAAACACACACACACACACACACACACACACACAAGAAATTTTTAATTAAAATATTTAAAGATATCATTTGTTTTCTTGATCATAGCTAATCTTATTGGGGTAAGATGAAATCAAAAAGTGGTTTTAATTTGTATTTCCTTAATTATTAGCAAAGTTGGCACATTATAAGATGTTTCTCAGGCATCTTTATTTTTCATTTGTGAAGTCTCTGTTTAGCTCTTTATTCCACCTTTTGATTAGATCATTTGTTTTCTTGCTCCTTTGTTTTTTGAGTAATTTATATAATGTGGATAGACCTCTGTCAGATGTGTCACTGGTGAAGCTTTGCTCCAAATCTGTGGCTTTTTTTTCTTTTCTTCTTTCATTGTTTCTTTCATTGTACAGAAGCTTTTGAGTTTAATGAGGTCCCACTTGGTGATTATTGATGTTATTTTCTGCATAACTGCTGCCTGATTTAGAAAGCCTCTTCCTACACCTGTATCTTATAGGTTACGGCCAATGTTTTCTTCTATTATTTTGAGGTTCAGGTTTCACATTGAAATCTTTGATACATTTGGATTTGATTTTTGTACAGGTTAAAAGGTAGTGGTTTAGTTATATTCTTCTACAAGTGGTTATCCAGTTTTGCCAGGACCATTTGCTGAGGATACTGTCTTTCCTCCATTGAGCCTTCTTGGCATCTTTGCCAAATATGAGGTGGCTGAAATTACATGTACTCTCTTGGGTTTTCAAAATTGTTCCATTGATCTATGGGTCGGTTTTGAGCCAGTATCATGCTGTATTCATGATTATAGCCCTGTAATGTAATTTGATGTCTGGTATAGTAATCCCCCCTGCATTAGCCTTTTGGCTCAGGATGGTTTTGGCTATCTGGGAGTCTTTTGTTTTCCCATATGAATTTTAGTATATTTTCTTCTAAATATCTGAAGAAAGTCATGGGAATTTTAAGTGGGATTGCATTGAATCTGTATATTACTTTGGGTAGGATGGTCATTTTTACTTTATTAATTCTTCCAATCCATGAACATGGAAGGTCATTCCATCTTCTGGTGTCTTCTTTAGTATCCTTCTTCAAGGATTTAAAAATTTCATTGTATAGCTCTTTTGTGTCTTTGGTCAGGTTTTTCCCATTTTTGTGAGGCTATTGTGAAAGGATTGGAGATAGGGGCAGCCATGCTGGGTTCCTGATTTTAAAGGACACGCTTCTAATTATTTTTCCATTTAGAATGATGCTGGCTGTAGGTTTGTTTTATATGGCTTTAATTATGCTGAGGAATGTTTCCTCTTCGACTTTAAACATGAAGGCATGTTGAATTTTATCAAAGGCCTTTTCTGCATCAATTGAGATTATCATGTGCTTTTTGTCTTTCAGTCCATTTATTTGCTTATGAAATTTATTGATTTACATATTTTGAACGATCCCTGCATCTCTGGTATATACCTGACTTGGTCATGGTAGATGACCCTTTTGATGTGTGCCTGTATGTGGTTTGCAAGTATTTTGTTGAGAATTTTTGCACCTATATTCATTAAAGAAATGGGTCTATAATTTTCATTTTTGGTTGTGTCTGTGCCTGGTTTTGGTATTAGAGTGATGCTGGCTTCATAGAAGGAATTTGGGAGATTTCCCTCAGTTTTTATCGTTTTTATTGATGTTTTGTGTATTTCATACATCATTTTTCAGTTCAGTTCAGGTATATTCCCTTCCCCCCACCCCACCCCATCCCAGATCATGCATTCTGCCATAACTGTCCTGCATCTTTCTCTCAGTCTTTTTTATGTTTAGGAATTCACATTTTCCTCCATTAATTTTATAATACTCTAAAATATGGATGCATACTCTCCACCCATATACAGTAATTACAGAGTCTGAAAATAATTGGTGGGTGGATTCTAGTGCCGGTTGAGAAATTCACATTATAACAACATCCTTTTAAATAATATGAGTAATAGTTGTTGTAGGTGCTCTTTAAATGTTTCATTCAATTCTGTCACATAACCAGAAAAGGTTACACTAAAAAATCCCAGGGTTTCTTAGTTGTGATGTTTTGTATTAGTGTTTCAATTTCCTCATATGTTATGGGTCTGTTTAAGTTGTCAATCTAATCTTGGTTAAACTTTGGGGATTCCTATGATTTCAGATATTCATCCATTTCTCTTAGGTTTTCAAATTTAGTAGAGAATAGGTTTTTAAAGTATTATCATATAATTGTCTGGATTTATAATTTTTGTTATCTGTTGTGGTGTTTCCCTTTTAATCTCTAATTCTGTTGATTTGGAGTTGCTCTTTCTTTCTTTTGGTAATGAAACATAAACAGTCATTAACTGCTGGAGGGATGCAAACTTCTACAACCCCTACCGGAAGGCAGTGTGGAGAGCTCTTAGAGGACTCAAGATGAACCTACCATTTCACCCAGTCTTACCACTCCTGGGTATATAACAAAAAAGATTCATCCTGTCACAGAGATGCATGCAAAACCATGTTTATTGCAGCTCTTTTCACAATAGTGAAGAGCTGGAAGCAGCTCAAGTGTCTCTCAACTGGATAATGAAAATGTGGTACAGCTACATAATGGAGCTACATGCAGCTGCAAAGAAAGACAACATCATTAAATTTGCAGATAAATGGATGGAACTAGAAGCTGTTATGGTAAGTGAAGTAACACAGTCCCAGAAAAAAAAATGATGTGTGGTGTCTCTCATTTGTGAATCCCAGTACCAAATCCTTATATACTCTGTCATTTTGGTATATGTGTGTAGTGTATATATGCATATTTTGGAGTAATATAAAATGAAAGAGAACAACAACAACAAGAGACTTGTTCAAAGATCTGACCAAAACAGTACACTTTTAAATAAAAAAAGTTTAAAAAATACTAAGAAAAAGATGCAAGACAGGACTTAACATGCATGGCAGAGTGCATGAGCTCTGGTGTGTGTGGGGGAATGGATGGTGAAACAGGTCCAAATTTTATTAGGAAAGGTTGTATAAAATGCACAAAAATCTCAATAATTTTTAAAAATGTTTAAAGGAAATAGTATTTCAAAGAATTGAGGCTAAGGTATCCTGCACTGGTGGACAGTGCTGCTCTCAGAAGACACAGGGTAGCAAATAAAAACCTCAGTGCCAGACTTATGAAATATTGGCCATGCAGCTCCAAGAAACACTCAAAATAATGGAGAATATTGCCATTTTTCATGCTTAACCACAATAACTACATGTTAGACCCTGTTCCTAAGACACTGTACACTAACTTCACAACATAAAGAACTCAACCTGTAACTGAGTGACAAATATCTTCCCTGGACTTAACATGCATGGCAGAGTGCATGAGCTCTGGTGTGTGTGGGGGAATGGATGGTGAAACAGGTCCAAATTTTATTAGGAAAGGTTGTATAAAATGCACAAAAATCTCAATAATTTTTAAAAATGTTTAAAGGAAATAGTATTTCAAAGAATTAAGGCTAAGGTATCCTGCACTGGTGGACAGTGCTGCTCTCAGAAGACACAGGGTAGCAAATAAAAACCTCAGTGCCAGACTTATGAAATATTGGCCATGCAGCTCCAAGAAACACTCAAAATAATGGAGAATATTGCCATTTTTCATGCTTAACCACAATAACTACATGTTAGACCCTGTTCCTAAGACACTGTACACTAACTTCACGACATAAAGAACTCAACCTGTAACTGAGTGACAAATATCTTCCCTGCTGGCTAGCTTGTATAATGTTCAAAGGTGCTATGAAGGCCTCTGGGGAAGATAACCCATCAGTGATCTTAACCAGAGCTACAACCTACATGCTATATATAATACTTACCTGTTGACCAATATGTAGGCTTCTGAAATAGTGGTATGATTGTTATAGAGGTAACCAGTGGCATTCTGATTGGATTTGTGGCATGATCCCCAGAAGAGAATTCATGTCTCCTACTATACACCTGGTTAAAAAATATATTTCTTTTGCTGGGGACATCATAGACCCTGGTGAGAAGATTTTTCATCTTCTTTTAATTGAATTTTTGTATATTCCCTACAGAACATTTCAATCAATCTTAATTACTTTTATGGCCCTTTCCCTATTAGCATATTTTCACAGCCCATCAACTAGAACTGATACACTCTGTCATTTGTATCACAGCCCCCATTGCTTCAAGTTACTGCCCCCAGATACTCCTCAGTGCAAGTTCATCTACTTAGGTCATGTCAGTCTGTCCAGAGTTCCTCACTTTAAGAAGATCATCTTGAGCCTCACCCAGAAGTAATCAGCTGCCAATAATTCTGCTAAGATTGGGATTTTCTGCCTATTTCTGCAGATCTATCATGGATTTTGTCTGCTTAAGTTTGCACTGGTCTTGTGCATGCTGACACGGCCACTGTTGGTTCATATGAAAAGAGTTCCCAGAGCTTGCATGATCCAAGGTCCACGTGGTCATACACCTCCTGTCTGGCTCTTACAATCTTTCTGTCCCTTCTTCTGCAATGGTCTTGGAGATCTGGGTGAGTGAAGCTTAATATAATAGTCCTGTTCAAGTGCCCACACTTTTCAGATGCCTGATCTCCTTGCTTTGACCATTTGTGCCCATTTGTGTTCCTGGGCCTCTGTTGCACGAGTGAGCTGCATTAATGAGAGCTGAGATATTCATTAATGACCTCTTTATCTTTTGTCTATGTTGCATGAGACTTAGATCTAGAGGTTGCATTGTACTACTTAGGCTTTGGAAATTGACTATGTGTCACCAGTTGTGGTACCCTGTAAGTCTTCATCAGGTGCAAAAGAAGCTTCTTTGATGAATGGTGACTGGGATATCTGATTAAAAATACAAGGATACATATTTGTGTTTAGTAAGAAACTACATTAGTCTAGGGATGAGACGGCCTTGAGGTTTTATTTAAAATTTTTTGATCTCGAGGAGCTAAGGTTCAAACACAGAGTGCTGTGCAAGTAGTTGACAGATTACTTGCCACCCATCCTGCAGCTGGGGGCAGAGTCTGAGTGGACCAGTGGGTCCTGTGGACAGGGTAAGGTATCCCAGAAGGCCCTGGGAGCTAGGAGCTGAGGTTCAAACACAGAGGGTACCAGTGCATGAGCTAAGAAAGCTACCCAACCCCTCCCCCCATGGAACCCCCAACTGGAACTCAGGAGACAGTGGCTGGCAGCAGAGGGAATACAGTGTTCAGAAGGTGTCATCCAGTTGCTACCCACCCAGCTCCCACAGAACAGAAAGGGAAAAGTGAACTATACCTTCCAATATATAACCAAAATTGAAAGCCTAAAACCTTGGCAAGTCAACACTCCAGTCATAAGGAGAATACAACAAAGACACCTGAAGGAATCAAGGAAAACAGTCCTACAACAAGGTGAGGAGGCATTCAAGATTCGCATCAGAATACAGGAAAAAAGGCTAATGCATGCTGAGAGCACAAAGAAAGAACAATATGGTAAAAGCACAGAACAACACCACACCAAACTGCATAGAGCCAGTGGAGGACTCCTACAATGGGATCTCCCTAGAGGTAACCCAGGACACAGATCCCAAAATAGCAATCACAGATATATTCAAAGAAATAATAAAACTAATTGGAGAGAATGAAAAACAAACTTTGGAAAGAACTAAAAGGAGAAAATGACAGATCTGGAAAGAGTTGGAGGAACAAAATCACAAACTCCAGAAGAAAGTGGAAACACCGAAAAGACCCCATGCTGAAATGAAAAAGGAAACCAATGAGCTACAAGAAAAGTTTGAGAAGCTCCAAAAGGAAATGGAAATAGTAAGGGAAACACAGGAAGAAAATTTTAAAAAAGTAAATCGAACAGTCATCTGATCAAGAGGAAAAAATGGGAAAAAGCCTCAGAAGCAGAATGGAGGAAGCAGAAAAAGAATATCAGACCTAGAAGACAACACAGAACAACTAAAAAGCTCAAGTAAAGACTATGAAAAATTTCAAAATACACATGAGTGGAACAATCAGGAAATGTAGGACACTGTGAAAAGATCAAACCTCCGCATCATAGAGATAGAGGAAGGAGAAGAATCCCAAGAGAATGGTATTGACCAGATTGTCAACAAAATAATAAAATTTTCCCCAAACTAAAAAAAAGACAAACCCATGCAAATACAAGAAGCAAGTAGAACACTAAATAGACTAGACCAGAAAAGAAACTCCCCCCGCCATATCGTAGTTAAAATGCTAGACACCCAAAACAAAGACAACATTCTGAAAGCCACAAGAGAAAAACACCAAGTACTTTTCAGCACAAACTATGAAAGCAAGAAGGACATGGACCAAAGCATTCCCAGTGGATGGGGATATTTGGTGGGTATAACAACCTGGGTTGACATCCATAGTGGGATATGGATGCCAACCCAGGTTGCTATACCCACCAAAAATGTTGATTCTAGTTAAAGGAAAGAGAAAAATCTTCCATGACATAAACGAGATGAAAGAATACATGTTTGGAAAACCAACCCTTCAGAGAATGTTTGAAGCAATTCAAAGGACAGACAAGAGGAACAACTACCCCCAGGCACCTTGAAAGAAAAATTTAATAATAAAAAAAAAGAAATGCAAAAGTTAGAAACCTACACAAAAATGCAAATGAATAATAAGATGAAAGGAAGCAATACATATCTCTCAATTATAACCTTAAATATCAATGGGCTAAACTCCCCAATCAAAAGGCATAGACTGGGAGAATGGATTAGGAAACAGAACTCATCAATATGCTGTGTACAAGTAACCCATCTCACCCTTAAGGATAAGCATCAACTTAAAGTGAAAGGGTGGAAAAAAAAATATTCCAAGCAAATGGTACTAAAAAGAAAGCAGGAGTTGCTATCTTAATATGAGACAAAATAGACTCCAAAGTAGAAGCAATTAGAAGAGACAAAGAGGGCCATTATATCCTTATCAAAGGGAAAATTAACCATGAAGACTTCACAATCATGAATATATATGCACCAAACTCTGGTGCACCAACCTTTGTAAATACAACTCTACAGGATCTCAAGGCACAGATTAACCCCAGTACACTCATCATAAGGGACTTCAATACACCACTAAGTCCTTTGGACAGATCAACTGGACAAAGAATAAACAGAGAGACATCTGAACTGAACAATACAATAAAGGAAATGGACCTCACAGACATCTTCCGAATATTCCACCCAAGCACCAGAGAATATACTTTCTACTCAGCACTCCACAGAACATTCTCCAAAATTGACCACATACTTGGATACAGAAAAAACCTCAACAAATAAAAAAAAAAATGAAATAACTTCATGCCTTCTATCGGACCATAGTGCAAGAAAGCTCAATATCAACACCAGGATAAGCCCTGCTACCTACATGAACACATGGAGACTAAACAACACACTCTTGAATAATGAATGGGTTAAGAAGGAAATAAAGAAATAAATAAAAGCATTCCTGGAACTAAATAACGATGGCAACACAACACATCAAAACCTATGAGATACCTTAAAAGCGGTCCTAAGAGGGAAGTTTATAGCCCTGGGCGCCTATATTTAAAAATCAGAAAGAGCACAGATGAGCTAACACTGCAGCTAAAAACACTGCAAAGACAAGAACAAATAAACCCTAAACGCAACAGACAGGAAGAAATAACAAAAATCAGAGGAGAAATCAATGAAATAGAAACAAAGAAAACAATAAAAAAATCAATGAATCTAAAAGTTGGTTCTTTGAGAGAATAAACAAGACAGACAGACCCCTAGCCCAGTTAACCAAAAGAAAGAAAGAGCAACTCAAAATCAATAGAATAAAGGATGAAAGGGGAAATATCACTACGGACAGTGAAAAGATCCAGACAATCATACAGTAATACATCAAAAACCTATACTCAACTAAATTTGAAAACCTAAGAGAAATGGATAAATATCTGCAAATCGGGGAATCACAAAAGCTAAACCAAGAGGAGATTGACAGATTAAGCAGACCCATAATATATGAAGAAATTGAAAAGTAATGAGACCTCCCAACTAAAAAAAGCCCAGGTGGCAGATGGTTTCACAGCAGAATTCTATAAAACGTTTAAAGAGGACATACAACCATTACTACTAAAATTATTCAGAAGGATACAAGCAGAGGAAAATCTCCCAAATTCCTTCTATGAACCCAACATCACCCTAATACTAAAACCAGGCAAGGATGCAACCAAAAAAGAAAACTACAGACCCATCTCATTAATGAACTCAGATGCAAAAATTCTCAACCAAGTACTCACCAACCGTATACAAACCCATGTCAAAAAGATCATTCACCAGATCAAGTTGGATTCATACCAGAGATGAAGGGATGGTTAAACATATGAAAATCAGTAAATATCATAAAACACATAAATGGAGTGAAGGACAAAAATCACACCATCATCTCAATTGATGCAGAAAAGGCCTTTGACAAAATCTAGTATCCCTTCATGATTAAAGTATTAGAGGGAATTGGACTGGAAGGATCATTCCTCAGCATAACTAAAGCCATATATAAGATACCCACAGCCAGCATCATCCAAAATGAAGAAAAGTTGGAAAGATTCCCCATAAAGGTAGGAGCCTGACTAGGCTGCCCCTTGTTACCACTCCTCTTCAATATAGTGCTTGAAACACGGGGGGGGGGGATAAGGCAAGAAAAGGAAATTAACGGAATACTAATTGAAAGAGAAGAAGTAAAACTATCCCTTTTTGTAGATGATATGATATTTTAACTGAGAGACACTAAAAACTCCACCACAAAACTCCTAGAAATGATTAAAAGTTTCAGTAAAGTGGCAGGTTAAAAAATTAACCTAAAATCAGTAGCCTTTCTTTACACCAACAACAAGCAACTGAAGAAGGAATACAAGGAATCCTTCCCACTCACACTAGCCTCAAAAACAATAAAATACCTAGGAGTAAACTTAACCAAAACCACCAAAGATTTCTACAACAAAAATTATAAGCTCCTGAAGAAGGATATTGAAGAAGATATAAGAAGATGGAAAGACCCCCCATGCTCGGGGATTGGAAAAAATTAATATAGTAAAAATGTCCATTCTACCCAAATTAATACACAGATTCAACACAATCCCAATTAAAATCCCAAGGTCATTCTTCACAGGCTTGGAAAAAATTCTTAAATTCATATGGAACAGCAAAAGACCCCGAATAGCCAAAGCAACCCTGAGTGAAAAGAGGAATACAGGGGAGATTTCTATACCAGACATCAAACTATACTACAGGGCTATAGTCATAAAAACAACCTGGTACTGGCTGTTTTTTGTTCCATTGGTCAACGGGCCTGTAGACCAATGGAACAAAACTAAAGATCCAAACTTGAGCACATACAATTTCAACCACCTCATATTTGACAAGGGGACCAAAAATACTCAGTGGAGGAAAGACAGCTTCTTCAGCAAATGGTGTTGGCAAAACTGGATCACCACTTGTAGAAAAATAAAATTAAACCCCTACCTCTCACCCTGTACAAAAAATCAACTCCAAATGGGTCAAAGACCTCAATGTGAAACCCAAAACTCTAAAGGTGATAGAAGAAAAAGTTGGCAGCAACTAATAAGACATAGGTGTAGGAAAATACTTTCTAAATCAGACAGTAGCTGCTCAGGAAATAAGGTTAAAAATTGACAAGTGGGACCTTATTAAACTCAAAAGTTTCTGTACAGCAAAAGAAACTGTAAGGGAAGTGAAGAGAAAACCCACTGAGTGGGAGGAAACCTTCACTGCTGATACATCTGACAGAGTATTAACCTCCAGAATATATAAACTATTCAAAAAACAAAGAAGAAAACAAATGCCTCACTCAAAAGACGGAGTAAAGAGCTGACAGAGACTTCACAAGTGAAGAAAGAGAGATGGCTGAAAAACATCTTAAAAAGTGATTAACATCACTAATAATTAAGGAAATGCAAATTAAAACCACTTTAAGATACCATCTCACCCCCGATAAAGCTGTCAAGGATCAAGAAAACAAATGATACTAAATGCTGGAGAGGGTGTCGGGAAAGAGGAACACTCATCCACTGCTGGTGGGAATGCAAACTTGTACAAGCACTATGGAAAGCAGTATGGAGAAGCTTTAAAAGACTTAAAATGAGCCTACCGCCTGACCCAGCCATACCACTTCTGGGAACATCCATCGGACTCTTCCTACCACAGAGATACATGTACAGCCATGTTCATTGCAGCTCTCTTCACAATAGCAAAGAGCTGGGACCAACCCAAATGCCCCTCAACTGATGAGTGGATAGAGAAAATGTGGTACATCTACACAATGGAGTTCTATGCAGCAGTAAAGAAAGATGACATCATGAAATTTGCAGGTAAATGGATGGAATTAGAAGATGTTAAATTAAGTGAAGTAACACTTCACTTAATCCAGTCCCAGAAAAACAAATGATGACGAATGATATCCCTCATCTGTGGGTGCTAAAGCCAATAATACAGTTGTAAATATTTCTTGTGGGGAGTGGCATATTGGAAAGAACAACAACAACAACAACAACAGAAAAGACTGGATCAAAGAACTAACTGAAATGGTGAATCTGGTGGGGTGGGAGGGTTGGGAGGGGGACATAGGTCTACATAAGATTAATGTATAGTTAATTGATGTGAGTTTAACAGGTATCCAAATTTGCCCAAACTTTGTCTACATATTATATGGTATTTTAGGATTTAGTAAAAATAAAAATGTCTGTATTAAAAAACATTGGTTAAAAGGTTTTAATAAAAATGATAATACATTTAAGCTACTTGGAAATATAAATTGTAGTCCACATTTGCTTTACTTATAATTTGTATAACAACAGCTTTGGGGTTAATCTACACAAATGTTCTCTATAATTTTTGTGTTGTACAGTATCAACTTGTAACATTTTCTTTTACCTGTAGGATAATTTAACTAAAGGAATTAAGTTTGCTTCTCAAATTAACAACATACAATCAATGATAAACAGCTTGGGTAAATTTAATTAAAATTTACACCTGGACTCCTGCCTATAGGTATGATTAATACAACTGCCTTTTTGAGATTCATGGGTCAAAATATAAAAACCTAAAATAAAAAAGGGGGAATGCAGTTATATATTAAACCTTTCTTCAATTTTTTCAATTTAAAACTAACTATGAGAAAAGATCTGCGTGTTTCCACATGTCAAAACGTCACCAACTTAATGGCTGAGAAAGAAAAGATACAGCTTTGCATTGTGCAGGATATATCAAGAAATGCCAGCAGATAAGTTGGCCCAGCTAAACATTAAAAGAAAGAAAATCCTCAGACTGCTACAGGCATCAAACATCTCTGTGGATCCTATTTGTAACAACTACTTATAATGTGTCCTAATGAACTTTACCTTTCAGGTGCCGTAAAGTTTTAATATGAGAGATTTCTTACCTTCTTTTCATAGAACAAAGAAAAACATGATGGTAATGAAGTCATTCCCTAACTGTAAATTAGAGCCAACTGTTATAGAGGTAATGTCTTATAAAAGCAGTATAGCTGCCTTCTTTAATTGACTGATAGACATAGGAACTGTGAAAGGATAATTCTCTATTCAGGACCAAATATAATACTAAAGTTTTTATAAGCTGGGTAATTAAGCAAACTATATTAATACAACAGAGCTCTGATATCAGAAATGGATTATTCTGCCAAGGAGATGTTGGCTAGGGGTCCAAGCCCCCAAAATATAAAGGCTTTTTGCTGGTCAACTGGGATACCTGCAAGAAGAGAGGAGGTAAGGCCCTGCTGTTGAAGACCTGGTATAAGCATGGTAAAGATGAGACCACACTTGCAAGTATACAGTTGGTCTCTGGAATGCCAGAGAGTGTTACCAAAGGCCACTAAATCAATAAAGCAAATATTGGTCTCCTTGAGTCAAGCAAGACTCCTCTGTCAGCAGCATCTCCACCTCACCTGCCTGGAAATACTGTGGCAGCCAAACATCTGTATATCCCAAATCTAATTGGCTATTAGTTCTCTCCTTAGAGGAATAATTCACGGCTTATGCCACAAGCTTATGTCTTCTAGTGGTTAGGAGATGTTATAAGCCACAGTAAGACCTTGTCATCTTTTACAGAAAGCAATAGTTCATGGATTAGCATACCATCCAAACATCTGTGTCTATACCAACGTAACCTACCATAATAATTAGTACTGTTTAAATGCCTATATATCTAATTGCTCATGCTTCATCAGTAGAAGTAAAAGGTTATTCCTGGATAAACTGCGAACCCATGAAAGAAAACAGCCTGAACTGATCAGAGTCAAAAATGACATCTCCAGAGAAAGTAGACTGTTTTGCTTCTCACTCAATTTTGTCCCTAGGGAACAAACTGAGGAAGAGGGGGTGTGGTAGAATGTAAGGACTCAATTGGGGTGAATTGTGAAACTACAGAAAATAGACTGGACTCTTATTTGATCAACATGATTGTACATACAAGCCCCTCCAGCTGGACAATGGGGGCCTCAGGCTGTATAAGCTTGGGCATGGCTGCTTGCAAATTGGTTTTACATGAAGGAGGCTTGTATTCATTACTTATTATTAAAAAAATTCTTTGATCTCTCCATCCATGCATATTTCACTTTGTTTACAGTGCCACACAAGAATTTCTTCCCACTGAGTGGGTTTTCAATCCAATTAGGTAACAACTGATTGCCCCCAAGGTAAAAATGCCACTACTGCACCAATGTCATATGCTGTGCCTTTATTTGATGTGGTTGTTGGTCTTAAAGCTGGTGTTGGTCCATCTATTGATGTTCTCCCTTAACAACTTGTGTAGTGCTCTCCAAAGCTATGAAGCTAGCTTTCAGGCCAAGTGGCTTCCAGGTCAGCTCCATCTCCTTTGCTCCAAATCTGGTTTCCAACGTATGTCCTGTTTCCAAAAGGAGGGTCTAACCTTCAAGTTCTGGGAGAAAATCAAGGACTGTGAAAATAGCCTGTGTAATTTTGGGCATCTTGTGGACTACCCTTGCCAAAAGCTCAAAGAAAGATTTCTCCTCTCTGGCACTTTTTACTGTTATGCAGCCTTCAGCTATATACATGGACTCATGTAGAGGTATTGTATATATAATTTGTCATTTGGTTGTTAGACTAATATTATTCTGTGAAAACCAAAACTTTGAAAGTGATAGACGAAAAAGTTGGCAGCAGACTACAAGACATAGTTGTAGGAAAAGACTTTCTAAATCAGACAGCAACTGTGCAGGAAATAAGGTCAACAATTGACAAATGGGACCTCATTAAACTCAAAAGATTCCATATAGCAAAAGAAACAATCAAGGAAGTGAAGACAAAGCCCACAACGTGGCAGAAACCTTCAGTGTAGATACATCTGACAAAGCATTAATTTCCAAAATATATAAACTACTCAAAAAGCAAAGAAAAAAGAAAACAAATGACTCATTCAAAAGATAGAGCAAAGAGCTGAACTTCACAAGTGAGGAATTATAGATAGTTGAGAAACATCTTAAACAGTGTTCAATGTCCCTAATAATTAAAGAAATGCAAATTCAAACCACTTTATGATACCATCTCACTCTGATAAGACTGGCTAAGATCAAGAAAACAAATGATACCAAGTGCTGGAGAGGTTGTGGGGAAAGGGGAACTCTCATCCACTGCTGGTAGCAATGTAAACTTGTATAACCACTATGGAAAGCAGTGTGGAGAACCCTTAAAAGACCCTTAAAAGACTCAAAATGAGCTTGCCACATGACCCAGTCATACCACTCCTGGGTATATAACCATAAGATCCATCTTACTGCAAAGATACACACACATGTATCTTGCAGCTCTCTTCACAGTAGCAAAGAGCTGAAACCAACCTAAGTGCCCCTCAAACAATGAGTGGATAGAGAAAATATGGTACATCTACACAATAGAGTTCTATGCAGCAATAAAGAAAGATGACATCATGAACTTTGCAGGTAAATGGGTGGAACTCAAAGCCATTACGCACCGGGCATGGTGGCACACGCCTTTAATCCTAGCACTCGGGAGGCAGAGGCAGGCAGATCTTTGTGAGTTCAAGGCCAGCCTGGTCTACAGAGTGAGTTCCAGGACAGCTGGGGCTACAAGGAGACCCTGTCTCAAAAAGACAAAAAAAAAAAAAAAAAAAAGTCATTGGGGCTGGAGAGATGGCCTAGTGGTTGAGAGTGCCGACCGCTCTTGCAGAGGACCCGGGTTCGATCCCCAGCACCCACATCGCAGCCAAGAACTGTCTGAAACTCCAATTCCAGGAGAATTCCAGTTCCAGGGGAATCTGACACCCTCTTCTGACCTCCGCGGCATCGCACAACACAGGTGCACACAATTGCATGCAGACAGTACATTCATGCACATACAGAAATATATAAAATAGAAAAAAAGAAGTCATTATGCTAAATGAAGTAACACAGCCCCAGAAAATAAAACAAAAACAAACAAACAAAAAAACTGACTCATCTGTGGATGCTAGCGCCAATTACCTAGTTGTAACTCAAAGTGAGCAACAATAATGTTATATTCTTCATGATCTGAAATCAACTGTGCTCTTATATTGTGAATCCCTTTACAGGTTGTAGAACTAAGGTACCATTTATTTTCAGAGTTAGGAATTTTGGTATATGGGTGGAGGGTATGTATATATACGTTAGAATAATAAAAGATCAAAACAATGAGGAAAATACTAGTTTCTCATGACATTATGTCTAACCACAGTATTTATTTTATGGGAGTACTTCTTAGCATTTCTTATGCAAGGCTGCTTGAGCTTCTGTCTAAGCCTGTTCTAAAATATTACTCAGTAGTTAAAAGTATCAGGCTGGTGTAACTTAGCCTTTCCAGATGCTTAATGACCATACTTAATGCTCATACCAATTTGGCTAAGGACCTTAAGGGGTAACTTTGTTCCTTGCCCCCAGAGTTCAACTAAGTCCCAAAGGACTATGCATCAGGGCATCTCTTGAAATTTCCTGCAAATGTGAGTCACCAGTCTTCCTGTGCAGGGTGGTCTTGGAGATCCACTAATGGGACTTCAGCTACTGTGGAGTCTATAAAGAGAAAAGTCTGCTCATGCTTCAAAAAAAGATGAATCCTGGTCTAGGAAGACATGACTTTGTCCTTGAATGGATGGAACTTATAAATGAAAAGCCAAAAGAGCCAGCGCCTGCCTCCCTGAATGACCCTTGAGGACCAGATCCTCAACTGACTTTAAGAAAACAAAAACCTGGGCTAACCGTGTGGCCTTAAACATCCAAAACGAAAGTATAACCAGAAATAAATAATAAGTAAGGCCTGAGAAATTGTACTTCACGTATAAAACTTGAGATCTTAGAAAAATACAAAAAGTAATAAAAAAAAATTGCACAGTTGTTTTGCCTGTCTTACTGGCAAGTGCAGGTACCCTGTGGCTGCCACTGCTTTTGCTATCCCTCAAAGACATGAGACACAGCTTTTCTTTTCTTTTTTAAAGTTTTATTTTTTATTATTTTTTATTTATTTATTATTTTTTATTGGTATGAGTGTACTGTCTGCATGTAGGTTTGTGCACCCATGTTGTACAATGCTGTGGAGGTCAGATGAGAGGGTCAGATTCCCCTGGAACTGGAGTTAAAGATGGTTCTTAGCTGACATGTGGGTGCTGGGAATTGAACCTGGGTCCTCTGCAAGAACAGTCAGTGCTCTTAACCACTGAGCCATCTCTCCAGCCCCAAGACACAGCTTTTCAACCTTCTAATATGGACTGAAGACTCATGTCTATCCAAGAATCCTCCAAACCTTCGGTGCCTGATGGGGACTGCTGATATATCCAACTTGTGGACTGAGCTACTACTGGGGTTTCAGCCTCTTCAGAGTATAGACTGCCATTGTTGGACTACCCAGGCTATATCATGGAGTCCAGTATAGGAAGATCAAGACTTGATGCAGTGCTTGCTTGACCTCATTTGGTGACCATGGGAGAGACTGAGAAAAAGATGAAAAAAACATGTTTGGCAGAATGCATGAGATATGGTGGTGTGGGGGGGGCAGGGAGGGGGGCACAGGTCCAGATTTGATTTGAAATTTTGTATGAAATTCACAAAGCTTCAGTAAAAATTGGCTTTGAAAAAAATTAAAAAATTATGAAACATTTAAAAATATTACTCAGTCTATTTTTTTACACTAGCTAGGTATTATTTATCTCTCTTCTCTCTCTTTCCCTGTCCAATCCTCCTTCCATGACTTATCCATTTTAAGTGTCCCCATTTTCCTCATTTATCCCTTGATAATACCAGTCTCCTGGGCTGGAGAGATGGCCTAGCAGTTAAGAGCACTGACTGCTCTTGTAGAGGACCTGGGTTCGATCCCCACACTCTCAATGGTGGCTGAGAACCATCTGTAGCTCCAATTCCAGAAGAACTCCAGTTCCAGGGGAATCCGACACCCTCTTCTGACCTCCACAGCATTGCATGACACGGGTGCACAAACCTACATACAGACAGAACATTCATACGTATAAATAAATAAATAAATAAATAAATAAATAAATAAATAAATAAATATTAAAAAAATACCAGTCTCATATAATCCCACCTAACTTCACCTGCTTCTTTCCCCTTATCCCCAAATTTCTTTGTATAACCTTCTGATCCTCTCCCATTTACATTTACCCATTTCTCCCACTTGGAATGGTAATATCCATTCTATGCCACTGTATGTTGGATGTATATAACTTGCTTTTGGACTTCTTAAAGACTTACAGTTAAGAGATTTCCCTGAGCCTCAGAAGAGACTTTGGACTCTAGATTTTTCAATAATGTTGACATTATTAAATACTATGGGAACTTTTAAGGTTGTATTAAATGCATTTTGAGTATGATATGGCTGTGAGACCATGGGGAACAGGGGTGAAATGAGGAGCTTTGAATATGGAATGTCCCCCCATAGTCTGCAAGTATTTGAAAGTTTGTCTCCAGGTGGTCACAGCATATGTTGAGCTTTAGGAGGTGCTGCCTTGCTGTGTAGGAGTGGGGCGAGGGTCTGAGAGTTCACAGCCTTGCTGTCTTACTCTCTGCTTCCTGGGCCTGCTTGAAGACTTGAGCTCTTACCTTTCTGCTGTAACTGCCACCGGCCATGCCTCCATCACCATGGTGGGACACCCCTATCTGGAATCCTAAGCCCGATATATTCTTCCTTCTATGACTTGCCTCAGTCATGGTATTTTTATCACAACAAAAGAAAAGTAACAAATACAAGTTATGAGCATTCTTAGCTTATTCATGAACCAACAATCAATGATGAGTGGAGGAAAGAGCCAAAATGCATGTCATAGTTATAAGCCCAGAGAGATGGATTTGTACGGATGGATAAGTAAAAATTTATAAGCAGAAGAATGACAATACTTTTATTTGAGTTTTAATATTATAAAGATAATGCAATCAATATATACCATAATATGTAAAAAGAGATACAACATAACCTAAAAGATGACTTTGAATAAAAATGTGCTAAAACAAAAGCCAAAAAATAAAAAAGAACCATTAAATAATATCCTTGAAGTGAATTTAATATGTATTGAACTGTATCATACATATGTGCCTATTTATATGCATAATATCAATAATAGTGAAATTGATTTGCCTATGTATTCCCCAAATACAAATTCAAGTGTATGATACTCATTTTCAATTTTAAATATACTATAAAAGAAAATAAGATGTTATAAACAATAAATAATGCAAATTTATTTCAGAAACAAAATTCAGAAAACTGACATGACAAGAAACAGCATTGTGGTTCATTTAAAACAATATAAAATTGTGTGTGTGTATGTATCTGTGTGTAAGTCTGTGTGAGTGTATGTGTCAATGTGTTTGTGTATGTATGTATGTATGTATGTATGCATGTATGTATGTTTATGTATGAAAGTGTATGTTCATGTCTGGATCTAAATCTGTTTACCTTTTTTTATTTTGGTCTTTTTGAGACAGGGTCTCCCTGCAGCCCCAGCTGGCCTGGAACTCGCTCTGTAGACCAGGGTGGCCTTGAACTCACAAAGATCCACCTGCCTCTGCCTCCCAAGTGCTAGGATTAAAGGTGTGTGCAGCCACGCCCAGCTTAAATCTGTTTACTTTTACGCGTATCTTTCTTACCATATTGAGGTTGACTGGTTTTAGAAACTTTGAAAGGAACTTTGAAAGCTTAAGTTCTTTGTACATTGTGTGGCTTTGGTGAAGACTCAAAGTCAACTCTATAAGTTCCTTGTCTATATTCAATTAGGCTTTTCCTTGAGTAAAATCTACTTTCACTCTTAATCAGAGAAGCTTATTTTTGCAGTGAATTTAATGATAGCAAACTCTTGAGTACCCCAAATTCTGAAAATAAGTGACAGTTCAGAGCTTAGACCAAAAAAGGGCATCCCATTCAAGGTTCAGGGAATATCAGGGGAAAGGTGTTCTGCATAATATAAGAACCAAAAGAGAGGGAGGATAGCAAAATTTCATTAATTGGACAGTATACACTATCACAATTATGAACTTTTTTGTACAGGGCCTGTACAAGACAGACCCTGCGCAAAATCAGGCATGAATTGGAGAGGGCTCATACCTTTAATAGCCAAAATAATGGCTATTCATAGACTCATAGACTCTAGAAGGGTAAAGTAATTGTCTTTTGTATACTTTATTAAGCACCCCTGACTGCAAAGGGTTTCTCCAAACAGAGTCACACAAATAGAACTGGTTAAACTCAGTAGGTCACAAAATATGAATGTGAGAAAAAGATTTGTGGGAAACATGGGTGTAATAAGGATGGGGAGAGATAAGATAGGGTAGGAATCAATGTAATTAGTATGCATTATATACATGTATGAAATTGTCAAATAGATGATAATATAAAGTATACATTTAAGATATTAGAAGCATATACTTCGATAATATTTTGGCCTGCTACTTTGTGACTGGTTTCAGTTTTATGAAATATAGAAATGAATATGAGCACTTGCAAATGTGGGTATTTAGCCAGAAAATCAAGGCAACATCACAGGAAGTTAATCCTGGCATAAAGAGAGTTAGGATTTTATGGGAGTGATATCAGCACTTACTGGATTTGCACAATATGCCTGAATAGAAGTGCCTTTATAGATGAACCACATATTTATGTTTAGTTATCAGTGCTGCCACCTCCCCACTCCAACAGTCCATGTAAGTTCTGAACAATGTATCTTCTCAGAGAATTCCTGCTCACTGTATGTTTACCGAAGGATCATTTAGGCAGGTTTCTTGTCAGAAACTGGTATTAGTTGTTACAGTATCCTTTGGGACTTATGATTGTGTTCATATTCAGTAAGTAATCTGAGAGGTCAAAGATCAATAACCTAGACTCTGTTTATGGATGTAAACTCTGGATGCATTCCACAGAAGTATCCTATGCCATTTCCTGCCATTATTTTGTGGTGAATGACTAATATAAAAATGAAGAAATCATTTTAATGAAGGGAACAATTACACTAATATGCTAGATTAATCAGAAACTGACTACATATTATAAATTAATGTCATCAAAACCTTGTCATTGCTATAATAATTTTTATTACCATAGGGAATATTCTATACAGAATATTTTATTCTAAAATGCTAAATTAGTCTAAAGTCTTGAGATTTCATCCATGAGCACTACTAAATAATGTATTATTCAAAATGATTGTTGTAGAACAAAATTTTATCAAAAGCCTGATAAGTAATTTTATATTTATTAAATTTTATTGTGCTTTTACATATTTCATACAACAGTTCTTAATCAAATTAAGACCCTCTGTCTCAGTCAGGGCCTCCCACACCCACCCTCACCAGACTTCATGCATTCCACCATTCATGTTAAGTCTTAACCAGTCAAGCATTTGAATCCAGATATCCTTCTGTGCAAATTCATCCATGGGAGTCTAACCAGCCTATCTAGGGATCATAAGTAAGGTCTCCCCTCCCTCACCCAGCAGTAATCAGTTTCCAATAATTTCCATGCTGGGGCCTGTCATGGCTGTCCATTTCTTTTTCAACACAGGGCCCTTGTCTGATTGAGGGTATGGGTATTGTACTTAATGCCACCATTGCCACGAGTCACACATGTAAGGTTCCAGTGGTCTGCAAGTCTTTGTTTCTGTATGTACATCAACCACCCTTGGTTCTTCAAATCATTACATCCCTTCTTCAGCAATGGTCCCTGAGCCATGTGTGGGTGAAGTTTAATATACAAGTCCTATTCAGGGACACAGACTCTGCAATAACTTAAGTCATTATTCTAAAACACACACACATACACACACATGTACACACACATACATGCACACACACTCACATTTGATTAGATAGATAGATAGATAGATAGATAGATAGATAGATAGATAGATAGATAGAATCGATTTAGTGGTGCTCATATGTACCTGTGTTTAGTGATGTCTATTTGGGATTAGATAACATTGGATTCTCCATTCCTCAGCATCCACTGACTGCCTATTTCTCTTTATCTAGAGGTCTGACCGCATGAAATTTCCAACATCCACCTTCGCATATCAACTAGTTTTGTCATTATTTAGTTGTTGTTAGACTACTGTACTGTGGAGAATTTATGGATGTAACTTCCCCATTATGTCCATAAGGCTTTGTGTAGCAGTAGGTATATTGTTCCTCTGGCTCCTGCAATTGTTTAATGTACACTTCCAGGAGGTTGCCTGAGCCTTAGGTGTAGAGGTTGCATTGTAAGTGTTTCACTTATGTATGGATTCCTCACCATCACTTATTCTCTGTACTTGTTCACTTGGGGAACTTTGTAATATTCACAATCTGTTGCAAAAAGAAGCTTCTTAGATGAGTGCTGAGAAGTGCTCTTGTCTGTAAATATAAGGATACTTATTTAGAATATACTAAGAAATGATTTTGTCTAAAAAACATAACAGAATTGAATATTTTCTACTGACTATGACCTCTCTAGCTATTTTCTATTATTGTAACAAAATAGCATGATCAAAAGCAACTTAAGAAACAGTTTATTTTGGCTTACCACTCCATGGAACTAGATGTCCTTAATGTCAGAGAAGATATTGGAGCAGGAGCAGGAAGCTGAGATCACTTCACTGTTCCCAGACAAGAAGCAGAAAAGTGAAGTGGAATTGAGGTGAAGCTCTAACACGTTAAAGTCTACCTCCAATAATATACATCTTCAAGCAGGGCTGGAGATGGTTCAAATCAAGATCTGGAGTAGGACCACATGTAGGATCAGGACTAAGGTTGGTCCTCAGAGGATATTGGACCTGTGGTCCTATCCCATGAAACGGGAGCTGTGGTCACCTCCTGTGAATCCAGAGCTGAGATACGCCCCTGTGAACCTGGAGCTGTAGGTGTCTCTTCTGAGCTGGAGTGTAAGTCCCATCACCTGAGCCTGAATCTTTGGACCCCTACTGTGAGTCACAGTTCCACATTCCTCTGGGAATAGGCTGATGGTGGACCAGAGAACAGAGAGGATTTCCTGATGTTTGGCAGCAATTTCTGTTTTCTCTGAATGCATACAATCCCCATAGCCATCTGCCCTGAGGTCCTAGATTGTGGATGGCCAGGGCTCTGTCTCTTATTCTGGGGACAGAAGAGGTTGCAAACTCTGGTCTTGGGAGAATAGATTGTCTGGAATGGAACTCCCACCTCCCCTGAAGCCTAACTGCATTCCTCATCCAACATGTGTTCTTGATTTTCTAGACTCATGAGGTATATTATTAAGTATTTTATTGGTGTTCTGATTTTTTGACATAGGTGCTAAGAGCTATACACTTTTATCTGGGGACTTCTTTTAATATGCCCCAGAACTTTTATTATGTTTTGTTTTAATTTCTTTTACTTCCAGGAAATTTTTTTTATTTCTGTTTTTTTTTTTTTTCCTTAGGCAAGATTGAGCACATGTTTAATCCTAGTGTTTGAAACAGAGGCAAGTGGATCCTTCTGAGTTTGAGCCAGGATGGCCTACACAGAAGATTATATCCAAGTCAAGGAGATATATAGTGAGACTGTGCCTCAAAAAACTAATAGTAGTAGTTCCCACAATAATGATAATAATAATAATAATTAGTCCTTTCATTATTGGACAAATAAAAGGAAATTTTAATGGAGGAAAATTAAAATTATTATATTATTAGTGAAAAAAGATGTAAAATAATAAAATACATAATAATTCTAATTTGACAAATTAAAATTCAGAAAAAAACTGATGACCAAAAACATAATGATGATAATATAGAGAAAAAAAACTTTAAGCATTAAATAAATTTGATAATTTCTGTGAATTTCACCTAATTAAAGAATTATAAGAAAATGTTACTAAGAGTTAAGTTAATAGTAGTCCCTATTTTGTAAATATTCAATTCAGGGATATGGAATTGGTCTTAAGAATAATACACTTATTTTTAAAAACCTTACAGTAAAAGCTCTAGCCCACATGTTATTTTGATCCCAGTTCACTCACAATTTTTGCACATAGAAGTCATATACCTCCTGAATAGAGAAAACTTCAGATTAGACCCTTGTATTCACCATGAAGGGCAGAAGTGTGGTAAGCAGTCTTACTTTGTGAGTTAAGAGCATAGAATCAGTATCACTTCTACTCACTTCAACTTTTCTGGAAAAAATAACTTTATCAATATAGAGTTAAGATTCAGAATTACAGATGCCCAAGAAACGTATCAGTGAAGAAAAATTGAGTTCAAATGTGTAGGAGAGACTTATATGACCAAATCTGGACTAGTGATTTTTTAAATGAATATTTTTACTCATTTTGAGCATGTCATACAATAAAACCTTAATCATACTTTTACCCGTCTTTCATCCACACCCCTCATAGTGACCCTGCACTGGATTTCATGCATTCTGTCATATATATTAAGGCATATCTGGTCAAGCATTTGTACCCAGATATCAAGTTCATCCACTGGAGTCTAGTCAGCCTCTCTAGAGTCATTCCCTTAAGGAAGATCAACTCTACCTCATCCTGCAGTAATCAGTTGCCAGCAGGTCCTTGGTTAAGAGCCTGCTGCACATTTTTACAGTTCAATGCTGGGTTTTTGTTTGAGTCATCATGAGTCTTGTACATGCTGTCCCCATTGCTGCAAGTTCACATGAATGATTTCCCAGAGGTCTGATAACCTGTGATCATGAACCAATGCTTGCTCTTACAATATTTCTACCCCCTTCTCTGCAATGGTCCTTGAGCCAAGAATGGGTAAGGTCTAATATAGAAGTCTTATCCAGGGAAATACATTATGCAATATCTGTTCTCTATACCTTGGCCAGTTGTGGCTTTCTGTGTGCGTCACAGGGTGTTGCATGAAGAGGTCATTGGTGGAATTTAAGGAATGCATTAATATTCTCTCCTAAAACTTTTCTGCTATGTTTCATGAGCCTGAGGTATAGAATTTGCTGTCAAGGATGTGGAGAAAGGGGAGTACTCATTCACTCCTGGTGGGACTGCAAACTTGTGCAACCACTATAGAAAACAGTATGGAGAACTCAAAAACTAAAAATGAATCTTCCATGTAAACAGGTTATACCACACCTTGGCATAAACCCAAAGGACTCAATCTACTTTAGGAGCACTTCTATATTAATTTTTGTTGATTTTCTTTTTATAATAGCTAAGAAAAGAAAAATGAACTAAATGTCCCTTAACTGAGAAATGGATAATGAAAAATGATTGTAACATGTAAAGAAAATAAAACTGTCCTCTTCTACATGGAACTCACTCTACATGGCAAGCTTGAGAACTGCAGCCCAGTCTAAACTTTGAAGCTGGATAGACAAATGTTCCAAAACACTGTTCTTGTCAAAGTCAATTAAGTAAGATGCTACACAAATATAAAACATAAAGATATTCATCTTATCAATTAGGTCGATGTTTTAATTAGACAATTACACATCATTAAATTAGTATTTATGAGATACAATTAATAATTCATCTCCAGCACATTTTTTAAAGTTCCTTGGAATCACTGTATTTATTCAGTGAAGACTGAAATGACTTAATTTGCTAAGCATTTACAATAAGGGTTCCATCATTCTCTTGATTAGACAGAAGTATTATAAGCAAATAATAAATTGAGGTCACTCTGGAGGAAGTAAACTTCTCTTTGGAGACTTGAGAAGCTTGGGAAATTTTTTTGCAGCCCATCATTTCCATCCTGATTCTGGATAATGCATTTCATTTACTTGTGTTCTGTAGAGAAACACTAGAACATGGAGCCTGGAATAAAAATTTCTGGACTTCAGTTAACATTTTAGTCTTTATGGTTTTGATTAATCAGGAAAATATAGTTGAAAATTCATTTTACTTTATTAAATTTTTTGGATGTTAGCCGTTTTTATAATCAAAAGTCAACTGAATGCAAATTTGTCGGCAGATGTGATACATTTTACAGATTTAGAAC
Source organism: Rhizomys pruinosus (assembly GCA_009823505.1). Classification (NCBI taxonomy): domain Eukaryota; kingdom Metazoa; phylum Chordata; class Mammalia; order Rodentia; family Spalacidae; genus Rhizomys; species Rhizomys pruinosus. Next base: position 585,859 of record VZQC01007270.1, on the reverse strand, counting down.
CAAAGAGTTGCCAAGCTTGTTCATTTACCATGTAATTAAAGGGATTTTTATCTGCTGTGTGAGAAAAATCTCAATGAGTTAACGATACATGTTTGAAGATGTGTCCCAATCAGTCCAGGATTTAGTGGTCTCTTCTTGATTGTTTCCTAAGTGGGAAAATAATATTCAATGCACTACCATTTAAATATTCAGAAAATGAAAGTCCATAACATTATTTTTTTTTTTCAAGAAAGCAAAGTGCTCAACAGAAGGAAAGGCTGCCAGGCCTCATGCAAGATGGAGTTAGATGTTCCAAGAATGTGTGGAAAGCATGTGCTACTTAGAACCTAGAGTCAGTTCTACCAAAAGTCCCATCAGGTGGTTAGTGGGGAATATTGTGAAGTTTTCCAATCAAAGTGAGAGCAGGGTGGATAGGATTGAAGGAGAAGCTATGGTCAGAGTAGACAGAGGTACAGCTCCTAGAACTCGGCACTATTCATTTGTCCCTCAAGTATATAAGGACTTAAGACTGTTAGTGAGGATTTGAACACATGATGATACGGTTGACACCTAGATGTGACACCAGAATACTTAATATTATAACTCACTGTGACAGTACAACAAACCTCAAACAGCGCAGGCCTTAACCTGTTTTGTTTTTCTTTTTCTTACCCAATTATGTCTTCTTTTTTCCAACTTTTTTCACTTTCCTTCCTATGTTCTCCAGTCCCTTCATTCCTTTGCTCCTTCCTTCTTCCTCTCTGCCCTTGCCCTCTCTCCCTGCTTCCTTTCTTCCTCCCTCTCTTCCTCCAACTCTCCTGCCACTCTCCCTTCCTTTTAGAATATGGCTTCATGTAGCAGAGGCACTTGTTTTATAGCTAAGGATATCACTGAACATGCAACATGCAGGCCGCCCTCCTTAAACTCTTAAGGACTAGAACTACAACTGTACTGCCTGAATTAATGTTTTCTCCAACACATTTTTCTTGGAATTAGTAGACAGTTTGGCATATACTTTGAGGCAAAAATAATTAACCATAACAAGTATTTTATGTTTTTATATTCTCAAGTACTCATTTCTGAAAATAAGTGTTCAGACTTGCAAAGGAAGATGAATTCAGTTAAAGATAAGTGAAATCTTGAAAGGAAGGAGATGTGGAAGGTGACCAATGATCAAGCAGGAAAGACTGCTTTAACAATAATGGCTTGAGTTAGAGACTTGCCTGAGCCTCCTATATAACCTAACAGAAGGGAGGAACTCCAAGAGTTACATGGCTTTAAGGCAGTTATGAGAGACAACAAAGAATGGAGCTTTCTGCTATTACTATGTATTTTACTTTCAACTGCAGCCACGGGCACATGTTTGCAAGAAGAGCATATTTGATTTTCTGTCAAGCCCACACAGTGTATCTTTATCTGAAAAGTGATTTTTTTTTCGATGAATCCCAGTTTCCCATATTCTTAATTTGGATTTTCTATTTGATGATCAAAGAAGTCCCTAGTTTTACAAAGGTTTCTTGGTTTATCACCTTGATGGACTTTGTATGTATTAAATGCTAATCCTCACAGACATACACACACCTGGACTTATAATTACCATGATTACACCTTCAGCAGCCTACAGAGTTGAGGTTTGAAGTTGCTGATGCCTGTCTGCCTAAAGAGGTCAGCTTCTTTTCAGCAAGTACTAATGAATCATATTGGGAAAGCAGGTTTCATTTCATAATCCTGGCCATACCACACGATGCTATATCAAACAAATCTAGGATTCCTGATTTAAACTTTAAAACTCAAATTATTGATGGTAGAAATCTCAAAGCATTCATCTTGAGAGAGAAGAAAGCAGTCGATGACTTTGGTTCATAGATTGAGTTATATAAAATTATTAGAAACCACATAAATATTCTTTCCAATTTGATATTAATTGTAGGTAGAAAAAGGTCACCTGTGGCTGCATTGTGCTAAATTTCCTGCTTGTCTTTTTACACCAAAAACTGGCCCTAGGTGAGATTTGTTTGAATTAGCAAACTCTGTGAGATAGTCCGCTGGGATTAAACTCCAGATAATTGGAACTCCTGATAGTTACAAAACATGAGACAGGGGATCTGAAAGTGGGCCCTGAGAGATGATGTCACCTTACTTATAAAAATAAAGTGGTGTGAACAAATAAATGGATTTTCCTTCACCATCATCTGAAGGTCCCCAGGTCTGTTAATTCCTGCTGGTATGTAAGTTAAGCCCTTTAGGTTTAGGGCTTGTGGTGAATGCTAAAGGGTTTTGCCTGGATTGGGGTTGATCTGCAGACCACCAGCCTGGGAATTACGTATTGAGTAACTGGCTGGTTTAGATTGGACAGAGGCTTACAAGACCCTTGGCTTTGGCCATCAGCCACCAGTGAATCCTGTCTTGGGGTATTCAGGACCTCAGCAGGTATAATCTATTCGTCCACAGCAGGGTGGTGGCTGATGGCCAAAGCCGATGTCTGCTTGTGGCAAATAGCTTGGTCAGATCAGCCTGCGGAAATCCCCAACAGCTGCACTGATGTGCTGCAATCTTCCACTCCCATGAGGGAGCTGCTGGAGGATTCCTCTTCCCTTGCCCCCCTTTTGCTCCCTTCGATCCTCCAGGCAGAGTGAGAACTACAATTAATTCATTTATAATAATGACATACATACTATTTTGATACTTTATTTCTTGATTGTGCAAAGATATATGAAGATAACATAAAAATATAGTTATTGAATTTGCATCGCATGTACTGAATTATTATTTATGAATAGGAACACTTATTTGTTTATTCATCTGTGTATATGTTTGTGTTAAATGTATGTGTAGTGCATATTCAAGTACGTGCAGGTACATGCACCAGTGTACAATCTAACAGAGACAACACAAGTGTGATTTGCTCTCTCACTATTGCTTCATTCCCTTAATATAACACCTTTCACTAATTGTGGAGCTAAACTGTCAGCCAGAAAGACCCAGTGATCCTCCCATCTCTGTTCCCTACAGCTCTAGCTTTTCAGGTGCACTTCATGATGAAGCCCAGCTTCTTAAGAGAGAGGTGGTATCTTACCTGAGGTCTTCATATTTGGACAGGATGCACTCTTACCTGCTTGGCCATAGCTGTCTCTCCAGTCTAATCTTCACTGTTTCTGTATGTCATTTGATGAAAATGATTGTCATGTAGGATTAATTCAGAATTCTCTGAATACTGGTAAATGCTTTAGAACAGAACCAACACATTATGAAACAATGTGTGTGTGTGTGTGTGTGTGTGTGTGTGTGTGTGTGTGTGTATGACAGCTGCTGGCTAGGTAGGGATACAAATCAGAGATTGAACACTATATTAACTGATAGATTAGAGGAGGAGACAGTGGATAGAAAAGTAGGAAAGGAAAGAAAATAGGAAACAATGAAGTCTTGTTACCAATGAGAAAATGGAAAGAAACAATATAATAATATAATAATTTAGCAATCTTATTAAATTATACTTACCAACTTTAGATTTAAATCCAGTAATGAAATGATCCTTTTTTTTAATATTTCTATCTCTTTTTAGATAAAAAGGAGGTCAAAAGAGGAAAAGAAGTTACAAAACATAGTAAAGTTATAAAATGTATTCATAATGCTTTTGCTGTATTAATGTCAAGCTGGCAGCATTTAATAAAACTGGGTGTCTGGGAAATGGACACTCATTATTTACTACAAGTAAAATATTTAACCAAAGAGATATATTGTTTCTCTGTCTATCAGTTTAAAAATATTATATCATTATTGTCTGTGTTTCTGCATAGTGTGTGTGTGTGTGTGTGTGTGTGTGTGTTTGTGTGTTCATGTTGCATCACACATGTCAAGGGTAGACAACAATTTAGTGGAGTTGATTATCTCCTTTGATCTTCTAGTGGATTCCAGCCATCAAATTCAAGCTATCAGGCCTGCACAGCAAAAGTCTTTACCTCCTTAACCATTACATTACTCCTGTTTCTTATTTTACAATTCAAATGTTACATTCTCAGAAGGTTAATGGAATACTGATATATACATAAAATTAGAAAATATTATTCCAATAATAAATATCTTTAGTATTACCAAAATACTTTATTAAAGAATCTAGTTCAACATGTAAATCAAATATACAAAACAATCTCTTTTGTTCTATTCCTTGTTAATTTTTGATTTTTACATAATTTTTGTTGTAGTATTAGTATATACATATATTTTTTGGTATTTTCGAGACAGGGTCTCCCTGTAGCCCTACCTGTCCTCGAACTCACTCTGTAGACCAGGCTGGCCTTGAACTCACAAAGATCCTCCTGCCGCTGCCTTTCCCCAGTGCTAGGATTAAAGACGTGCGGCACCACGCCTGGCAGTATTAGTATGTTTATTAGTAGATTAAGTAAATCAAAGTCTATACATATAGATAGATTGAAGATATGTGGGAGATGGATGGATAATATATAGATAAATAGATAAATGATTTATGGTAAATAGATGGTTACTGGATAGATAGTGGATAGACAACAGCTATAGAGGTTCACATACATATCTGTATACTCCTTAGTCTCCACTATGAGAGAGAATATATTCTAAGAACCGCAGTAGATGCCTGAAATTCAGAGGGTACTCAACTCTCTGAATATTTTTTATATTATTATTTTTCTACTCATAAATATATTTAATCTATATGTTAAAAATACAAAAAGTAACCAGGTGTGTTGGTTCATGCCTTTAATCCTAGAACTTGGGAGGCAGAGGCAGGTGGATCTTTGTGAGTTCAAGTCCAGAGCCTGATCTACAGAGTGACCGCGTCTCAAAAAGACTAAAAAAAAAAAAAATATATATATATATATATATTATATATAATATATAATATTAGACGAGAGAGGAGAAGAGAGAGAGAGATAGATAGATAGATAGATAGATATAAAGTAATTTATAGTTTAGTACAATATATCAATAGAGTGAAATAACATTTATGTGAATATGGTCTCTAGCTGAAAAAGTCTTGCCATGCTGTACTTGTCCTTCTCCTTTGACATTTAAGATAAGGGATGAGATTATGATCTACCATGGGATGGTCTGATGGACAGCTTAATTTGTCAGCTCTACACACTTGGGTAGAGTAAATCTCAACTGAAGGATTTTCTCCATTGGATTCCTCTGTGGTCATGCCTATATGGCATTTTCTTGACTGGTTATTGATGTGGCCCCACCCAGTTCACTGTGGAACATGTCACCCTGGATAGGTAGCTCTGTGTGGTATAAAGAAACAGGGTGAGCACAGGCCAGGGGATCACACCAGGAAACAGGGTTCCTCCATGGTCTGTGCTTCAGTTCCTGCCTCTAGGCTCCAGCGCTGAGTTCAACACACCTAGGAATAACTTATGGATAGGTTTGAATAATTACCAACATGCTAGTGGCTACTAACTATTTTGCCAAGTGGATGGTGTATTATTTATGTAATGTTTGTAAATGTTTGCATTTAGAGTTTTTTTCTTATTTTTGCTAATACAAGCAGCTTCATGTCTTCAATTTGGACTATTTCTAAAGAAAGATTTATTAGATAATATTGTATAAAATCTGATTTTTTAACTCAACTTTAGCTTGCACAAAATAGAGCAAATCAATCCATACAATCTAATCAACTTCAAATGTATGCACTCTTACATGGATGCTGCTTAGATTAAGTTATATATTTGAGGTTTGGAAATATTTGTTCCCACTCCCATTTAATGAATAATCAACCAGTAGACAGCTACTAGTTTATTAAGACTGTATGTTTGTCTTGATTTTTATCCTCATATGAATAGAATTGTCATTATGTACATTTTAATACCTCTCTTTTCTCATTTAAGACTCCTAGTGTTTAAAATTATGCGTATTTTCACATGAATTAATTCCCGTTTCTGATTGGTGCATTATATGCTTTGTATGAACATGCAATAGTTTATCAGTCAACTGTTGAAAAACATCTGACTCTAGTTTGTGAAAATAGGAAATAGAGCTGCTGTGATTCTTAATTTGTAGGTGTATTGCTGGAAATAAACATTCTTTATGCTGCTAAATGTCCAGAACTAAGATCAAGGCTACATAGAATAGGCATATGTTTAGTTTTAGTCTATATTGGCAAACAGATTACCAAGTGTTTATGTACTGAGGGTATATAATCTCTCCACTAGTGTATCAGATGTCCAATGGCTTTACATCTTCATTTGTGCCAATTGTCCATCTGCTATAGTTGTAAATGTACATGGTAGTGGACTGATATGATAACATTTATATTTATTTTACCTGGTTAAAAGAGAAGATGAGGTCACATTTGTATATTGGATAAGTGTTGGGTCATCTACATTTTAAATTGGCTCATAGATATTCACTTGTTATTAAAAAGCTATAAATTTTCTTTCCATGATTTTCTTGCTTTTAAGAATTTTAAAAATATATTACGGAAAAGATGTTGGTCAAATAAAGGTATTGCAAATATTGTCTTCCAATCTGTATCTTTCATTTTGCCTTCATTTTGATCCTATTACTAGAATTATCACTCTGCGCTTTTTTGTATCTGTCTTTTTCATTCAACATGCAAATGTTAAATTATCCACATTTCTGTATGGATTAGTTCTTATTTATTATTGTTGTGTCATATGCTTTTATATAAACATTCAATAGTGTTCTAGTTTGTCTTCCATTGCTATGATAAAACACTCTGACCGATGCCAACTTGGGGAGGAAAGGGTTTATTCAGCTTACATCTCCTGGGTCACAGTTCTCAGGGAGCCCAAGGCAGGAACTCAGGGCAGGAACCTGGAAGCAGGAGCTGAAGCACAGGCCATGGAGGAATGCTGTTCACTGGCTTGCTCCCCTGGCCCATGCCCAGCCTGACCTCTTATACAGTACACAACAACCTGCCCAGGGTGGCACCACCCATAGTGGGCTGGGCCCTCCCACATTGCTCAACAATCAAGACAATACTCCACAGACATGGCCACAGGCCAGTCCAATGGAGCCAATTCCCCAATTGAGGCTCCCTCAACCCAGGTGTGTCAAGTTGACCCTAAAGCTATCCAGCACAAATAGTTTATCAGGCAACTATTGACAGCCTGCTTGTTTCCTCTCCTTTTAAGCCTGATAATGTGTGAGCAACTCAGTCTACCCATTGGATGTCCTCTCAGCTATGCTACTGCAGAGCACACAGCTCATTCTAGCTCTGGAAGGTGCATGAAAAGCATTAGTTTTGTTTTTTGGGTTTTTTTTTCTTTTGTATTTAATGATTTTAAGTACTTTTTGAGTCTCTCTTTTTAAGTTCCCATATTTTAAAAAACATGTTTCCATCTATACCAAGATGAGAATGTGTGGCATGGAGAGTGAGACAATAAAGGATTAATTACTTATGAAGAGGCTACAGTGACATTAAATACAGTAAATCCACTCTGATTTTCATGAGCATTTTCATGTAGCAGAAATTCCATATGTAAAATGTTTGAAAAAATATTTGATAAAATAATTCCTTCATATGTTTTTTTTGCTATCTTTGGTCATTGACATTTTGTATTATTTTCTTTTTTTGTGTGTGAAGAGAGAAAATAAAAAAAATCCTTTATTTTTAATCAAAGTTCTGTAGTTACTTTTGCATTTTAAAAATATATATGAAACTTCAGGGTGTCATAATATTATAGAGTACAGCTCACATAGGAGTTTAATATGAAATAGCTATTACTGATACAATAATGGGCCAGGACAAATACGTGCATGTATATGCATTAAAATTAAGAAAACCTTTGTCACAATTAGAAATTATGTAGGCTTTCATTACATTAATTTCTATCTCCAATCTTGTAGCATTGAATTCCCTTAATACATCCAAATGTTCAATGGTAGTGTAATGACTGGAAGCATGATCCCTTGAAAATAGGGCATTTTGTCTGTCTGCTTGATATTTAGAACATTGTTTCTAATAGAAACATTTATAAACATTTTAAAAAGCAAATACTACATAAGGTTTTTTTTTTTTCAGATAAATGTGACATATGGTATTACAGACTTTCCTGTTTCATGTGGAAGAACATGTTTTTACATTGTGGTTATAAGCTTGTAACCACATAAATTTTTACCTGTTGTGGCTGATAAAAACATCCCGCTGATGCTTAGTTTTAATCTTTGACTGCTGAGACATCTGAAAGCTGTGAGAGCAGAACATTAATGCAATTCCAGGTTTTGCTGCATTCTTGAGTGGGTAATGTTATATTGAGATGATTTAGTCTTCTAGTGCTCAATTACTTTCTGTAAGTGAGGCTGGCCACTCCATGGGATAACTCTTTGTATACACTGTGATTTCGTATACAAACCAGCGTGCTTTAGAGCCAAGTAGCTTGGGCTGTTGTCTAGAACTTTCGCAACTTTGAGGTAAGTAACTACTTTTTTTAATATAAAGTATCCAGTTCCAGGTATTTTGATAAAGTAACAAAAATGGACTACATCATACATCTCCAGTTTACAGAGGTTTGAATGCTTTCTGCTTTGAAAGCTATGGAAATCAGTTCATCTTTCAAAGGGTAATTCTTATTTGGCTGGCTATTCACCTAAAGTTATCATGAACACTATTCTCAAAAAGGAAACCACTACCTACTGTCATGAAGAAAAGTCAAATCAGAGTATCCAAAGAATCCAAGGAGCTCTGGGGTCCCCTCAAGCCTTTCGTCACCAGACATCAAGTTCCTGATTCAGCCACTGCAAACTTTCTTGGGAAGTAAATTAAGGCCTCTATGCAGTCTGGTTATGTCACAATCCCAGGGTGAACAGATTGTGAACCCTAATTGCAAAAAATCTTTGTAAGTGCTATTATAGAGAAGTAGCAACTTTCATTCCATGTGATGGGTGGGGTATCACCTGATTTAAGTGTACTACTTTCTTTATTGAGCACATCAAGGATATTTTTTGAGAACTATCCAACTTCATATTCATCATAATTATCATTGCCATCATATCATATATGCATACTGTGTAAACAAGTTCATGACCTTCCAAGTTATGCTCTTCCAAATTGCCATGTGTGATAAAGTCCTAGTCACCACTGCTGCAGCACCCACTAGTTACCGTTAAATCACTTATCTCAAGCAAATCAGATATTTGTTGCCACCTGCTGGTGAATTATCCACTTCCAACATTTTATCCTAAGTATCTCCTTCCTAGGAATTCTGGTCTGAACTAACCTAAATCTAGGTTCCTCCAAAAGAAGGATATGGATTAAAGGGCAAGCCATTCATTTGGGGGATCCAGGGTGCATCAGAAAGAGAGTGGAGAAATGGCATAGGAAAGAGTAAAACAGTTAATAAGGTGCGATTATGCATGCATCTTATGTTCCTGGGGGTAGAGAATCCTAATTTTGGTAAGAAATGGTACCAGACATATATCCTTGAATTATTCCACACAAGGGAAGATGAAGCCTGCATAGCTATATCACAACTACTGAGAATCATTGTGTGTACTTTGATACAGGGAGTTGTCAAGTTGACAACAAAGCCTGTCACAGGTACACAGGATGTGTACTGCTTCACACAGTTCTGAAAAACATCCTTATAACTGGGAGGTGGCAGAAACTCATTACTGCAGTAAAGTCTGAAGAACTGGCTAGGGAAAAGATTCTGTACTATAAAAGTATAATTTACATTACATTTCTTTTTTAATCCACACGGGTTTGATTTAGATTAAGTATAATATTGAGGTCCAACTTGATTGTCCTGTTTATTTGTTTGTTTTTGTTCCCTCCTTTGCTCCACCCCTACTTTCATTTGGAAGATGCAAAGCACAGCTATAGAAGAGTAGAGGCAAGCAGAAAAGAGAGACCAGCTCATTCCCTTCCTTCCTTCCTTCCTTCCTTCCTTCCTTCCTTCCTTCCTTCCTTCCTTCCTGTCTCCATCTTTCCTTTTTATTTCAAATAAATATCCATGGTCTTAGCAAAATTTACTGAAAAATCCATTTTTTTCCACAAATGACTTGTAATGCTATGCTGCTCAACTAGCAACTATCTAATTAAGTGATATTTCATGAAAATATGAATACTATTCTTCAATTGGGGTTGGTGGCATAAGCCTGTAATATCACTTTATTGAGGAGGCTGAGGCAGGTTGAAACCGGACTATATTGTAAGTTCAAGGCAAGTCTGAGCATTTTAATACTCCTTATTAAAATAAAAAATACAAAGCACTGGAAGATTGAAGGGGAATGTGGGAATAGAAATCTGGGATCAGTTGTGGGAAAAGGCTAAGGTAGTTTTGAACACAAAATATTGTATACATGTAAATAATGGGCAATAAATGAAAATTATTTTAAAATATTTTTAAAGGCCTACATAAGTCGTATAATTTATGCCAGAGAACTTGTCTGGCGTGCATAAGACCTTAGGTTCAATTGCTCATACTGCAACAACCGCAATGAAACAGTAGTCTTCTTTTCAAAAATATCATTGTGTAAGTACATGTAGAAATCCAAAATTACAAATGGTCTTGTAGTATCTGACAGATGAATTCGACTCAGTAATTTACATGTTCTTTATACATAACGATGCTTTCTTTTAACAAGGAGATTTTTATTTCCTCCTTTCTGTTCTTTATTCTTTTTGTTTATCTTGCCTTACTGTCCTGTCTGAAATATTTAGTACCAGTGTTAAATAAAAATTAAAGTAGTAGTAGTTTTTATTATGTTTACATACTAAAAAATTCTTTGTGTACATGTGTGTTTCACAGTTAGCTGGGCTATTCGCTACTTATTTTACATGTTTAATCTAGTTTAAACATATTTAATTAGATTTTTCTTCATTAGCTTTTTGTTTAAACTAGGAATATATGTTTCATATTATCTATGATATTTTCTAAACTTATTAGAATGCTTACATGATATTTCTTCTTTGTTTTGAGGTTGTAATGAAAAACATAATTGATTTTGCAAATGTTATCATTCCTATATATCTCGATCCACTATCAGAATTGTATCACAATTATTAATATACTTAATCATCCATTTTAGTCTCTACAAAGAGGAAATATTTTTTTAAATGTTTAAATTGATTCAAGAATTCAGTACCGTGTGTTTTGATCATAGTCAGACTCCCTGCCTCTTTCTTCCCCACCTTGCTATCCTCCATTTCATATTTTCTATTATAATTTGTTTTTTTTAAGACCTATCAAATCTAATCTATGTTAAATGCTATAACGTGTTTGTCTTTCTCTTGGAGTCTGGTTACCCTACCAAGCACAATACCTGTAAGGAAAACTGACACTGTCTCACCCAGCATCTTTCAATTGGCAATAGATTTTCATGTAGGTCTGGGATTCCTGCCTACCTGACCCATCCATGTTGGGTCCCTGTCTGGTTTGGGTTGTACAGTTCCTGTGCATGCTTTCATAAATATTGTAGATTTATGTACTGTAGTGAGTATAATTTTTAAGTTAATATTTCAGGATTAGGAATAAAAGCAAAAGAAGTTGGGAAGCATAGATATTTGATTATTCTTAAAAAAATATGTGCATAAGTCAGGGTACATTGCTCATGCCTGTAATTCTAGTACATTTTACGTGCCATTTCACTTATGAATTTTATTTTGATTTTTATTTCAAAGAACTATGCTAAACAGATGACTTGTAATTATAGATCAACTAATTGATTTGGTAAAACTTAAAATTATATTAGATCTGGTTCCTGTACTGACTAAATATGAAATGAGAAAATTGACTTTCACTAAAGCAAATACATATTTTTTTTAAAAGAGCCCCAGTTTAGGGGCTGGAGAGATGGCCTAGCAGTTAAGAGCACCGACTGCTCTTGCAGAGGACCCGGGTTCGATCCCCAGCACCCACATTGCAGCTGAGAACCGTCTGTAACTCCAATTCCAGGAGAACTTCAGTTCCAGGGGGATCTGAGACCCTCTTCTGATCTCCGCAGCACTGCACGAAACGGGTGCACCAACCTACATGCAGACATTACATTCATACACATACAAAAATAAATAAACTTAAAAAAATATTAAAAAAAGAAAAAAGCCCTAGTTTAGTATATATACTTTAGAAATATAAAGTAATGGTAACTTTTACAAGGTCATTGGTAGTTTAAGTTGATAACAGCTTAGACATACAATGAAAAAATTCTCAATAAAGTAATAGAGCTCTAGTAGCATGTGCTGCTATGGATTGTGCTATAAAATATTAGGAATAGAGTGAATATATGGAGACAAAACAATAAAAGAATATTTAAAAGTTTTCTATACGCAATGTAATTAGAAAACAAAATAGGTGGAGTTGAAACTGAAGAAGGCAATCCTGGAAAATTATGAAAGATTAAAAGTCAGTCATAATTTGTTTTTCCCAACTAGCTTCTTTTAACAGATTCAGTTATTTCAATTATAGACAGTTAATAACAGTTAACATAGATTATGGCATCTAATCTGCTGTTCATTAAAGTTAGGAAATAATTGTCTTTTTAGTTCTGCAAATTGAGCATAATTTCAACTTCACACAAAGTATTTACCATGTCTAAAATTAATTTTGTCCCTGGAAAGTAAAAACTCTATATTTACTATGTTTTAAAATGATCTGTATAAAACATTTCTTTGGTGATTTTAGTTGGTACAAAGTTATTTTGTTATCATAGTGACAGTCAAGGTATTTTAATCAGTATAAAAATCATGCCTATGTTTAGGCTAGAAATTTTGCTACCTGTAAATTATTTATTACTGGGAATTTTGGTAGGAATTGCCTATATATTGAATCGCTTATTATATGTTAGAGTTAAGGATTCACACACTCTGTAGGTGCATGTGTGTATGTGTTTAATGTCTTAATATATTTGTATGTTAATAATACATATGGATAGCATCATTGATGCTGATAGTCCAAATGATAACAGAAGACTAAGGGAGTAGAACTCAGTGAAAAAGAACACAGTTGTAGTCTCCTACACAGGAAATATGAGAACAGGTCAACATATTAGTAAAGAAGAGTAAAGAAATATTGAGTTTGGAGCAAAGGAGAAAGTTTTTGAAGGTGATCCTCATACAACACAGTTGTAGTCTCCTACACAGGAAATACAAGGACAGGTCAACATATTAGTAAAGAAGAGTTAAGAAATATTGAGTTTGGAGCAAAGGAGAAAGCTTTTGAAGGTGGTCCTCACTGGTCCTCACTGTCCTGTGGTCATTGCCAGATATTGTGGAAACCTGAGGTACAAAAAATAGGATTACCTCTCACTGAGGGAAGTCATTTGTGGGTAGAGAGTCTTGCTGAGAAAGAGAGTCAGTATTGACTTCTAGTCATGAAAATACATTAGTAATTTAAGGTGTTATTTTAAACCCTTGTATCTGAGCTGCATGATGTAATATATACCACACATTTTTTAAATGAACTTTGTTAAAAATAGGTTGTAAAATGAGGGTCCATCTTAAAAGACTTAAAATATTAAGGCAAGCTTGGGAGTCTGGGGTATCATTTGGGCTCATGGATTGGGGAAAGGTTCTAAGTTTGATTTGATTATTGTATGAAAAGTACAAAAGTTCAAATAAAATATAATAAAAAGTAAAAAATACCAAACGCTTCAAACAAACAAACAAGTCCGAACAAGCAAACCCCAGCAACAACAACAAAATCTTTATCATGGAGTTATTTTAGTATGACACGAACTGCATTAGTTGGCAAAATAAAGGGTGAATGTTCAAATGAATACTTTATATCACTAATGATCCTGTTCAATTGCTTTATATTTACTTAACACAACCACTTATGTTATTAATAATCAGTTTTATTTATTGATGCTACATTATCTTTAAAAAAGTGTAAGCTGGTCATTTACTCATATGACACTTAGGCATATGTCTGGAAGCATTCTAGCAAACAAGTCCTGATATTAGTGGGACAAAATTGAATCTATTGAAATTATTAGGTGAGCTTGGATTTGAATAAAGTACAGTGTTATAATCTGTTTGGGGCTTTCAATTCTTTAATTATAACTGACTAGATTATTATTTCTGTGGATGGAGAAAAATAGAATAGGTTAAGTAAAAACTGAGAAGAAAAGAAAAATGTGATCATCTGAATGTGTGTTCATCTGAATAGTTTGACACTTTCTTTTTCATTCTAAATGGAGACTGAAGCAAAAAAAAAAATTGAGAATGATTGTCATTGCAGTCCCATAAATAAAATTGTCTTTATTGAACTCTGAATAGAATTATCATCTTTTATGTAAATGCATTTACCAATTTTTACCTTCTGTTTTTCACTTTGATTTTTTCTTGTTTTTGAAATGTTGTTTGTGATTTTTAGTTTACGTGTGTTGGAGTTTATCTGAGTACACATACATATCGATCTTAAACAAGATCAAACTCTTAGGAGTATTGTATTTAAATAATCATTTACTTAAAATAACCACTGGAAGATCTATTGTAGTACCATCTAATTTCACATAGAATCATTTGATATTGCCAAAATTTTGCTTGTAGGTTAGTATCTTGAGAAATCACAATACAACTTAGGACCAATAAACTCAGCTACAGAACAAGAAAGAAATTAAAATTCATTTAATTTTTATGGTCCAAATATAGATCTTTGGGGGCAGACTGCCAGCAGTTTCTTTTAGTCAGGGAAAATAAATATTGTACAACCCCTATAGCACAGACAAAAACAGAGGGAATGTTTTGAATTTTACCTCAACTAGCTTTTGTTCAGATATTCAAATAAGTAGTATCTTTTCCTAAGGAGAATGATTCCCTCTTTAATTAGGGTATAAAAATGTGAAAACTATAATGCAAAATGTGACCATCTGCATTTCTCCATCTTGTCTTTTCCAGTTAGAACTTGCAGGTGTCTTTTAAACAATGATGAATTAGAGGGGATGCTCTTTTTCACTCATTCGTCTGTTAACGACCTTTGTGATAATAATGCATTTGCATTTTTAATTTCCTCAGTTGTAAATGAGCACCTCTGAACCACTTCCTAATTATTTTACAATTTTCTTGTATTGTTCATTATTCATGCTTTCTATTTACTAAATAAAAATGACTTTTCCTTCAAAGGACATTTGCAATTCTTATTATGCCAAACATAGATTATTTGGCTTCATATAAGAAACAAGGAATGGGAGAAAACATAGAGACAAAGCATTCAACAAGAAACCATTAAAGTGACATGTCTTCTCACCCATATATAGAACACGGTGTAAGGTGGTGAATACATTCTGGCATAGTAGAAACTGTGATTATTAATTTTATTTTATTTTTTATTTTTTTTATTTATTTTTTTTTATTGATGCTTTGTGTATTTCATACATCATTTTCCAATTCCGTTCAGGCGTATATCCCCTTCCCTTCACCCCGCCCCACCCTTACCCATCCCAGATCATGCATTCTGCGGTAACTTTTCTGCATCTTTCTGGGTTTTTTTGTTGTTGTTTTGTTTTCATTTTTTTTTTAACAATAAGTAATAATTTGTGAGTACAAGCGTCCTTCATGTCAAACCAATTTGCGAGCAGTTGTGCCCAAACCCATACAGCTCATGGGTCCCACCATCCAGCAGGGGGGGCTTGTATGTTCAATCAAGTTGATCAAATGAGTGTCCAGTCTATATTGTTGTAGTTTCACCTTTCACCCCAATCGCAGCCCTTACATTCTACCGCGCCTCCTCTTCCGCAGATTGTTCCCTAGGCTTAGAAAAGGGGCACATGTGGATGAGATGCAAAACAGTCTACTTTCTCTGGAGCTATTGTCTTGGTCTCTAGTCAATTCCGGCTGTTTTTTTTCATGGGCTGCCAGCTTGTCCAGGCATAACCTTTCAATCCTACTAATGAAGCACATGCAATTAGATATATAGGTATTTAAACAGTATAATATATAGCCTTTCTGTCCTACTAATGAAGCACACGCAATTGGATATATAGGTATTTAAACATTACTAGTTGTTATGGTAGGTTATATTGGTATAGACACAGATGTTTGGATGGTATGTTAATCCATGAATTACATTTTCTTCTGTTAAGCATGACAGGGTCATCGTGTGGTTTATAACATCTCCTAACCATTAGAGGATGTAAGCTTGTGGCATCAGCCGTGGGTTATTCCTCCAAGGAGAGAGCCAATAGCCAATTAGATTTGGGATATACAGACATAAGGCTGCCACATTCTACTCATTCTCCTTTGTTCATTTAAAGTATTTTTGTTAGTTCTTTGAGAATTTCATACAATGTAATTTGATAATGTTTACCCCTCCCAACTCCTTCTCGTTCCATTCCCAAATCCCTACCCTCTGATCTTTATATCCCCATTTTTTTCTAACTTGTTGAGTGCAGTTTGTGCAGTCCATATACTCTTGGGTGTGTGGCCATCCCCTGGAGGATAGTCATCTTGCTAGAGGACAAAATCTTATAGAAAATTAAACTTCAGTCTTCTAGCAGCTGTTTATTGGCAATAGTTATTCAAGTAGAGTTGTAACTGTGTATCCACTTTCTCCTTCCATCCTGAGAACTTCCACACTTCTTGTGTATATTGTCATAATTGATGTGAGTTCTTATGTCATATTGTACCATTGTGCTTTGAAAACACTAGTTCACTGTAATCATATACCACCTCTCATGCTTACTCATTTTTATGTAATACTTATTTTTTTTTGATTTAATTAATGCTTTTGAAACGTCATTCTGTGTTTCCTATGTTCTGCGTGTGGGTCCACATCCTAGCATCCAGTCAGCCTACCAAACATCTCAGCTAATTTGCTGAATGTGTGTATTAGCTTTGAAAGATATCTGGTATAGTATTTAGAGTCTTTTATGTTAAAATCACACCTTCTTCAAATAATGATACATTTATACTTTCTTTCTTATTTGTATGCTCTTTATCTTGTTTTCTTGTCTTAAAGCTTCTGCTAAGAAGTCAGTCATTATTTTGGAAGTAATAAAGACATTGTGTATCCTCACTTTGTCTTAATTTTAGAAATGATTTGAGCTTTTCTCTGTTTAGCATGATGTTGCTTTGTGTTTGCTGTATATTGTCTTTATTGTATTGAGATTTGTCCTCTGTATTCTTAGATTCTTCATGACTTTTACCATAAAAAGGATGTTGGACTTTTGTCAAAGGCCTTTGCTACATCTAATGAGATGATCATATGGTTTCTGTCCTTAAGACTATGTATTGGAAGATTGCATTCATTGATTAACCTATTTGAAACATCCTTACATCTTTACTACAAACCCAGCTTGATCATGGTGGGTAATATTTTTGATGTGCTCTTGAATTTAATTTGCACATATTTTATTGATATTTTATGCTTATTTTACCACAAAGGTCGGCCTATACTTTTATTTTTTGGTGTTTCTTTGTCTGAGTATCAGAGTAATATGGGCATTGTAAAAAGAATTTGAAAGGATTCCAGCTCTATTAATGGAATAATTTTTGGATTATTTGTATACTTCTTTGAAGGTTCATAGAACTCTGTGCTGAATTCATCTGGCCTTTGCATTTGTTTATAGTAATGGGATATTTATTCCCAAAGTCTATCTTACTAGTGGTTATTAGTATGTTTATATAATTTACTTCCTTTTTAAATTTTTATCAATCATTTGCATCTAGAAATTCAATAATTTCATGGGTTTTCCATTTTATTCTTGTTTAATTTTATGTGTATGAGTGTTATGCCTACATGTGTATAAGAGCATCTGTGTCATACGATGGCCTCAGAGAACAGAAGAGGTCATTGGATCCCCTAAAACTGGAGTTACAAACAGTTGTTAGCTGACATGTAAGTCCTAACATGGGAACTTCTGCAATAACAGCCAGTGCTCAAAAACTAAGGAAACTAAAGGAAAAGGCCTAGATCACAAAGAAGAAACACCTGAATTTCACATCAGATTACAAACAGAACAAATAAAATCCCCATGCCAAAAGCACAAAGAAAAATCAACAACATGGAAAAAGCAGATAAGAAATCTCCACCAAACTCTATCAGTCTTATACAGGATTCCAACAATGAGATCTCCCTGGAGGTAACCAAAGACATGGATCTTTTTTTGTTTTTTGACACAGATCTTAAAAGAACAATCATAGATATACTCAAAGAAATTGATGACCTAAAGGGAAAGAATGACCAACTCCAGAAGAAAACGGAAACACTGAAAAAAATCTCAGGATGAAATGAAAAAGGAAACTGAAAAACTAAAAGGGAAAGGAAAGAATGGTCAACTCTGGAAGAAAATGGAAATGCTAAAGGAATCTCAGGTTGAAATGTAAAGGAAATTGAACACTCATTCTAGTCAACAGGTAAGGGCAAGAGAAAGCCTCAGTAATACAATGGATGAAGCAGAAAATAGAATATCAACCCTAGAAGATAACCTGGAAGAACTGAAAAGCTCAAGCAAAGACTATCGAAAATTTAAAAGAACACAGGAGTGGAATAATCAGGAATTGTGGGACACAATGAAGAGACCAAACCTGTGCATCATAGGTATAGAGGAAGAAGAATCCTAGGGCAATTGTATAGACCACATCTTCAACAACAGAATTATAGAAGAAAATTCCCACAAATTGAAAAAAGACACATACAAATACAAGAAGCACATAGAACTCCAAATAGGCAAGATCAGAAAAGAAAGTCCCCACGCCATATCATAATCAAAACTCTAGATGCAAAAAAAAAAAAAAAAAAAAAAAAAAGACAGTCTCTGAAAGCCACAAGAGAAAAACAACAAGTGCCATATAAGGAACTCTGTCAGAATGAACAGTTGAATTTTTTTTTTTTAAAGTTCTTATTCAAATCTTTTTTTTTATTAATTGTTTATTGATGCTTTGTGTCATTTCATGAACATTTTTTTCCAATTCAGTTCAGCTTGTTTCCCTTCCCTCCCCCCCCACCCCGCACCCCATCCCAGATCATACAATCTGCCATAACTGTCCTGCATCTTTCTCAGCAATTTTTTTTTTTTCATTTTTAGCTATAAGTGATAATCCATGAGTACAAGCATCCTTCATGCAAAACCTATCTGCAGGCTGTTGTGCCCAAACACCTACAGCCCCACCATCCAGTGGGGGGTGACAGGTTGTTTGTTCAATCAAGTTGATCAAATGAGTGTCCAGACTTTTCAATGTAAACAATGAAAGCCAGAAGAGCTTGGACCAAAGTATTTCCAGTAATAAACAACTACAGATGGCAACCCAGGTTACTCTACCCAGCAAAAAGAAAATGTCAATTTTTTTTCATTTCACAAAAAGGTGGGAAATTGTGCTTTCTCAAGAGGCACTGCAAGAGAAATTTTCTTCTTCCAAATAAATATTATATGACAGGTGTTGAACAAATATGTGCATTGCAATTCACAAAGATCTGGCAAGACCACAGGCTAAAATGCCCATAGATTCACTTAGAACCACTGCAAACTTGGCACGGAAATGAAAAAAATAAAAGGCAAGACTTTTTTTGAAAAATACTGAATAAAATTTTGGTTGAAGTGTAAAAGATACCAAATGTGGGTGCCATCAATCCATGAACCACGTGTAAGAGCTTGGCAACAAATCAGTGTCTAGGATATGTACAAAGTGACTTCAGAAACAGTGTCAGAAGACAATTTGGAAAGAGTAACTCAGAGATCAGGAAGCAGCAACCATATGGACTTTCTGATTAAAGCTGCAGCACACTATGGAAATGGGAAGGAAAAACAAAAACAAAAACAAAAACAAATTGTGCTTTGTTGCAGTATCAACAATGCAAATAAGGATTAACATGATGTATATGTCCTTTTTTCCATGTAAGTCAAATATCTTTGTTATCAATAAGTGGTAATTAATTTTTAACTTATGTGCATTGCTAGGCTGTTCGAATTTTTTGGTTGTTAAAATAAAATGCATTCAATAAAAAAGTCAATGATAATCAGAGAAAGGAAAATATTCCATGACATAAACAAGATGAAAAAAAATACATGTCTAGAAATCCAACCCTCCAGAAAATACCCTAAGCAGTTCAAAGGACAGAGGAAAAGAGCAGCTATCCTCAAGTGGCAAGAGAGAGTAATTAATGAAGGTATAAACCCAGAAATACAAACAGACCAAAAATTCAAACAAAATAAACTGAAGGGAAGCAATATACATATGTCAATATTAACCCTAAATATTAATTTTCTAAACTCCCCAATCAAGAGACACAGACTGGGAGAATGGGTTAAGAAACTGAATCCATCTTTCTGCTGTCTATAAGAAACACACCTCACCTTCAAGGACAGACACCATCTTAAGGTGAAATGGTAGAAAAATAGTTCAAGCAAATGGCACCAAAAGGCAAGCAGGAGTTATTATTTTAATATCAGACAAAATAAATTTCAAAATAAAACTAATCAGAAGAGATGAAGAGGTCACTACATCCTTATCAAAGGATCAATCAACCATGAAGATTTCACAATCATAAATACATATGCAACAAACACTGGAGCACCAAAATTCATAAACACATTCCTGAAGGATTTCAAGACACAGATCAGTCCCAACACACTAATAGTGGGAGACTTCAATACCCCACTGAGCCCCTTGGATAGTTCAACTGGACAAAGAATAAATAGACATCTGAACTGGACAATACAATACACCAAATGGACCTAGCAGATATCTACCAAATTTTCCGCCCAAACACCAAAGAATATACTCTCTACTCAGCACCCCATGGAACATTCTCCAAAATCTACCATATACTGGGACACAGAGCAAACCTCAGCAAAGATAAAATAATTGAAATAATTTCATGTATGTTATCAGATCACAGTGCAATAAAGATTAATATCAACACCAGAAAGAGCACTGCTAGCTACAAGAATACATGGTGGCTAAAGAAAACACTACTGAATAACAAATAAATCAAAGGGGAAATAAAAAATAAATAAATAAATAAATAAATAAATAAATAAATAATAAAAGCATTCCTGGCACTAAATGAAAGGGATGATACAACACTGTAAAACCTATGGGACACCTTAAAAGCAGTCCTGAAAGGAAAATTCATAGCTCTAAGTGCCTACATTAAGAAAACAGAAACAGCACAAATAAATGACTTAACACTTCAACTAAAAACACTTGAGTGTCAGCAACAAATGAAAAAATAACAAAAATCAGAGCAGAAATCATTGAAATAGAAACAAAGAAAACAATGCAAATAAATAAATAAATAAATAAATAAATCCAAGAGCTGGTTCTTTGAAAGGATAAACAAGATAGGTAGACTTCTAGCCCAACTGATTAAAAGAAAGAAAGAACAACTCCAAATCAACCAAATTTGTGAGGAAAAGGGAAACATCACAACAGATAGTGAAAAGATTCAGAAAATCTTACTGGGATTCTTCAAAAAACTATACTCTACCAAATTTGAGGCCCTAAGAAAAATAGATGAATACCTGACATCATGGAATCCACTTAACCAGGAAGAGATCAACAGCTTAAATAGTCCCATAATAAAGGAGGAAATACAAACTGTTAAATAATTTTTTAAAAAGCCTCCCAAATAAAAAAAGCCCAGGACTCATGGCAGAATTCTATCAGACTTTTAAAGAAGAGCTACAGCCACTACTACTCAAATTATTAAAGAGAATAGAAACAGAAGGAAATCTCCCAAATTACCACTATGAAGCCAACATCACTCTAATATCCAAAGCTCCAACCAAAAAATAAAAATATAGACTCATTTCATTAATGAACATAGGTGCAAAAATTCTCAGCAAAATACTTGTAAACCGCATACTGGCACATATCAAAAAGTTCATCCACCATGACCAAGTGGGATTCAAACCAGAGATGCAGGGATGGTTCAGCACATAAAAATCAATAAACGCCATAAAGGACATAAATGGACTTAAAGACAAAAACCACACAGTCATCTCAATCGATGTGGAAAATGCCTTTGACAAAATTCAGCATGCCTTCATGTTTAAAGTCCTGGAGGGAACTGGACTGGAGGGAATATTCCTCAACACAATTAAAGCCATATACAATAACCCACAACCACCATTATTCTAAATGGGGAAAAATTAGAAACATTCCCCCTTAAAGTCAGAAACCCAGTAAGACTGCCCTCTATCCCCACTCCTTTTCAATTTAGTGCTAGAAAGGCTCATGAGAACAATAAGACATGAAAAGGAAATTAGAGGATTACTAATTGGAAAAGAGGAAGTCAAACTATCCCTGCTGGCAGACGACATGATAGTTTACCTAGGGGATGACAAAAACTTCAGAAAATTTATAGAAACCATCAACAGTTTCAGTAAGTGGCAAGATACAAAATTAACTAGAAAAATCGGTAGCCTTTGGTTATGCCAATAACAAGCAATTGGAGAAGGAATACAAGGAGACTTTCCCACTCACAATAGCCTCAAAAAATACATTATCTAGGAACAAACCTGACAAAACACACTAAAAGATCTCTGCAGTGAAAATTTTAAAACCCTCAAGAAGGAGATTGAGTAAGATACTAGAAGTAGGAAGAACCTCCCATGATCATAGATTGGAAGAATTAATATAGTCAAAATAACCATCCTGCCCAAAGTAATATACAGATTCAGTACAAACCCAATTAGAATCCTGATGATCTTCTTCACAGATCTAGGGAAAAAAATCCTAAAGTTCATATGGAGAAACAAAAGACCCCGGTTAGCCAAAGCAACGCTGAGCAAAAAAGAGCAATACAGGGGTTATTGCCGAACCAGACTTCAAACGGTATTACAGGGCTATAGTCATAAAACAGCTTGGTACTGGCACAAAAGCAGGCCTGTAGATCAATGGAACAAAACTGAGGATCCAAACCTGAGCACATCCAATTTAAGCCACCTCCTACTCTATGTAGGAGCCAAAAAGACTCAGTGGAGGAAAGACAGCATCTTCAGCAAATGGTGTTGGCATAACTGGATCACCACTCGTAGAAGAATAAAACTAATACCCTACCTCTCGCCATGTACAAAAATCAACTCCAAATGGATCAAAGACCCAGTGTGAAACCTGAAACTCTGAAAATGATAGAAGAGAACATTAGTAGTAACCTAAAAGACATAGGCATTGGAAAAGACTTTCTAATTAGACAGCAGATGCACAAAAATAAGGTCAATAATTGACAAATGGGACCTTATTAAAATCAAAAGCTTCTGTGCAGAAAAAAAAAAAAACAGAAATGAAGAGAAACCCCACAGAGTGAGAGGAAACCTTCACTAGTGATACATCTGATAGAGCGTTAACATCCAGAGTGTACAAACTGCGCAAAGGAGAAAGAAAACAAATGACCTACTCAAAAGTTGGACTGATGAGCTGAACAGAGACTTGACAAATGAAGAAGTAAAGATGCCGGAGAAACATCTTTAAAAGGGTTCAACATCGCTAATAATTAAGGAAATGTAAATTAAAACCACCATAAGATTTCATCTTACTCTGGTAAGACTAGCTATGATCCAGAAAACAAAGGATACCAAATGCTGGAGAGGTTGTGGTGAAAGTGGAACAATCATCCACTGCTGGTAGGAATGCAAACTGGGGCAACCCCTATGGAAAGCACTGTGGAGAACACTTAAGAAACTGAAAATGAGCCTACCACCTGACCCAGTCATACCACTCCTGGGTATATACCCACAAGACTCATACTACTGCAAAGATACATGCACATCTATGTTTATTGCAGCTCTCTTCACAATGCCAAAGAGGTGGAAGCAACCCAAGTACATTCTTATCCTAAGTTTTTATTTCTGTAGTGGTAGTATTTGTTTTCTGGTGTTGATTGGTTATAGTCATCCCTTTCCTCTGCTCTTTGTATTGTTTGAATTTTTCTCTGCAGGCATGGCTTATTGTAGATGAATTCTTTCAACTTATTATGTCATGAAACTTTTACCTTTCTCCTTTGATTATATTAGACATTTTTGCTGGATAAAGTACTCTGGGTTGGCATCTATAGTACCAAGGATATTTTAGACCAATATATTCTGGCTTTTGCTGTCTGCCATGAGAAATAAGCTGTAATTCTGATAGGTGTTCCTTTGAAGGTAAATTGTTTTTCTTTTGTAGACTTCAGTATCCTTTCTTTGCTTTGAACATCTTGTATTCCTACTATGATATGGCATGTAGAATTTCTTTTCTGGTTCTCTCTGCTTGGTGTTCTAGTACCTGTATAGGTATCTTTTGCTTTAATTTGGGGACATTTTCCTCTAAAATTCTGTTGAAGACCTGAGCCATATCGTTAATCTGTCAGTTTTCTTTCTCTTCTATCCCTGTAATTTGATTATTCCATTCTGGTGGGATTTTTTTTCATAATCTTTACTTGATATTTCCAATTCTTCCATATTGTATTCCAAACTTGATATTCTATTTTTTACTTCATCCGTGCTATTGTTAAGAGTTTCTCCAATCGTTTACAAGTTGTCTGTGGAATGTTCCATTTCTTTTTTCATTTCAACTTGAATTTTCTTCAATATTTCTATATCTTTTGGAATTTCATTCTGCAATTTATTGTTGTCCTCTTTCAATTTGTCCTTTCTTTTAGGTCCCTGACTTCCTTGTTTATAAGTTCCTTAAATTCCCTCAACTCCTTAATTTCTCTAATCATATTCATAATTGTTCATTTGAGATCTGTAACCTGAGTTATATCCAAGGGGTCTTCATTATAGGTTATCTGAATAGGATTAGTAGTATTTAGTGGAAATCTACCTGAGTTTTTTTATATTATTTTTCTTTTGTTTGCTTTAGACATTTGGGTAGCTTCTGTTTTGAGTGGTTCTAAAGTGAAGCTTAAGTGTTCATTGAGATGACACTGATTTTGGTTTTATTCCTCAGGTGTTCTTATTGACCTCTTAATTGATGTACAGTTGTGGATATTTTAGGCTCCCAAATCTGAACTCTATGCTAACACTGTACAGACAAGTATCCCCCACCCACCCGACTGTTTGCTGAATGGACTAAGCCATGCAACACCCAACACTCTTGGAGGGTCCTTAGTCCCCCTCCCTGCTGAGAATTTACCCACCACCCTGGGAGCCACCATCTTGGAAAAAGATGAATATCATTTTCAAAGAATATCTTTATTTCTCTCTGAATTTCCTAGGAATCTATTGCAATGTCCTCTTTTTTGTATATTTTTATTGAACTTTTATCATATACAACATATTAATCATCATCATACCCCCTTCTTCATTCCTGTTCTTCCACAGCACCCCACCAGATTTCATGCATTCTGATATTTTTTGAAGACTTTTCTGTGGAGGCAGTATACTCAGACATCTTTCAGTGCAAATTCATTAACTGGTCAGCCTATCTAGTGTCACTCCCTTAAAGAATATTTACTCTTCTGGGGGTAGAGAGATGGCTCAGTGGTTAAGAGCACTGACTGCTCTTGCAGAAGACCCTGGTTTGATTCCCACCACCCACATTTTGGCTAAGAACCGTCTTTAACTCCAGTTCCTCTTCTTATCTCCACAACATTGCATGACATGGGTGCACCAAAATATATGCAAACAGTATATTCATACACATAAAAATAATAAATAAATAAATAAATAAATAAATAAATAATAAATAAATAAATAAAATATTTACTCTCCCTCATCCAGCAGGAGTCTGGTACCAAATGATTTTTCACAAAGATTGGGGCCTGTTTCCCATTACCCTAGTTCTACATAGGGTTTTTGTCTGCTTGGACCTGTATGAGGACACCATTGCTGTACCATCATATGAGGTCCCAACAGCCTATAAGGTCCCAAGAGCCTATAAGACTCTGTTTTCATGTGGTCATGCACCTCCTCCCCTGGCTCTTACAATCTATTTGATATTTCTGCAGTGGTCCCTGAGCCCTGAGCTGGTGATGTTTAATACAGGAGACCTGTCCAGTGACCCACACTCTGCAGACTCTTATGCTCTACACTTTGACCATCTGGGTCCTTATATAATCATTGCCCTCCATTTCATGAGGTAGTTTCATTGGTGAGAGTTTAGAGATTCATTAGTATTCTCTCTACTTGTTATTCCATTATGTACAGTGAGCCTTTGGTGTAGAAGTTCCATTGTAGATTTGTCACTTAAGGTTGAGCAACTCACAGACATTTATTATCTGTGTATGACCATCTGTGGACCTCTGTAATAGTCTTCATCTTTTGCAAAATAAGCAACATTGATGAGTGATGACTGGCATAATTGTCTTTAAATATAAGGATTCATATTTAGCACATACTAAGAAATTACATTTTTTTAGGGATGTGACAATCTTAGGGTTTTCTCTAAGATCTATGACCTTGAAAACCATGTGTATTTAGCTATGTTTACAGTGACATGCAATTGCCTTCCCATTGAGTGGGCTCTAAGTTTTCATATTCACCTCTAATTTACTAGTTTTGGACATTTGTGTCTTTCTTTGGTTAATATTGCTAAAGTTTTGTCAATCTTGTCAATATTTTCAAAGAATCTAAGTCCTTGTTTGATTGATTCCTCTTAAAATAATTTATTTACTTATTAAAAGAATTTCATAAAAATATTTTATCATATTCAGATGCCTCCTACCCCATTTCTGCCTCTACTTTACTACTGCTTCTCCCAACTTCATGTCTTATATTATTACTTGCTTTTATAAAGGCCTTTAACATCTATATGCACTCCTTAAGGTCCACACCCTTGTATCGTTGCCAAATAATTTTGTCTGGATATAACAGGGGCATTGCACATATGAATCAGAATGCACTCATCAGCATGCACAAAATCTCTGATAGCCCAAACACGAGCCAAATCCAGCATGAATGGGGAAGAGGGGCAGGATGCCCTAGCTCTACTGAGTATCATTTTATTTGTATATTAAACAATTTTTATTCAGGTATTCGGGATCATAGTTGGGGAAAATGGAAAATATATGGACACAATGAGTGTGCAAGGGCACCAAAATATGACAAAATTTTAAAGAGCAAGCTGGCACATGTGAAAGAGACAAACGCCATCCTTGCCTTGTTACAATCCACTCCAGTAGCAATTAATTCCATCCTGAGAAAGCATGAACTCATACACGTTTTTCACTATGGATTTTCATGTTGACTATCCATACATCTTTGCACACTCTTTTTTAACTATTCTAGCATTTTCCCTATCTGTCATTTCCTAACAAGGTAGGAATGGCCTTACATTTACCTCTAAGTTTTATTTAGAATCATTTTCTTCTAATAAAGAGTAATGAAGAGGCACAAGTTAGTTGACAGGTAGGTCTACTAATGTGCTCATGAATTCTGACTGGAACTTTATATTAGATGAACCATTATTATACTGTTTTATTCATTGATTGTTTTGTTGTTTCATTTCTAACTCATTGATTTTAGTCCTCATTTTGATAATCTTTTTCCATGCACTATTTTTAAATGATGTTTGTTCTTATTTTCCAAGGATTTATCATTAATCTATTTATTTAAGATCTACTTTTTTGGAAATAAGCATTTAATGTTATAAATCCTCTTGAGGCTGTCTTAATTATATCCCATACATTTTTGTATGGTGTGTTTTCATTTTTATTCTATTATAGGCTTAAAATAAATTAGTTCTTGAGGTTTATCTTATAATCTAATTATCATTTAGCTGTTTTTTTCCAGTAAACTATGAATTTCTATTGCAGTTAATATCTATCTTTATTCCACTATGGTGGACACACAGGATACTGAATACAATTTTAATTTTCCCAAAATTGTTGATATTTGCTCTGTGTTCTAATATGTAGTTGATTCTGGAAAAAGTTCAGAGATAATGTATATTCTTTAGCATTTGTTTGGAACGTTCTATAGATGTCTGTTAGGTACATTTGATTTGTGATGTTCTTTATCACCAGGCTTCCTTATTTCTGTTTCTGTCAAGAGGATATTCACCAAGACAGTTGGGAAAAGTCTACAATGGCCTAGATCTACAGATGTCAAAGAGTAAAGAGATATCTTATGAAAATAAAACTGGAGTTTTCCATAAGTGTATAATTGTTAAATAAAAATTCTAGTACAAGGGGTGGGTTGTCCATCTCCATGAGCTTATGGCCAGGGAAGCACTGGAGGTCCCCTAAACAATAAATGCTATTGCTTCCAATGGTGGTTGCATACTGAAAGCAGACATGACATGTGAGTGAAGAAAAAGGAGATCCAGCTGGGACCAAGTTGGAAACTCCCTGCCACTGAAGAGCTGGCCCTCATAGTTCCAAAGGATGCTATGAAGAACGCAAGGATTGAATGGTCCCCAAATTTCAGCTTAGTGAGAGTGCCCACATGCTATGTAATTGCCAAGCAAGATGTTTCTGCTAATGCAATGTTGGTGTGTCCAGTATATGTACAACTAGCAAATTTTTAACTGGACTTATGACCTACTAGTTGGAGAGGAGAACACATCTGGTCTGGTAAGCCAGCCCCCCCCCCATCCTCCACCCAACAGTGGCAGATGTTCTTATAGATCCCAGTGGGAAAGCCACTGGAATTGTTTTATTAGATGAATATTACACACATAGTAAAGTACCGTCCAAGCATTTGTGTTTATATGTCCATAGGTTGGGTTATGATAGAGTCAGTGTTTGTTCAGATGTTCCCTGCTTCATTATATTTGTGTTTCTGGTAGGAGAAAACCTCTGAAATGGGCCAAAGCCCATTGAAAACAAATGATGAAAAGACCTGGGAGTTCAATGTCCTGCCACAATGGGAAAAATATCATCCTACAACTATCACCCCCTCCAAGGCTCAGGGACCCTTATGGAAGAGGATTGTGGAAAGAGGGTAAGAGTTAGAGGAAGGGGTGAAGTGCTGCATAGACTTGTTGTCTGCCTGGCAAGTTAAACTAACAAACTGTGGAAAGATGTCTCCTTCCCAAGTCTGGATACACTCCTTTGCTCAGATCATCATAAATGAACTTGACACTTGAAGGGATGGGTGGAGGGAGTCTGTCAGTCCTTTCAACCAACCAGCAGGTCTGAGTTGTATGTGGGGGAGGGACTAGGGGTACAAACAGAGGAGAAATAGAAAATGCTCTCCTCTTCTCCATCTTGGGCCACCAAATGGCTGCCCCTAGGAAGTCTCAGGGTCAGTGCCTGTACAGAGACTGTCCTGTAGGACTATGAAGGGGGATGTTTCAGTAATTTCTGTAAGTAAACCTTCATCCATTGCTCTCTTAGCAATCCCAAATAAACTTGCTAGAATTTCCAAATTTCCTTTGGGCAATTTGTACCTAGCTTTGTCTTTGGGATTGCAGAAGAAAGTGTGAGACACTGCATGTGTTTTCCAAAAGAAATTGTAGCAATATCTGCCTATACAAAAGTGTGCTCATCTTCTATAATGGCTATGTTGTTGGGGTAATTATTAGTAGTGTGTTCAATAAATTGGAATAAAAATCACATGTAGGATATTAGGCACTATTGATATTCCAATTTGAGTGATAGACCACCAAAGGATGAAAGTATTTTCTACCAAGCCTGGTGACCTGAGTTCAATCCTTGGGACAGACAACAGAAAGGGAGAACTGACTCCCAGAGGTTGTCTTCTGATTTCACATGCCCACTGTGGCAATGCACTCCCCCCTGAAATAAACTAATAAAAAATGGAGTATATTATTCTAAGGTCTAAATCCTTCCCCTTTCCAAAATTACTTTTTTTGTAAATATGAGTAACTGAGTTAGTATTTGTATGCAATTGGGACTTGTGTTTATCTAGTCTTTATACAAAGTGTCTTCAGCAGAGAAGAAAAGAAATAATCTAAATTTACTATCACTGAA
This sequence comes from Rhizomys pruinosus, assembly GCA_009823505.1. Classification (NCBI taxonomy): domain Eukaryota; kingdom Metazoa; phylum Chordata; class Mammalia; order Rodentia; family Spalacidae; genus Rhizomys; species Rhizomys pruinosus. The sequence continues at coordinate 556,148 of VZQC01007270.1, read as the reverse complement.
ATTGTATGGATAATTTAAAAAAATCAAATCCTCTATTTACATATCATAGAAATTGGAAAATAAAGAATTTTTCACTAGCTTCTGACTCCATATATTTCAAACATCAATTCTCTTTGACGACTCTAATATTTCTAGTATCAAAGCTATAGAATATATATTTCTAATGACTATCTGTAAATGAAGGGGTCAATAACTTAAGCTTCATAGCTGTATGGAAAATTTTCCCTGAAAAAGAAGTCACAAATGTAATATCCTTGTGATTGAAGCAGGCAGTAACTACTATTGGCAATCAAAAATGAACAAGGACTACATTGTCTAGAATCTCTCTGCCTCTGTTTCTGTCAAGACATTTTCTCTCTATCTCTCCTTATCTGTAACAAATATTGGAAAACAATTTAACTTTAAACAGAATCACTCTATGAAAATCATAAAAGTCTATTATGTGAATTCATTCATAAACCAAATCAACAATATCTTTTAATTTTACCATACTGTATCATTTTATTATACTTATGATAATTTATGGGGAAATAAGTGTAATTTATACTAATTTTTCTTGTTGAAAGCACTTATCATTTACTATGAAATGGTGCTTTAACAAATTGAAAAAGTTATATTTTTGTATGATGTTACAAGTATATTTATATTTCATATGCTCGGTTGTATGTCATTCAGTTTCCTAAGTAAACATTTCAGGGATGCTCTTATGATTTAGTAAGTAGTGTCTTTATTTTCCTATTTTATTATGCTGTGCTGCTTTTGTTGTGACTAATAGTAATAAACTGAATACTTATTTAGTTTACTTATGCAACATATAATTATAAGCTTCTACTATAAGCTGTGTACTTTGCTACATTGTGTGAAAACTATGATGAAAATGTAAAACTCATAGCTGTGATATTAAAACAATTTATCTTTAGGAGTTTATGCTCTGATTCCCTATAAATTTTCCTTTTTCTCATTTAGCAAGCCTGGAAAATTATTATTTTTAATGGGAATATGAAATTAATAAGCAAATATTTAATTTACTTTTAGTTCATTTTTTAATATAACTTCAAGATAAGTTCTTGTAACACTGACAGAAATTTTACCTGGGTAAAAAATAGTCTTTTTATAATAAAAGGAAAGAAAAATAATAAAACTATGAAGAACTCTGTCTTGAAAGCACTGTCCAGGTCAGATGATATTATACAGTGGACATTATCCATAAAGAAGATTTAAATCCTCAAGAGAGGCAATGAATAGTACTGAAATGATATAATCAATTACAGTGAAGTTCCTAGGAGTGAAAAAAAATGTGCCCACAGTAGCTACTTCCTGTCATCTAGATCTCCAAAAGTAAGTTTTGATAAAAATATCATTTTACCTTTCTTCTCTGGTAAAGTCTTGGGTTTCCAGTAAAGATAGGGCCATAGTGATCATTCAGCAGATGAGATTCCCATGTGAAACACATCCATTTGTTTTAACTTCTTTATAATGGCTCAAGATACTTTATAGCTCCAACAGATATTAAATATTCCATGAATATAAGAGACGTGAAGATGAACTCATTGATGTCTATATTGGAGCCACTTTTTAAAAAATTATTGAGCTGGAGAGATAGCCTAGAGGTTAAGAACACCGACTGTTCTTGCAGAGGACCCGGGTTCAATCCCCAGCACCACATGGCGGCTGAGAGCGGTCTTTAACACCAGTTCCAGGGGAATCCGACACCCTCTTCTGGTCTCCGAGGCATTGCACGACACGGGTGCACAAACCTACATGCAGACAGTACATTGATACACATAAAAATAAATAAAATTAAAAAAAAACTTAAAAAAATTATTGTTATTAAACTTTTTCCATAGGTCATACATCATTTCTCAGTCGAATCTAGAGTCGCCTCCCTTTCTATGACCCCTCACCCCACCCGATTCCCTGCACTCTGCCATGCATGTCCTGCATCTTTTTCTGAGTCTTTCCAGAGTTTTTTTTTTTTCTTTTGTTGTTGTTCTCTCCAACTTGTAGCCACTTTTAAATAGCGATGTCCAGTGAGGATGAGGAGACGCAAGAGGGTAAAGGAGAGTGAATATGAGCAAAGTACAATGAACTATATGTATGAAAACATTACAGTGAGATGCAGTATTCTGTACACAAACTGAAAATATTAATATAAATAAAATTAATTAAACAAATCAATACCAATATTCAGGCCGGGATATACACATACTTGACTGTGGGCACATGGAATATTTTCCATTATATGCAATTATAGATGACTGTACTAGCAGTTAGTATTCAAAGCTTCTGAGTGCAATACTGTGTGCTGATCTACAAGCAAGTTTAGCTATAGACCTGTTTAATCCAATGGATAGAACTTAATTTTCCAATTTGTACTGTTAAGTACTTAGCCCAGAGCCTCAAACACACTAGGCAGATCAGTCCTTAAGACTTTACTAGAGAGCACAAAAATAAGCAAAACTCCTCTGAGGCACTTAAATGATAGCATATCCGCAATAGCAGGTGTTTCAGATGCTACGATGTAAAATATAACAAACATAATATTTTTAAAACCAAGCTAGTGTGTTACTTTCTTAGAAAACACTGTTCAATTATTCATGAGGTATAATTGTTAAAATTTTTCTTTGTGATGAATAAAATATGCTTATTTATAACTTCAGTGTCCTGATACTTGTGTATTCCTAAACTTTCATTAAAAGCACAACTGATCTAGAACTGGTATTCTTTTCTTTTTTTTTTTTTTTTAAGATTTTTTTTATTTTATTTTATTTATTTCGGTATGTGTATCAATGTACTGTCTGCATGCAGGTTTGTGCACCCGTGTCGTGCAATGCCGCGGAGGTCAGAAGAGGGTCTCGGATTCCCCTGGAACTGGAGTTCTCCTGGATTGGAGTTTCAGAAGGCTCTCGGCCGCCATTGTGGGTGCTGGGATCGAACCCGGGTCCTCTGTAAGACGCGGTCGGCGTCTTAACACTAGGGCCATCTCTCCAGCCCTGGTATTCTTTTCTACCTGATTTGCTGAATCATTCTAAAAAAGCTCAGATCTGAGATAATTCCATGACCATCTTCAAGTTTTTCTGAGGCATAAATAATGTAGAACACAGAATTCTACTTTTTTGAGCAAATCTAGTGATATGTTGCTGCTTATTGGAATGATCAGTTATTAGATAATTTTTGATAAGTAAATATTTTCACTGTCTATTATATACTGGGATTTGTTAGAAACCTGTTTGAGACCTAAACAAGTGAGCAGGCATAGCAACAAAAGCCACAATAATAAAGTTTTATTTTTGAATAATATGATAATATTATAAGGCACGATAGATAAATATGTAAGTTTACATCACACATCACAAAATATATTTTAAAAATTTATTTATGCTTATTTTATGTGTATGAGTATTGTCTGAATTGCATTAGTGATCCATGTGCATGCATTCCTACAGAGGCCAGAGAAGAGTGTGTGGGATTCCCTGGAACTATTATAAATGGTTGTGAGCTGCCAATGTGGGTCACAGCCCCCCCCCCAATTCCGTGCCACTACACACCGTTGCCCCACCCAGCACTCACACACCATGACCATGTTTTTTTTAATTTTATTTATTTTTGTATGGTATGAATGTACTGTACTGCATGCAAAGTTTGTGCACCCGTGTCATGCAATGCCCGCGGAGGTCAGAAGAGGGATCAGATTCCCTTGGAACTGGGTTTCTCCTGGAATTGGAGTTACGACGGTCTCATCCACCATGTGGGTGCTGGAGCGAACCTGGGTCCTCTGAAAGAGCAGTTGGTGCTCTTAACCCGATAGTCTATCTCTCCAGCCCCGGACCATATTTTTGCTTCTCATTGGGGTAGGGTCAATGAAATCCCCTGACTCTCATCTACATTGTTCCCTGAGGGTGCTAGCTGAGAACTAACCCCCAATCAAAACATGGATCTTCCTACAATAATGGTGTGACTGCCATGTGGGTGCTGAAACTGACTTGGGGCCCTGCTAGAGAAACGGTGTTCTTAACTGCTGACTTATCCCTCCAGATCTTTATAAATCTTATTTTTGAATAATAATTTTTGCATTTTTATACAAATATAATTTGGTTATTATTTAGATTCCATCCCTTTTCTGAACCTTCTTGCTTTATTGCCTCCTGCCCAATTAAATGCTCTCCTCTTCTCTGTGTCTCTGTCTCTCATCTCTCTCTCTCTCTCTATATATCTATATATATATATATATTTGGGACATGGATATATATATATATATATATAGATAGAGATATATATAGATAGAGATATAGATATATATATATCCATGTCCCAAATATCCTTAGGTGTGGGGTTCATGTGTTCTTGGCATGTTAACCATGCTTCAGTAGATACACCCACACAATTCTTAGCATTACCTGATAATTCTTTCATTTCTTTTCAAGCATTCACTTTTTAGTGAAGTAGGAAACCATTATTCTTAAAAAGTAGGGCTGGAGAGATGGCCTAGCAGTTAAGAGTGCCAACTGCTCTTGCAGAGGACCTGGGTTCAATCCCCAGCACTCACATGGTGGCTGAGAACCCTCTTTAACTTCAGTTCCAGGGGAATCTGATGTCTTCTTCTGACCTCCACAGCATTGCACAACACGGTGCACAAACCTACAGGCAGAGTACATTCGTACATATAAATAAATAAATAAATAAATAAATAAATAAATAAATAAATAAATAAAATAAATAGTAATAGATGGACAATGGACTTGAATGATGTCTTACCTAAATGTTCTACCACTATTATTATTTGACTTTGAAATGTCCCTTTAGGTTCTTGCTTTGAAGACTTATTATCTTTTGGACAGTTGTAATTTGAGAGGCCAAGAAATGTATAAGTTAGGACTTATTTAGTAGAAGTAGGTTAGTAGGAAGAGGATTTCGAAGATTATTTAGTGCTCTTGGCTACACTTTTTTAATGTTTCCTGGTATGGCCTTCTCTTGCCATGGTGGCCTAAAACTATGGGCTATAATAAATCTTCACTCCCTTCTGTTACTTCTGTTTCATATTGTGGTTATACATAGGCAAAAATATCCATGTCCAGTACTTCCCTTTTTCTGGTTGCATAATTCATATTCCTTCCATACTCGAGTTTCATATAACTTGTCATCATAGTGACCATTCTCCTTACGCAACCAATGATTCTTGAGATCACTCTATGTTAAGCCCCAAAAATTAAAATAAAAAATTAGCTAATAATACTTCCTGGATTCCAGGATACAACAAAAGAAAATTGTCAAACAACAATGGAGAGCTGAGAGTGTTCAGTGGCCAAGCATTTGCCTTGCTTGTCTGAGTAGGGAGAAAGATTTATATTCTTCTAATTAAGAAAGTCAACGTTTTGTTGCTACATGGGACTCTGGCTCACCAGGGCTCACCCAAATATTGACAGTCCTATATCAGAGTAAAGAGAACATTCTGTTGTGTACCAAGATGTTACATTAGGTGCTCTGGTCTAGAATTAAGCTAATTACTTTCTTTCCCATCTGCAGGCTGAAGTTGTATGGTGCTACACAAGCACCATATCATCAAGATCATCAGGAAAGACAAACAATTCTCTGTCCTCTAGACTGATAAATTGATAAGACTATGGGGATATGTAAAGATTTCTATCTACTGAGTAAATTTTAGTAGGGTTCAGATATAATCTGCAAATTGGAAGAAAAAATATAGAAAGTAACTCCAGATGAAGTCACCTTTCTGGTGGACCCCTGTGTACCATTAGAGATACATTTGGAAATCAGAAAACATGAAATAAACAAAGCTATTTGTGATAACATAAAGAGAAACTATTCGATAATTATATATATATATCTATACTATATATTATTATCTGATATATTTATATGTATAGAAGTCTATTGCGATTTTTTAAATGATGTACTTTTATTGAACATTTGTATATTTTTTTTTTCTTTTTTTTTTTATTTGATGTTTGTGTATTTTGCATACATCATTTTCAATCAGTCAGGCGTATATCTCCCCTTCCCTTCCCACCCACCCCCACCCCCTACCGTCTCCCAGATCTGCATTTCTGCCATAACTTTTCTGCGTCTTTTCTTTTTTTTTTAAACGTAGGTGGATTGTCTGTGAGTACAAGCATCCTTCATGTAAAATCAATTTGCGAGCGTTGTGCCAAACCCAACAGCTCATGGGTCCCACCATCCAGCGGGGGGGGTGCGGGGGATTGTATGTTCAATCCAAGTTGATCAAATGAGTGCCATCTCTATTGTTGTAGTTCACCATTCACCCCAATTCAGTTCCTTCATTTACAACCGCCCCCTCTTGCCAGATTGTTCCCTAGTCTTAGAAAGGGGCACTGGTGGATGGGAAGACAAAACAGTCTTACTTCTCTGGAGCTGTTGTCTTGGTTCTCGTAGCAATTCTGGCTTTTTTCTTTCATGGGCTGCCAGCTTGTCCAGGGCATAACACTTTCACTTCCATAATAAGCACCACATGCAATAGATATATAGGTTTACTTAAACAGTATATATATAGCCTTTCATCCTACAAATGAAGCACAAGCCCCCATAGAAATATACCGATTTATACAGTACTAATTTTTACGGTAGGTTACCTTTTCATAGACACAGATGTTTGGAGTGTTTGTGGATGTTAATCCAGTGATACACTTTTCTTCTGTTAAGTATGACAGGTCTTCGTGTGGCTTATAACTCTCCTAACCATAGAGGATGTAAGCTTGTGGTATCCAGCCGTGGGTTATTTCCTCCAAGCGAGAGCATAATAGCCAATTAGTATTTGGTTATATCAGACATATGGCTGCCCACTGCTGCACCGCTTTTCAGGCAGATGAGGTGGTAGCTGGTGCTGACGGAGGAGCTTGCTTGACTCAAGGAGACTAATATTTGCTTTTCTTGTGGCCTTTGGTAACACTCTCTGGCATTCCAGAGACCATCTGTATACTTGCAAGTTGTGGGTCCCATACATCTTTCCCATGTTATCAGGTTCTTCAACAGCAGGGCCTTATCGCCTCTTCTGCAGATATCCCCAGTTTGGAGGCAAGGACGCCTTTACCTATTTGGGGGGGCTTGGATCCCCTGGCCAACATCTCCTTACAGAATAATCCATTGTTGATGTCAAGCTCCTGTATTCATATATTTTTGCTTAAGTGCCTAGCTTAAGGAGACTTTCGCATTGTATTGGTCTCCTACGAAAGAGACTAATCCCCCCTCACGTTTCTATGTCCATTAGTCAATCAAAAGACAGGAGTTTTCTACTTATTTTCAACGAGAATACCTTATAACAGCTGCTCCAATCTACAGCGGGAGGAACGACCTCATCCTTCTCATTTCTCCTATTCTGTAGGGGGGAGTTAAGAAATTCTCTTGATTCAAAACTTTGTGCACCTAAAGTAAGCTTCGTTAGGATCATTAAAAATAGTTGTATACTAGTCAGATCCAGAGAGGTGCCTGGTGTTGCCAGCAATCTGAGGCATTTATTCCCTTCAATGCCCAGAGGACTCAATCCTTCTGCTGGACTTTCTCCGGTACTTCTATTCCTTGCAAAGCTGCTTTTCTTCTTTTCAGCCATTTAGTTGGTGATACTCTGGCCTGTTGACACATATAAATCCTTTCCCATGTTAGTTTTAAGCTTTGGCATTGCCATGTTTTTTGACAAAAAGTTTTCATTATGTATATATATTCCCTTTTTTTATTTTGGTTTTTATTTTTGACACATAGTCTCAAGAAAGCCGTTGTTTTATATACCTTATAGGGTGGGGCGGTCAAGGTACAGCTTTCATCAAGTTCACCCCACGGCTTGTTATGGATATACAAATGTTCTTAACACACCTGTGCCACTAACCACTTGAACCACACACACTTTAATTTTGATTAAATTCATCCTATAGGTGAAGAGAGTGTTACCACGATCATACTATAAGACAGCATAATATAGAGAAAACATTTGTTTATACCAATCCCAAAGTAATTGTTATACAGTTTTTAATTAAAGCTAATGTGGACAACAGCAGTTTATATCACCAATTAACTCAGATGCATTACCGTTTTTATCAGCCTTTAAACCAATGTTGACTAATATACACATGTTTACTTTTACTAAGTCCTAAAACACCATGTATCCTGTAGACAGAGTCTGGGCAAAACTGGATACTTGTTAAAGCAAGGCATGTTCCTTTAAGTAATGATGAGTTAAAGGAATCAGTCAAATGCTTTCACCATGATCTGAGCAAGTCTGAGTTGGACACCGCCTATATTTGCAAAGCATTATTGTTATCACTGTAATCAAAGACTAGGTGGCTGCCTGGCACAAGCTTATATTTGAATTGGGGAGGGAAATAATAACAAATTAAGCAAATGAATGCACAGTATCTTTGAAAGACTTTGTGTACAGGGAACATAAAGCAGAGTGAGGATGAATACTGAGAGATTGGGAGATGGAATGACGACTTGTCAAAATAATTCTCATAAAGCAGATAAAATATTAGTCATGGATAGGCTGTTGAGGTTGATTGCAGAGAAAGTTAGCATGTAACACTGTTAAATGATTTAAAAGGATCCTATCTCATTGGGCTGCTGAGTTTGAGTTGACACAAATTAGAGTCACCTGGAATTTATACTGCCTTTGAGTAATTTCCTCTATCGGACTGGCCTATGGCCATGTCTGTGAGGAATTTTCTTAATTACAAAGTGATGAAGGAGGGCCTAACCCATTGTGGTAATGCCATCCCTGGGCAGGTGGGCCTGGGCTGTTTAAGAACAATAGCAATAGCAGAGCAAGCCAGTAAACAAACAGTGTTCCTCTGTGGTCCTTCCTTCAGTTCGAGTCTTGAGTTCCTTCCCTAACCCCCATCCCCACCCCCCAGTGATGAACTGTCATCAGAAGAGTAAGATGAAATGATCCCTTTCCTACCTGAGTTAAACTTGGTCAGTAGTTTATCACAGCCATGGGAAGCCAACTAGAGCACTCACAAACAAAAGAAGATGAAAATGTGGAAGAGGCTTGTGTTGCTGGCTCATATTCAGCCTATTGTATACAATATAGAAATATCTGGCCAAGAATGGCATTGCCCACAATGGGCACAGGCCAGTCCAATGAAGGCAATTATTGAAGTTTCTCAGCTCAGGTGTACACAAGCCAGTAAATAGCATCCTTTCTTAGCCTGTGCTGGAGCCACTACCAGGCTCCTACCATGAGCTTTTATTATTGGTCAGAATATTTTTGGCACAGCAATTAAGAATTTATTAACAGTGCTTAAGTCAATGTTCAAGCTTTACTTAGGAGATGTATGGTAATTAATGTACCAAATTAATTCAAATAATCATCTTGGAGATTTAGGAACCACACTTAAAGCTCCAATCTGATTTGGCAACAAGGAATTGATGGGACAATATTTTGGCCCCTACCCTCTGAGGTCGACTTGGGTCCTAGGGCCCTGCATCTGCAACTTTGTGCATGTCCTTTGGCAGTGAGTCACAGTCATCCCACACCAGGGAAGTCTTGGAGATTCACTTAAAAGGACTTCATCCTGCCAGTGTCCAGTCAAAGGAGGAAAGTCCATATAGAGGAGAGACTCATCTTGCTTCAAAGGGAAGCTCTGGTCAAGCAAGGCCTGACTTTGTCCTCACATAGATGGAACTGGTGAAAAGAGCCAGGCACAAGGCCTGAGTGACCCCTTAAGGACCAAAACCTCAACTGACCTTAACACCAAAACAAGCTTCATTTATCTGAGCTAACTGTGTGGTTTTAAACACACCAACAGGAAACTGTAATCTAAAGAAGAGAAAATGAAATAGGTTATTATCAGAGAGATAGGTGAGAGGCCTACTGTGCCAAGTTAGGAATCTACTATGTCATGTTAGAAAATTCTCAGAGATAGGTGACAGATTTAATGTGCCATGCCAGAAAATACCACCTTTTATATTCTCATGGTTATGGCTCTCATTCTGGAGCCCTGTGTATTAAAGCTGGTCCTCACTCTAGAGCTCCGTGTACTAAATTTTTTTCCAATTTCTCAAACCAGGGTACATGTCCTTTTTCCCTCTGCATTCCCTAGACAGGGGCCCTCTAATTGCTAATGCACCCAGTAGCCCCCCGTTGGTACTGTGAAGTCCCTGCACTGGTATACTCATGTAAGACTAAACCAGCTTGTCTTTTCAGTTGCAGAGGAAACGTCCACTAAGTACTGGCCACTATCGATCTGGACCAAACCCACCAGGCAAAATACCCCAAGCAGCCAAAATGGGAAACTGGATTCTAACCCTCCAGCCTGACAGTTGTTCCCCCAAGACTTCACCCCTGATCAGCTCTGAAGTAGCTATGGAAGACAGACCTCCGCCCTTTTTCCTATAGAAACAAAAGGCTAGAATGTCAGGGTGTGATCTCCAGAAGCCCATTGGAATGCAGAGACACCTAAAGCCAGAGGCCCTAGAACCTGCTGTACCCTGAAGGCATAGCCTTTGGCTATGTTAAAGCAGGCCACCACCAATTACTCAGGAATCTTCAGCCTTGCCTTTTGACCCACCCCACCCTCACTGAATCCCACTCCCACCTTCTCCCTTAAATTCCCAAGCCAGATGCTATTCTGTGCTTGGCTCTATCTTTCCCCTGAGCCTACCCACAGCTACCCTGAATTAAACTTTGCTCTGAAGGAAAAAAAAAAAAAGAAAAGAAATGTGGAAGAGGGGTTGTCTCCCTTTGTGAGCTGTTACTACATTTCTTTTTCCTACCATAAAATATCAGAGTTCCTGTTTCTCAGGCTGTTGGCCTTTAAAACTTAACCAGCACCTCTGTCCACTTCTGGCACTTTTGGGGATGACAGATATATACCAAGGGACTTGGCCCTCAGATCTTCAGAATGAATTTCACCAGTGACTTCACTGGTTCCTCTGCCTTCCAGCGACATCTTATGGGACTTCTAACAGTCCACCATTGGAAGAGCCAATTCTATAAAAAAATCTCAGATATCTTTCATCTATGTCTGTATGTACCTATATCACCTGGAGTTCTATCTCTGTAAATCTATATTCCATGTACTATTCACTGTGTTTCTTTGGAGATAGGTTCATAGTGATTAAAATGTCACAGCATTAAAACATCCTGTGCTGAAACTATGTGGTATCTTCATCAACAGTGTCTTACTTCATGTTCTAGGGGGTAAGGAAAATCCATGGCAGTAGCCCACATTTTTGGGAAGTGACTTGGTCTTCCATGACCAATAAGTCAAAGGGAGACTTCCATTGCTGATGAATATTTGTAAAGTATTATTCCACTGGCAGTTTAATAACTGTGATATAATTATTTAAAGAAATATGGTCATGGTGCTTAGTACTTTTCCATTTTATATTCATGCAAATCACCTGATAAAGTATGAATAGAATTCAATACTTTTGAGATTTGTATTTCTAATTAGCTCTCAGGTAATACAGATGCTTCAGGATGACAAATCTACTTCTATTATTTTTAGGAATTTACTTATATGTATTTATTTAGTGTGTGTGTGTGTGTGTGTGTGTGTATTGTATGTCTGCTTGTCTCTGTGTGTATGAGTATATCTTAGTGTACATGGTGATCAAAAGACAACTTGGAATAATTACAATTCTCATCAAGCAACTTTACCTGCTAAGTAATATTGCCAGCCCCATTTCTAGTATCTATAAACGGAGTTTAAAATACTGATTTTAGAACAATTTGGATTATCTTACAGACCTCTAAGCCGTGTGCATATTTTTGGTCTGGTCTAAAAGAGTGCATATACGTGGCAAAATTTAGAAGCCTTTTATTTGTTTCCATTATAGACTTTACATATGCATTGGATTGCAACTATTAGATATTAATAGAGCATCCAATTAAACATAATGATAACCAACTCAGTTCCGTAAACTGTTGCTGCAGGAGAGGCATCAGTAGACTCATCTTTTCATATATTCTAATAAACAAGAATTTATGTATAAATTTAGAAATAAGTTGAAAAATGAAATCTTCACAGGCTTCATTCAAAAATATAGATAAATAGCTGTCAGTAAAATAAGCAAAGATATCTATTTAGCAGTCTTTTCTATATAAGCACTCAGTATTTTTTTTAATTTTCATTTTTTATTGATGCTTTGTGTATTTCATACATCATTTTCCAATTCAGTTCAGGCATATTTCCCTTTCCCTTCCCCCCACCCCACCCCATCCCAGATCATGCATTCTGCCATAACTGTCCTGCCTCTTTCTCTCAGTTTTTTTTTTCATTTTTTAACAATAAGTGATAATTTATGAGTACAAGCATCCTTCATGTAAGACCAATTTGCAAGCAGTTGTGCCCAAACCCACACAGCCCATGGGTCCCACCATCCAACGGGGGGGGCTTGTATGTTCAATCAAGTTGATCAAATGAGTGTCCAGACTATATTGCTATAGTTTCACCATTCACCCCAATCGCAGCCCTTACATTCTACCATGCCCCCTCTTCCGAAGATTGTTCCCTAGGCTTAGAAAAGGGGCACAGGTGGACGTGGACGTGAAGCAAAACAGTCTACTTTCTCTGGAACTGTTGTCTTGGACCCTGGTCAATTCTGGCTGTTTCCTTTCATGGGCTGACAGTTTGTCCAGGAATAATCTTTCGATCCTACTAATGAAGCACAAGCATTTAGATATATAGGTATTTAAACTATACTAATTGTTATGGTAGGTTACTTTGGTATAGACACAGATGTTTAGATGGTATGTTAATCCATGAATTACAATTTTTTCTCTTATATATGGCAGGGTCTTGCTGTGGCTTATAACAACTCCTAACCATTAGAGGATATAATCTTATGGCATCAGCCGTGGGTTATTCCTCCAAGGAGAGAGCTATGCTTCCCAAGTTAATCATCCAAAACAGCATAGGTGAATTCGATGAAATCTATGCCTTGATTCCACCCTATAGGTATGTATAATACATCTGTCTTCGGGAGACTCATAGGTCAAAAAACAAAACCCTAAAAAATACAGGGGGTTACAGATAGATATGAAACCTTTTTGTCAAAAACCTTGCAATTCAAATCTTAAAACTAACTACGGGAAAAGATTTGTATGTTCCAACAGGTCAAAATGTCACCAAATTAACGGCTGAGAAAGAAAAGATACAGCTTTGCATTGTGTAGGATGTACCAGAAAGTGCCAACAGAAAGGTTGGCCCGTCTGAACATTGAAAGGAAGGAAAGCCTCAGATTGCTACAAACATCAAACCCCTCTGTGGATCCTACTTGTAACAACTATTTATAATGAGTCCTAATGAAACTTACCTTCTAGGTGCCGCAAAGGTTTTAATACGAGGACTTTCTTACCCCCCCCCATAGAACAAGGAGAAATATGATAATGATGAGGTCGTTCTCCAACTGTAAATTGGAGCCAACTGTTATAGAGGTAATCTCTTATAAAACCGGTAAAACTGCCTTCTTAATTGACTAATAGACATAGGAACTGTGAAAAGGATTATTCTCTATTCAGAACCAAATATAATACTAAAGTCTCTTTAAGCTATGCACTTAATCAAGATATATTAATATCTATAATTATATCCTTGCCTCTAAACTGGGATACCTGCAAGAAGAGAGGCGATAAGGCCCTGCTGTCAAAGACCTGACATAAACATGGGAAAGATGTATTGAGACCTCACATGCAAGTGTACAGATGGTCTTTGGAATACCAGAGACTGTTACCAAAGTCCACCAAACCAATAAAGCAAATATGGGTCTCCTTGAGTCAAGCAAGACTCCTCCGCCAGCACCAGCTACACTTCACCTGCCTGGAAATACTGTGCAGCAGAGGCAGCCGTATGCCTGTATAGCACTCAGTATTAATTCTAATCTTTCCTTTAAAAATATATAAAATCAACTCCAAATGGATCAAGGACCTTAACGTGGAACTCAAATCTCTGAAGTTGATAGAAGGAAACTTTGGCAGTAACGTACAAGACATAGGTGTAAGAAAAGTCTTTCTAAATCAGACATCAGCTGCACAGAGATACGGATGTAAAGATAGATGAGAATCATCTTAAAAAGTGTTCAACATCACTAATAATTAAGGAAATGCAAATCAAAACCACTTTAAGATATCATCTCACTCTGATAAGGCTGGCTAAGATCAAGAAAACAAAAGATTCCCAATGCTGGAGAGGCTGTGGGAAAAGTGGGAATGCAAACTCATACAACCAACCACTATGGGAAGCAGTATGGAGAACCCGAGAAAAACTCAAATTGAGCCTACCACCTGACCAGGCCATACCACTAATGGGTATATACCCACAAGATTCATCCCACAACAGATACATGCACATACATGTTTATTGCAGCTCTCTTCACAATAGCAAAGAGCTGGAAACAACCCAAATGCCCCTCAACAGAGGAGTGGATGACAAAAATGTGTACAAAAATAGTACCCCATCTACACAATGGGGTACTATTCAGTGGTAAAGAAAAATGACATCATGAAATTGGGAGTAAATGGATGGAATTCAAAGCCATTTTGCTAAGTAACACAGTATCAGAAAAACAAGTGGCAAATGACCATTTGTGGATGGTCATCCCTCATTTGTGGGTGTTAACACCAAATCCCCAGATGAAGGGCAAGCTGAACAACATTTTTGTTATATTTCTGTTTATCTGAAAGCAACTATGTTGTTATAATGTAAATCTCCTAACCGGCTCTAGAATCAATCCACCACTTACTTTCAGACTCTGTAATTACTGTATATGAGTGGAAAGTATATATTCATATTTTAAAGTAATATAAAGTTGAAGGAGGAAAATGTGAATTTCTAAACATAAAAGAAGACTGAGAGAAAGATGCAGGACAGTTATGGAAGTGTGCATGATCTTGGGTGGTGTGGGGGGGGAGGGAAAGGGGAATATGTCTAAACTGAAATGAGAAATGATGTCTGAAATACACAAAACATCAATAAAAGCATTATAAAAAGAGAAAGATGGCATCAATAACTTTGCAGGTAAATGGGTGGAACTAGAATCCATTATGCTAAGTGAAGTAACACAGGCCCAGATAAACAAGGAATGGTATCCCTCATTTGTAGATGCCAGCACCAAATCCCTAGTTGTAAGGCAAACTGAACGATGATAATGATATATTTCTTTTTATCTGAAAGTGACTGTGTTCTTATAATGTGAATACTTTAACTGGGCTCTAGAATTAACCTACCATGTATTTTCAGAATTTGAAATTTTGGGTGGAAGTTATGTATGCACATTTATAAAGTAATATAAACTTAAAAGGGAAAAATCTGAATTCCAAAATATGATTTGGCATTAACATATAGTTTATTTTCAGAACTCATAATTATGGTACATGTGAGGCATATGTATANAACCTACCACTTATTTTCAGACTTTGTAAATTTTGGTATATGTGATACACATGCATATTTCAAAGCAATACAATTGGAGGGAACAACAACAACAGCAAAAGGACTGGGACAAAGGACTGACTGAAACAGTAAACTTCTGTCCCAAAGAATAAACCTGTGCAAAGAAAAACTTTAAAAAGAAAAACATTCAAGACATGTATGGAAGAATGCATGAACTCAGGTGAGATGGGGGGCATGGAAAGGGGAATGAATCTAAATTGGACTGAGAAATGTTATATGAAATGCACAAAACTTCAATATATTATTTCAAAGAAATAAATAAAAATTTAAAAAATTCTTGTTTTGGGAAAACTTCATACATAATCTCTCTATTCACAGCTTCCCCATCCCAACCTCTGCCCCCTCTATCTCCTCTTACATTCCCTGGTCTCTTAACTATGTGACATTTTGATTCATATGTGTGTATAGATATAGATATAGATATGGATGTGGTAACAGAGTATATGTAGTGCTAATCATGAGTACATGTGCTTCTGGATAATCACTGGGACTGGATAACCCATGGGGAGGTGGAGCTGCTTCCTGGAGTAAACTGATTCTTCATCCCTAGGTAGCTATTGATTGCCTGCAGTGCCTCATCTGGAGGTGGGGCCTTGTGAAATTCCCTGATCCACATTGGCAGGTCAACTTTTGTTTTCATTAGGCATGTCTGTTTCATGCAACCACGCTGTTAAATTTTCATTGGTGGAGCTTCCCTGCCCTGTGCAGAATAAACTATCTAGCAGCATATATTCTGGTCTTCAGGCTTTTATAGTCTTTCTGCTCCACTATTCCACTATATTCCCTGAGGTTTAGCTGTATGGTTTGTCTTGCAAATGTTTCACTTGTGGCCAGGATACCAGGGCCCTTATTTGCTATGTTTTAGCCAGTTCTGAAACTTTTTACTAGTCTCCATTAGTTGAGTGTGCTGAATAGCTTTAATGTCAACTTGACACACCTGGCTTGAGGGAGCCTCAATTGAGGAATTGGCTCCATTGGACTGGCCTGTGGCCACATCTGTGGAGTATTATTTTGATTGTCGAGCAATGTGGGAGGGCCCAGCCTACTATGGGTGGTGCCACCCTGGGCAGGTTGGCGTGTATCTTATAAGAGGGAAGGCAGGGCATGGGCGAGGGGAGCAAGCCAATAAACCAGTAAACAGCATTCTTCCATGGCCTGTGCTTCAGCTCCTGCCTCCAGGTTCCTGCCCCGAGTTCCTGACTTGAGCTCCCTAAGTGGTGAACTGTGACTCAGGAGATGTAAGCTGAATAAACCCTTTCCTCCCGAAGTTGGTGTTGGTCAGAGTGTTTTGTCACAGCAATGGAAGACAAACTAGAACATTGAAAAAGAAAGACTAACTAATGATGTGTGTTACATTTATTTATGAATATAAGGATATTATTTAGAATAAAATAAGAAATTAAGTTGGTTTAGGAAAGTGACAGTAGTCGGTTCACTTCTAGGTCTATAATATCTTCTGTCATGGGTATTTGGGTTAGTTTATAGTACCAGACATGAGTTCCTTCTTATTGAGCATGCAGGACTACAGCAGTCAATACTTCAAACTGAGATTCTCTTGTCTGGCACAGAGATTTTTGTTAAATATGTGAGTGTATATATCTATATCTATATCTATATCTATATCTATATCTATATCTATATCTATATCTATATCTATATCTATATCTATATCTATATCTATATCTATAGATATATCTATATCTACACATATCTGTATTATACACATATTTTAAAGTATCTTATACAATTTTTTTTCCTTATATCTTTTACATTTATCTTTTCATTTTCTGTATTATCCTCACTCTGCTATCCAGGAAAAGTCACTCCATATTTCCTGTTGTTTCCTAAAATCCTATGTCCTACTGTATATTTATAAAAAGTTCCAGGAGAACTCCAGTTCCAGGGGAATCCGAGACCGTCTTCTGACCTCCGCGGCATCGCACGANAAAAAAAAAAAAAAAAAAAAAAAAAAAATTAAAAAAAAAAGTAGGTAGAGGTCTTTCATTATTTTCAAAGTATAGAATCATCTTCATACCTTCTGGAATAAAACTCAGTTTAAAAAGGCTCAAGCCACTTTTGGGGGTGGACTGTCTCAGGGGCAGCTGGAAGAGGGTCTCAACTCTGAGCCCTCTTGCGGGGGTTTCCCATCTCCGTGGGACCACACTTTGCCTTTGCAGTGTGACTAGAGGGTGGTTTGGGTTTGCTCTGGTCCCTTGGCGGCTTTGTGTGGGCTGGCTCCTGAGGCACAGGCAGGAGGCCTTAAGTCACTCAGGCAGGTACTGGGGCACGGGCTAGGTCAGGCAACCCCCCCAACCAATGGGAATTGGTGAGAATCTAAGTGGACTTTCTTTTGGAGAACATTCAGAACAGGAAGAGAAGACTAAATTAGGCTTCCAATGTCCAATATATAAACAAAATTGAAAGCCTGAAACCTATACAAGTCAATACTCCATAAACAAGGAGGAGGAAAGAAAAAAAAAGCATCGGAAGGTGGCAAGCAAAATCATCCACTAACATAGTGAAAAGACATTTGTGATTTGAACCACAAAAGGGAAACCCACATGCCAGGAACACGATGAAGGGACAACATGGGAAAGGCACAGGATAATCCCTCACCAGGCTCTACCAAACCTGGAGGAGATAGCTACAGTGGGATCCCCTTGGAGGAGACCCAAGGAACAGATCTTAGAGGAATAATTGCAGACCTACACAGAGAAATTAAAGAAAATAAAGAAGAATTCATAGAACTAAAGAGAGAGAGAATGAAAAACTCAAAAAGGACCTAGAGGGATACAATGACAAACTTCAGAAAGAACTAAAGGAACAGATTGCCAACCTCCAGAAAGAACTAGAGGTAGAAAAAAACAAACTCCAAAAGGGATTAGAAACACTGAAAAAGGAAGCCAACCAATGAAATAAGGAGCACCAAGAAGAGACTGAGAAGTTCAAAAAGGAAATGGAAATGCTAAAGAAAACACAGGATGAAATGAAAAAGGAATTAGAACACTCATCCAATCAAGAAGAAAGGAAAGGAAAAAGCCTCAGAAGTAGAAGAGAGGAAGCAGAACAAAGAATATCAGATCTGGAAGATAACACAGAGCAACTATAAAGCTCAAATAAAGATTATTAAAAATTTAAAAATACACAAAAGTGGAACAACCAGGAAATATGGGACACTATGAAAAGATAAAACCGGGCTGGAGAGATGGCCTAGCGGCTAAGAGTGCCGACCGCTCTTGCAGAGGACCCGGGTTCGATCCCCAGCACCCACATAGCGGCCGAGAGCCGTCTGAGGCTCCAGTTCCAGGAGGGCTCCAACTCCAGGGGAATCCAAGACCCTCTTCTGACCTCCGCGGCATTGCACGACATGGGTGCACAGACTTGCATGCACACAATACATTCATACACATACAG